>CM022492.1:19376446-19432653 GCA_011952105.1 Coreoperca whiteheadi
TGGGTGGGTGGTGGGGTGGGGTGGGGGGGGTGGGGTGGGTGGGTGGGGGTGGGGGGGGCTGTAAACTGTACACAAATACATACATGTCATGTCTTAAGAAACTAGATGCTCTAAATAAATGTCTTTTTCTGAATAAATACTCTCATCAGCCCTGCAAAAAACAGACCGTTCTCTACTTGTTCATTCTTTAGCTCCCGTGAAACCAGTAATGTCCTTTGATTCATCTGTCCTTTATGTCTGAACAACGTCAAAGACTGAAATCTCGTGATGAATCAAACTAGAATGCGCACACACACACACACACACACACACACACACACATATTTGTCTGCACAATTAATAGAAATATCATCCAAATAATGGTAAAATGTGTGACAAAACAGCATTGGCATTAGAATAAAGACCTATAGTGCTACAAATCTGGTTCTCCAGATGTAAGAAAACACAAATCTCACATCGTCATGATTTTAATAGTTTTTTATTGTGAAAATGAAAATTGTAATGCAAAAATGACCATTCCCACTAATAGTGAACCATATCTGTAAAAATAATCGCAATATGATTAATTTGTTTACCATATCGTGCAGACCTACAAATATATCAGTGAGCTTAGGAGCCGTCTTTGTATCCACTTGCACAATTATCTCTCCAGGAACTAAAGAGTAGAAGGCAGGCCAAAAAACTGAAAACTAAACAAATATTAAGTTTCAGCTCAACAGAAAACAGCAGGCCATTTCATGAAATCTGTTATTCACCTCTGTGTCTCAGATTTTAATGCAATACAGTACCGCATATCAAAACACAGTATGTATTCATCTGACTAACATTAGCATCACAAAAGACATTCTGAATCATTGCAAAGTCATTGCTTTTTCGGTCATAATACTTTTACTTTCTTCATATCATAATGGCTAATTTTGAGCTGCTCAACTAAACATAAAACATTTGGGCTAAGGCCGGGGAATATTCTTGGAGATTACATCCATCGAATAGGCATGCAAACCTCTGGCCTCAATCTGCTAATGTTCAGCAGTGCAAGGGGTTGATGACAAGCAGAGAGGGCCACTTCTAAAATGAGTGCATCTTCAGCAACCCATTATCACCGTCCTCAATCTGCTGCAGTGTGACACCAGTGGCTGAGGGATGGTTTGTCCTCTAGACACACAGGGGCCTCTACACTGACTGCCTCCATTCACTGATACCTCCGCAATGCATGCTGGAGGTGCTGACATGCCACTATATGCTTCGGTGGGAAAGCAGGTCCAGAACGGTCAAAGGAAACTGAAATTGAGACACTGACAGCACCATTACTGTCACACAGAGCTCAATAAGCTGCTATCTGTACAGGCAGTTAAGACAGTTATTCTAAGACAAATTCGGATATGGTCCTAACCTGTTGACCATAAATATTCACTCTACTTTTAACCTGCAGAAAACACTGCCACAAGCAGTAATAAGTGAGACACAAAACAGATACATCAGTTGGAGTGTAACAACAACATCAGCTTGCATGAGGTCAGCCATTGCCAAATGCAGTGGGAGGTGTAGAAAGGTTCATTGGTGTCAGACAGTGCCGAGGTGGGTGGTTTCTCCCCTCTGACTCAAGTCTCAGTGGTGTCTGCATCTTGCCTTGTTGGTCGCGGAAGACCATAATCACAGTGTTTTGTCAAAAACTAAAGGCTAATCAGGGAGGTGTAGAGGAGGGGCTCCACCTGCCCATCAGTCAGTCATGTTCACCCCCTTGGCTGAAGGCGGTTCTACTGTGGTGAGGTGTGTTTGCCCAAACAAGCTGCGGCGTTGAAAGCTCAGAGAGACACTTTGCTTGTGAATAGTAGTGTATCTCCTAAGTGTTATCTTCACAAAGGATGATATGTTGTGGACAACTCCAACAAGAAGTGAATATGGAATTTTACTTTTGTTAGCCATCGCAATAATTTACCATATACAAACATTTTTATATGGTAGTTATGGTATATTATTGGAGTCTCGAAATACAGAGCTTTGGCCCTTATTATAGCTTGTATCATTTGATACAAATGTCTGTTGAAAAAAGAAAAAAAAAGGAAAGGGCAAAAACTTGCTTTAGTCGTTTCCAATATGTCTCTAAAGTCACTGTTGGACCCATTAAATTTGATACTGCAGGTTTTATTGACAGCATGAGGTGAGCTGGTATTTTAAGCATTCACATCAGTAGGAAAGCTGTGCTGCTTAATATTAACACCCTACAAGTACTTCATTAGACTGCTACAGTTCTCTGCCAACACTCTTTTATAGATGAATCGCCTCTAGCTCCATGGCCATCTACTTGGGTAAGTTTCTCCTGCACCTTTAAATGTCCCTCAACCCTGAACTGTTATATAAATGTACAAAATTCATACAGACAATGTCAATAGCTACATTGTAGACGTCTGCTTTTTGAAACCAACTGGATTTAACATTATCAGAACCAGGACTTTATCTGTGCTACTTTGGAACTGGTTCTCAATACACCATGCTTATGTAAAGCACAGGCAATTTCTTGGCCACACACAACACATTAAGTTAAAGTGATATAAGACAATGAATAAATGTGCCACTTAGTAAAACACCCAACATACTTTAAAAATGAACAATTACAGACATTATTGGAAACCAGAATATTATTAACATCCTTGTATCTGCGTTAACACCAGCACAACTAATGCTGCCTGGCAACAGTATTTGCTCTTGCTTCCCCTCAGGCATTGTCTTGGGGGTATGGAATAGATGGATTTACCCTTCATGACTGTATCAGACGAAAGCATCTGTCTCCCATCTGAGGCTGCAAAAGATCCATTTGTACAGTTTGAAATGAATTGGCACCCTGTGGTTGACAAAGACAAAAGCCTTTAAAGAAATTAACTATTAAACAGGGCTGTCTAGTTAAATATTCATTTTAATCCAGCACCAAAAGAGATACCCATCGAGTCCTATTTGGGCCATCTTTCTAGGCAATTAAAAAGGAATTCCCATCCCTTCTCCCAGGCTAAAGTAACAGCTTGGTGGAGACCCACTATCAATGTCAAAGATCAGCTTGCTCTTTTGTTTTAACTAAGCTGTTGGAAAACAAGATCTTAAGAGCCGCATCTGCACTAAGGAAGGGATCTAATTTTTTGTTAAATCGCCTGTTTGGCTAAGCCTCTGATGTGTTTGACCGTTAACTCTTAAAAGCCCCTCACAAAAATGACCAAAACATAATCCTTTGACAGAAAAGACACTTTTGAACAGTCAATTACAGAACATAGCTAGTGGAACTAATATGACAAGCACTGACACTTTTACAACTCCATCCGTCTGAAGATATCTTTGAAGCTTTCCACGCAAGAAAAACAAATACAGTACACCCTCAGTATAAGGGTTATTTTGAAGGTAGCCGCTGCAATTCATCAAATGGACTTTGGTATGAGAATGGTGGGGGGTAATTCTCAAGCGGAATGAAAATAAATTGCACAAAAAGGATAGTAATGTCATCATGCTAGAAGAATTCCAAAGCACTGTTTCGAAACCATATCTTCTGTCGCTACTTCTCAGCAGGGAACAGGCACAAATCCAGTGGTGGAAGGGTTTCATTGTCTTTGAAGAGCGCAGTGGTTGGTGGGGTTTTAGCGGCTACGAGGTCTAGTTACAACTAATGATCATCTCAAGATGTACTATGTCATGTGAGGTACCCCAAACTACAATCAGAGGAGCCCTATCCTGGAAAATTGTTGTGACAGCAGCCTTGACAACAAATCTGCCGCCAAATCAGCCTGAGGTAGACTACTACCACCTACTGTCCTACTGATAGACCACTATCTACACCGTGGGTCCGTCTAAAGCAGTAACAACAAATGTCGGTGTAGTCAGTTTGTCAGTACATCACTATAGTTGTGAATGGAGTTTATCAAATGTACTGTAACATAAAAACCTAAAGATGGCAATGTTTAATTACGGTCTATAAAAACTGGCATACTGATGTCCTGTGGTAAATGTAATGGTCATGTAGAGATTTATGTTGATTTTAATAAGAAACACATACAAATAAGCACAGCAAAATTAATGTACTAAAAACAGCTTATGCCTGCACAATATTCACGACATGCTCACTTTGTCTCGGTACACTGCCTGTGATTATGCGCCCTTTGCATGCAAATGACAGCTTTAAAAATGCATGATACAAGGGAGAGGAGTTTTCAAGTAAAACCTGATTGGTGCTTAATATTATCCTATTATTGATTAGCTCTTTTCTTTTCTTTTTCCACAAACAAATCTGCCATCAGAATCTTACAAATAGGGGCTTTAAAAGAAAAGAAGACTTTATTGTTGACATGTCCCCTAAGAAAGGAGGACTATGTACAAAAACGGCTATAATTCCTACATTCTTCATCTCATGTGGAAGCAAACCGCCTAAAATTCAAGCTGACACTCAGTGTTTAAATTTCATTGTCAGTGTTTGATTTCAAATCAAATGTGCTGCAGTACAGAGCCAAAAGAAAAAAATATGCCGCAGCCCTAATACTTTCTGACTGCACTGTAATATAAACATTACACAATTTTATTGTGCTGGTGTTACCCAATTGAACCAAATGTGATTTAAGGAATTTCACCAAGACCAGCTTGTAAATTCAGTACAGTTTAAAAACCCTTACAGCTTCATGTATTACACCAGATATACCTCAAGGGGGGATTCAATATTTAAAATTACATGTGGTGAATTTCCAGGCTTAAGTCGGATCACATTTCAGGTGGCAGCACACCAATCTGACCTCCAAATGTGTGGCTAAATAAGATTACTGCCACTGCAAGCAATTTAAAGATGGTAGTGATAAAGATTGCAACTGAGAGAAGGCTTGCATTGTAATAGCATGTGCATGAAATAGTATACTGTTGTATCATAGATTCTGAGGAGCTTAAGTTGAAAGCATGAGCTTTCAATTGATATAGTGGCTTTATATGATGACACTGCATTGTGTATTAAGATTAAAATAACATCCGAGTGCTATCATTTTGAATCAATTTCCATTATTCTGCTGATTAAAATCTTCTACGTGTAGCTGTATAAATCACCTAAAATCACTGTTCAAAAATATAGCACCTTTTAAAAAGGTAAATCAAACATGTTATCATAATGTACTGATAACACAATTGTCTGCATAACCTATCCCCATGTTTAGTCATGTAGTCATACACTCGAAGGGGCTGACCAAGATGCACTCAGGAGGCGGCCTGCAGGAGGGTATGCATAATGCATGCCTGCACAGGACAAGAGAGAAGGGCGTAGTTTGAACTGGTAGGAGTGGACGGGCTGGGGGCTTGTGGGGGCTCGCTTATGCGTGCCAGCCTCAGACAGCTCACCACAGAAGAGACACAGACACAAAAGAAAGCTCACTGTCATGGTCACGAAAGCAGAAATGACACTAGGCAGCCACAAAACAAGCCAGGTTGAATTTTCATCAAAACAAACATGCGAGCTGACATGGTGTGACTTACACCACAGTCACTGTCAAAACAGTCAAGCAGTACTTCTTTTAAAGTAAAAGGCCATATCAGGTCTTTTTTTACACTGCTGGGGACCTCAGACTTCCCAGGGGTCTATTAGGCTCCAGCCTGAAACTCTCGTCTGACCCAATTATCCAATTAGCTGAAGTAGTGGCCAGACTGGAAGGTGATGATGGCTGTAACACATGTGGAGGCTGAGCCTGGTGTGGGGCCCACGGGTCCTGAAGAGCAGACCAACGAGCACTTTTTCTACTAACGTTAGCCAGGATTCTATCACACAGGGACAGAAGTAACTGTAGTGGAACCTCTGGTAAGACTTGGACAAAAGATAACATCCATCTTCTTCCGCTTATCCGGAAAAAACATAACATGCTAAGAAAAGTTCATAATTGCCAACTCATGAGAGCTACTTGAACTGGAAGCTCAAATAATTACATCTCTTTGCAGCTGGAGTTGACTGTCCTCTCTGATTGTAAGACAGACATGACAGCATTAAGTCTTTTGACTGTGGCGAGAAACTCTAGACGGTGAAATGCCATTGTTACGTGACTCAAAGTGCTTACACCCTTCCGTCAGTTTCCTAAATAGAGTAACATTTTAAAAGGAAACCACAACAATTTCTGTTTGCCCTACAGGCACTTCCCAATGGGACAAAGAGCAGCCTTGGCTTTTGACAGCTCCACTGAAGGTCTGGCTGCCTCTTCCAAGAGCCAAAGCATTTTTCTCTCCCTCAAGGCATTTTCTTCCTTTCCTCAAGGTAATTCGACAGTTGTAGATGAGGAGCATTAAGGGATTAGGGCCGGGCAGCAGAATCCATAGGAAGTGATCTTCACTAGGGTCTTTCTCTGCTTTGATTTGTTTGTCAAGCTTTTGTTTGATTTTTCATATAAAAAGACATCTAGCTTTGATCACAACTAACCACACTAATGATGAAGCACCAGTTTTTCCAGGATGAAAGGGAGTAAAAATAATAAAAAAAAAAAAAAAAAACCCGGGCAACAGATCTGAAGGTAGGATGTTTTTCTTCGCGATTCCACTCTCTTTTCAGGATTATGAAAAACAAATGGATGACGAAAGTGTTGCGATCAATTACACACAGGTGAGGGTGTGTCTTTGACAAAAAGAGCCGACAGAGTGTGTGTTAGTCCATTGCAAAGACGTGCAGAGTACCGCCACAGCGGCAGTGCAACAGGCAATTATGTGTCACACATCCCTTGTGCCTCTGTGTGTATAATTACGCTGAGGAAAAACAAAGCATCACCAACTACTGTTACATTGTATGAAGAAAGGCACATACTTTTCATACCAGACAAGCCGAGGGAGGCAAGACACTAGCAACTGTAAATAAGTTTACTTTCCTAATGATGTTTATCCTTTTAACCGCCTTTAACATGAAAGATGTGCCCTTGCACCACTTTGTCTGGCAACCTACTTCAAAGTCAGTCTCACTTCAAGACAGGCGGCTAATTTGTCTGAAACAATAATCAATTCTTGCCAATTGAGACTATGTTGACATGCAAAATGTCCCCACAGAGAACAAGGGAGCAGAATGAATCTGACTAGTGTAAAGGTTCGGGCTCGCATACCAGCTAGTGGCCACAAAAAAGGGCTTCTTGGCTTCAAACAGAGTAAGCACTGATGAATTTCAGGCTAAAACACACAAGGCCATTTGTGAAAACAGAGAGAAATGTTGGAGTAATATTCCACCAGGATCTCTTTACAATTCACTGTATATTTATCTACAGAAACCATGTGAAGCACTCCCAAATACCATACATACTACCATGGAACACTTTTTAACCACATTTATAATGCAAAATGAACTCTGAAATCTTTTGACATCCACAACTTGTCATATAGTCTCCTCCTTCATACCATTACTATCTGGAGGGTCCATTTATACAATCAAATATTCAACTTTTCATGACTTCACACAGTTTTATGACTGGTCTACTCGGGTTTATAGCATAAAGAAACATTTTAAAAGGTGCTCTGACTAGAACTAGAAAAGTGACACAGCACACGCTTGGCCCGCTTAATTCGGTCATATTTTTTCCAAATCCTGCTGTAATTTTAAAGTTTTGAAAAGTGCTAAAATTGACCTGCTTTTCTAAAAAAACAAAAACAAAAAAAAGGCTTTTACAAAAGGCCTGGAAAATATATGAGCTTTACCAAAATCTCCAAATAGATAGAAGTATTTCCTGCATGTTTTAATGCACACTTATTTAATTTGCAACTATAATTTGGGTTACATCTGCTCTGAACTTCACCTTCACTGTAGGTTTGAAACCAGACCTGACTGGAGGAGGCCGAGAGAGAGGCACTGCAAGGCAAATAACGTTGTTTCAATGAAATATAAAGCCCTGTCGTATCCTAACCTCAGGCTGAGTTAGTGGAGAAAATAAAGACTGACAGGACACCCAGAGTAACAACAGTGGCAGCCGCCTCTTACTTCACTCAACGCTCTGAACATCTTGGAGCTTGAGTCTGGGCTGCACTCAGTAGCATGAGGAGAGGGGGACATTTTTCAAATACCTGAAGGATATTTACACATCTGCTCAGTGTGCGGTAGAGGAGTTGGAGCACAGCTCTGTTTCAGGCCACTGAAGAGACAATACAATTTTAACCTGAGTGATGGACTGATTGACACTATTCAGACCTGACCACAAAAACATTTGCACATTCGTATCCATAGATGTAGCTCCCTGAGGTGATGCACAGAGATGTCAGACTGTGCCTATATAATTGAAAGCAAGTTCAGGCCCAGGATGAGTTTGTTTGACTTGGTGGGGCACTTTTTTTGGGGAGCCCCAAGGGCAGGAATCTGCAGTGTAATCAAGGCCTTTGCCAAATTACAGGCCAAAGAGACTACTATGCAGAGTTCAATTTAGGGCTGAGGGAGAGGTCACCCATTATACTAATATTCTCAAGTCACAGAGCAAATTCCTATGTACGTCACCACTAGACAGCAGTGGGAGGTTCTCCACATTCTAGGCATCATAAGTGTCTAGGCACACTAGCTCACCTTGGTTTATAGCTTTGAAGAAAGCTGTCAGCAAGGAAATAATAATAGCATTACAGTGAGCTCAATGCATTTTAGAGATGCGTAGCAAGACAGGCATGTGGAATGGGTAAAAAAGGTGAGGTGCTGGCTCTTTCAGGATTTTCTAGAAGACAGGAATCACTATAAGAGCTGCGGATGTGGGTGTCTGTCAACAAGCACGTCCATGTTTGTACAACATGTCAACAGAAAATCTATACTGCATTACAAGGCTAACAGATATCTTGCCAGCTCTGAGAAAAGTCCTCAACACGTTAAACACACAAGGGAAATTGGTACTTAAAAATAAACTGGTTAAAGACCAGAAACATCTGTACTGTTTACTGCAATTCTTCAAACAATTGAACATGCCTAGTTTAATATTTTTTGCTTTATGGGTTCTTTGTAGTTTGAGTAAATTAGCTGTGGTTAATCATTTATTTTACACAGCGTTTATTAGATACACCTATTTAATCCTGCAGTAATGCCTGTCTTTGTGGAGCTTATAATGTTCAGTTTTTGTTGACAATGTGTCGAAGGGGAGTTGATTCAATCCCAGGGTCAAACAGTGAATGTGGAATAACATTAATCACACATTATTGAGTTTTACAATCAGAGGGCTTGTGCTGTTATTTGGCCTATATGTGGTGTGCAAACAGCCAAATAGAAAACACACACTCATACATACTGAAATAAGACATGCCTTGTTTGGCCACTTTTTGAAGATAACTGACCTGGTTGATAGAATTGGCAGTACAAGAGGCAAGGCCTGTTCCCAGACACGACACAAAGAAGATGACAGGGTCAAAGGGCACTGGAGCCATTGCATAGCCAGCGGCTGCAGTCGTAACTACCAGTGCTGAAATTACCAAGCAAGAATAATAGAACAAATTAAAACAGGAACTTCAAAGTGTTCTTCTTTAAGTAACAGGTAAAGAACAATGCTGATGCTATGCTTTGCTGCTGTAGAAGCCTGATTCTGTATGTCCCAAACACTCACAGATTCTCCACACACATAGCTAAACACACAACTTATGTGCCACTCTACCGGAAGTTGAATCTTTAGCGATTTATTGCAACATACTGAGCATAAAGATCAACAGCGGAGAAGAGGTTTATGTTGCAAATATTGTCTCCTCTGACAATGGCCAAAGCCTGAGACAACACAGGCGCACTGATGCCTGGCAACACCGCAGGAGTTCGATAGTCACTCACTATATGAACAATATGACTCGGACACCATGCTCTGCACTACGAAATCTTGCCTGCTTGCACAGCTCTAATCTGTATGTGGTAAATAAGCAGGTACTTTTGTATATGTAGCAATGAACATATCTCTGTATTTGCTTCATGCATCTGCCTTATTTACCTAAGTTCTTCAATAGTTTCAGAGATCTACGTGATCCTGCATGTAATTGTTTCGTGCATCAACTTCCATCTGTGAGTAGTTTATATTATACGACAAAATCAAGATGTACGGTGTACTCTACCTGTGAGTTTGATTTTGGCAAGCCTGGCATAGATATCTGGCAAGTCAGCCACGTCAACCTTCAGCTGCTTCCACTGTCTGTCTAGACGTGCCTCCCTGCCGTGATCCGTCTCCACCTGGACATGGGGAGTCTCATCTGAAGTCACAACCGCACTAGACACAGAATCTTTCTGTGCTGCCGCATCTTCTGTGGAGGGCTTCAAGGTGTATAGTTCAGGCTGTGCCGTACTGGTGGCATCCTCTGGCTGTGGGACAGAATCGGTGACCACAGGACCAATAGCTGGTATTCTCTGCACCTGTCTTTCAACGCTGTCATCTCGCTCATCCACAATCAGGACAGGAGACTGTTTCGGGATGGCACGTTGGTGAAGCTCACCCCTGTTCTTTGCTACATACTGAAAGGAAAACAGGTGGACATGGTGGTTTATGGGATAACTTGCTGTTACGACAACAAAACACGTTACGACACGTACTTCCAAAATCACCTTCAATGTACGGTGAAGAAAATGCATCAATAACAAGCAAGGCAGCTGAAATGAAATCTAAATTAGACACTGGGCGAAGCGAAAGATACCTGGCGTTTCAGGAAGTTGAGATGCTGGTATGTCAGCCAGTTTGATGGATCTCTTCTGTGCAGCTGAACGAGGCTGCGAGCAGTCTGGTTACATCGAGGAACATTTTGAACTAATTTCTGTTTCACAGTTACACCAACCAAGCCTACAGGAAATGTAAAATACAATGTTTAGTCATCAAAATAGATACTGCTGGTACAGCTTAATCATGTCGGCCATAAAACAATATACACTTGACCAAAACTAAAAACCAGGAGAAAGCCAAGGCAAAAAAAATAACACAAACAACGTGTTACGGATCACACTGAAGCGTGACCAAACGCTAAAAGCGCGTATTTTCATGGTGGTCCTGGAATTCCCAGGTGAAAATAAAGATAAAAACAAAGACTGCTGCAATCATGTGCCTGTAATCATAATACATCTCTACTCTTCCCACCAATGTCTTTGTTGTCATGTGATAGCATGGGCAACTTGCAGTTAAGACATCTCTACTCACTAAGTGACACGACTGATAAACGCCGCAATCACTTTCATGAGGGCTATAATTCAGCTTCTGTCGAAATTGTTTTAGATGGGTGTTCATTTCAACTGTATGATCTTTCTGGCACTGAGAGGCGTTCCTACTATTGTACACAGCTCTTTTAACGTTAGATCAACAGAGGAAGACATACTGTATTATATAGAAAATATTATAAACACCCCAGTGTAACACAATCGAGACAAACATACGAATGCGTTGTCGACAGCGTCCATGAGGCAAACAGCTACAAATAGCATGTCAACATTGCTTTTACGCGCTAGGTTTTCACCTTGTTTGATAGCACACAGTTACAATAAGATAGCTTAAAGGTTGCAGCTACAAAAAAACAGGCAGTAATTAGCTTATTTTGGTGTCTGCGTATGTGGCCGACTTCTGCCTAAGGTCACTGCTAGCCTCCTGAAACATGTCAGGTGCCATTGGGAGAGCTAACGCTACACGCTGAGCTAGCCCGCTAGCTTCCACCATAGCGTCAACGGCTGCTTTCAGCGGGGTGGAAATAAGAAATAAAAAAGACGTTCAAATGTTACGCCACGTTAAACGAAAACACCACATCTCCTCGAGCGTCACCTGACAGTCTGCTACACGGCGTTTTATACATGTTCTCCAATCATAAAGCCGGCTCTTGTTTCGACCCCATTCACATGCAGCGAGCCGCCATTTTGACCTCGTTAGATAAAAGCAATCACTTCCGGGGGACCGAACGTCCAGCGGCGTGATTGCGTAGAAGACGGCACGACGCTGCGTGTGCGTCCAGCTGGGGTCTGTGCGCTGCTGATACTTCTAACAAATTATTAAAAGAAGAACCATCAAAACACTAATATTTCCTGAGTGTAATGGGTAATAATCTTTTTTTTTTACTAACAAACCCCCCCCCAGCAAAATACAAAACTCTCATAGGGGAAAGATAATATAGGCTACATACATATATACAAATGTTGTCAAAATACAAAAGATAATAACCAAACAGAAAAAAAACAACAACAACAACAACAAAAGGGGTTACTTAAAAACAAATCAAAGGGAAAATGGCTAAAGATAATAAAATTAACATTCGGAGCAGCACACACAAAGGGAGATTATTCAAAACAGCAGTTTCCTAGATATGTCACTGCACATTTTTCTGCCAATGTTTGTTGATTTGATCTTTTTCAGTGAGGTAAAAAAAATATTTAAAGTCATTAAAAGCCAAACAAAGGAAGGCTCAGAACATCTCCACTTACTGCGATGAAAATTATATTTACCTATAAGAATAATCATATTAACTAAATCTGATACTGATGGGTAATAATCATATTACTAGACTGTGCAGTAATGATATGATAATTACTATAACGTTACGTGTGCTGCTTCTTATATTAACTAATTAGTATGTTTCATTCAGAATCATATTAAAGAAATAGCTCAGCAATATAACTTGTATACAGTAAGGGGATATATTATAAATGGGTAATTTCACAGACTTAAATATTGTATTTGTTTCAATGATTTTCCATTGGAAATAATACTTTGTCTTTGTCAAAGGTTTCATTTGGGTTTAGTTTTCAGTCCCTACATAACACTGCAACACTGGATAACATTCATGCGCAAGAGGCTTTTTTCACAGTAGACATTGTGACATGTCACATGAAGAAAACCAGGCGTAAATGATAAAATGAATGACGGCTGGATTCCATTCAGCTGCATACGTTTCAGGACCCCGGTATTGTGCATCCTGGCCCATTTACCCACCGCCATGTCTTACAGGGACACGGGAATGCAATGCAGCCATTGTTAATGTTATTGGTATTATGCTTTTCCTACTATGACAACGCAAAATGTCTGCTGTGAAAAAGGACTACAGTGAAACTAATTTTCTATTAATTCATTTCTATTCCTGTTCAAAAAGTTAATTTATTTTCCTGGATTTTCATAACTTGCATTCCTTGTGTGGCCTTTTCAGGGTTTTCCCCAGGACATTTTTAAACAGAGGTGGCAATGATCCACCCAGATTGTGATGCATCTCGCTTTATTGTCTTATTAGTTTGAAGACGACTAAACAAAAGTCACACTTCTAAAATATCTGACATTTGCTGTGTGAAATGTTCTGCCCTCTTTCACTGAAGGTTAACATTTCATTTCACGGAAGTACATTCATTTGTTATGATGGCGGTCCTCATTTCAGGCAATGTGACCCACTAAAAACAGTGGGTGAAAACAAAGCAAATGTATTTGCAGCAAGGCTTCTTTTAGGGATTTTTTAAAAAACCTGAACAACTTCAATCAGTTCAGCTCAATTATTAAAGTAAATTCATTAAATGTGTAACAAAATGTGTTTACTTTTACTTTTCAAGCAAACACCAGTTGGAGTTTTATTTTTTCAGATGTATACCACAAGACCTCTGTCACTGAGTTGAAGAAGGGATTCATTTAATTCAAAATTGCTGTCTAATTCAATGTCTGGCCTTTTGTCTCCTGCCCTTGTATGTCCTCTGACTAGCCCCACCGATTGGTCCATTATTTATGTGTATGATCATCTTGTTGGCCCCGGCTGCCATGGCCAACAAGATGGAAACCTTCTGATTAATACCCTCTCCACTGTTTCACTTTGTAGCCTTGCTTTATTGAAACAAAGATAATAAAATAGTATGGCTGTCTGGTGCAGTGTTTCATTTCCTCGAACAACAACATTTTACTGAGCCAGGAGGATGATTATTACGCTGCTCTGAATGTAGAGGCCAAATTCATTATAAAGAAGAAAAAGTCCCTTGTTGTTTATTTGCCAATTAAATTCAAGGTAATCTAATTTTGCAGTTGTTGTGCACTGTACTAATGTGGCTCATTCTTCAGTGTTTAACACACACAGAATCATATATGTATGATTTGTTTTATGACTGGTCATGATGCAAATGTGCTTTGCAATCACACGTGTTGTCTATGAACCTAAATCCCCCTGTAGTCCTAGCTGAGCATCCAATTCACCTGATTCATCTCCTTCATTCCACCCTACTGCCAGCGCCTCCTCAACTGCTAAGATTAGAGGGTGCAATCTTCACGCACCATCAAGATGCAGAGGCTGATGAATGCCAACAACACACACAAGGCCATCCCAGATCAAGCACAAGAGTACCTTTCTTCAGAAGATAACCATTATGTGCTGTTCGACAAGATTTCATTCCGCACTGACCCAGGAAACCTCTTTAGGTTCTGAGTGCCGAAAAGGAAGGTTTATTGCTTGGTTTTACACCCTATTATTTATTTCTAGTGTACTGTTATATTGTCCAGTGTTCCACGTTGGCTTCACTTTGCTGCTCCAGGGCTGCAGAAATACACTTTCTGAGGGTAGGATCGAGCCTGCCAAGTTTATGGCTGTGTAGGGCACTGCGTCAAACCATAATCTTTTGTATAGCAATCTGTAGGCTACCACTGCATATGACTGACATCCTTAACAGAATGTCAGGGCCTCACATTAACAAACAGGCTCATTCATGAGTACGCAGTTGCCCCTCCTCCTCTTGAATGGAAAGGAATAGTATTTGTTTATTGCATCAAGGTCTAGTTTATCCCCTGCCAATAAGTGTGAGTTGGACTAGCTCCGGGGAATCAATTCCAAGCAACCAGCCCTCCTTATCCCTCGGCCTGACCGTTTGTCTGGTAATGCACTTCGACTGTATAATTTGGTGTTTTATTCGTGTGTTCATTACTAGAATATATTTAATTTAAAGGTGGAAGATACAATTTGTTATTGAGGGTTTTGTGGTGAAATACCAAAATACCATAAGACATGCTGGCACCTTTTTGTCTAGGATTTGGTGAGCTGTTCGGGAAGCTCTACTTGTTTACATGATCTCACGATGCACTCCAGTGAGTAAAGGCAAACACGCTTTCAATGCCTTCTGTCGATAAGGTGGACCAGAAGAGATGACCTGAAGAACAGATGGACAAGAGTGGAGTGGAATGGCTCAGTAACAATAGGAGGAGTTTGTGAGGTCTTTCAAAGGATCTTTACAGTTATCCTAGCTCTGGTGGTGGTCTCAGTATGAGGGCCATTTATCACGCTGCTTTCACTGCATCTTGAAAAAATAAAATGGCTGTAAACATCCTCTCCAGAGAGAAACAAAGACACAAAAGGACTGAAGGCTTGTATTGTGTGAGGGCGATGACATATGGTTTATCAGAGTAAAAGCAGGCTGATGTCAGCAAGGGAATGCAAGACGGGTAGGGGTGTCTAGTTGCAGGATGGGTATGGAGCTTTGTGTATTTGGCGTCACACTAAAATATGACTTAAAGGAAAACAATGGCTCTAATAAATGAGCTTGAAATTAAAAAAAAGTATCATTTACTGAGTATCATTGCACCATATGTGAAGCATTCTAAGATTGGGAGTAAAGACCATAGTGATATATAGATATGGGTCTGTGCTTTTCCTTCACAAAATAACAAATGGTCGCTTAAAATAATTTTTCATCTTAGCCAAATGGTTTCAGAATAGCATATTTGACTTTCAATGAGAGCAAATAATGCCAAAGTGGAAAGCAGATGTCAGTGAGATTGATGGGCTAGCACAGTGTTAGGATCTCTGGATGTCTGCTTTACTGTGAAGTTGGTGTGCTTGGAGGAAAACGGGGTCTCTAGCAATTTCAAGGGTCCAGGAATTTACTCAATTCTCTATTTAAAACACAGCCCCTTAGCACTCAGTGGTGAAAAGGTGACATGAATCAACTGAAGGTAGCATGGGCCCCAGGTTGTGTAAGCAAAGTGGTGAAGGGTCATTAATAGACATTAATAAGGAAAGGCCCCATTACTCCATGCAAACAGCCTGCTGCCCACATATTATTCTCCCAAAATGGCACAAATAATTTTTTATTCTAATTTTACATGTCTCACGCTGGGGAACACACTAAGCGCCTATAATGAGACACTCCCCGCCCAGGAAGCCCCAATAAATGGCGTAGTCAAATAACAGAGGCCTCCCAGGCCTGTCATCGCCCCAGTTCATCTGCTCTGATTTACAAGCACTGTCCCAGAGGCCTTAGTGCCGTCACTAATCCCACAGGGATGACCATCCGAATGGCAGCGGAGTCAGACCGTCAAAAAAAACCAGAAAGAGGCAGACAGTGCTGCATAACTCCAAGCAGAAACAGATGCAGAGACGCGCTCCTGTTTATAATTGATTTTCAAGGGCAACATCTTGTTGTCATAGTTTGTCTAATGAGCCCCGGGCTGGCGCCCTGTTGCTTGTGAACCACAGGGTGTCAGATGGAGCCGCCATCCACCACCCTACCCCCACTGGGATGGCACCATGCTGGAATACTGACATCACCCATGGAATTTCCCTGTGGGACAGACTCTTGTTTTCTTTTAAAATCCTACCCGACTTGTTTTTAAAAGGTATTTTGAGTCTTTAAAGCATCTGAAACATCCAGAGGAGAACTGTTGTCCTCCCCAGCTGCCGGCCGGAGGCGTGCCCTCTTTACATGGACAACAGGTATCTTCAGGCCCTATGGCCGCCAATGTTTATGTCTGAGATCACGGGTGTCTTTGTGGGCCTCCAAGGCTAAGCCTCTAATTGGCCATGGCTCATCAATCACACAGTGCAACCTCTTTCACCCAAAGTCTCATCCTAACAGCTAAGAGGAATGAGACCCATGGAATGGACTCCATGCCTCCCAAAGGCCTAAAAGTAGGCTTTGGGAGGGGCAAGTGGTTTGTGAGAAAACCGCATTTATTCCGAGTTGATGTCAAGCCACGTATGGGTCTGTCCTTTGTCTTTCCTGACATGCATAGACTACGTCCCGCTAACATTAAACTAAGAAAAAAATATAGATCTGTCACCACAGTTTATGATACAGTCGAGGAACATGGCGTGCTTTTTAATAATGCACAAGATGCTCAGGCTGGCATACATGCTGTGTTAACCAAAAGCTGATCTAGACTCAATCTCATTACATCTGTTTACCGTTATTTCAAAGAAAACAGACAAACATCTGGCTTCACTTTGTTTCTTATTTGCTGTTTTCACTTGAACTTGACCTCACGGTGATTTATTGAGCGGGTGAGAACGAGTGCATTTCTTTCCTTCGACTTTATCTTAGTTAGTAGGCAGTGCCTGGCACTTTAAGTGGCATCGGACAAGGTGACACTCTGCAGTCTGCTGGGGAAGTGTGTGCGGGACCATAATCCAGGAGCATGCTCCAGACAGGGTCAGAGGGGTCATAACAACTCCTCAGCCAGTGTGCAGCCATTATTTGGTTTGGCTGAACTCTCAAAGTCCAGGATTTGGCCACAGCGTAACGCCGATACCACAAATTTGTCAAGAGGAATAAGGAAGGAAGTCCACAGCACATGCGGTTTATGGGGTCACAGCAGTCTGAACATTTCTTCAAATCCAGAGACAGCATGAGCAACACTCAATGTGTTTTTTCCATTAGTCTGGGTGTGTTATTTATTTATTTATTCTTTCATTCCTCTCACCCTTCATTCAGTCCTTGAGTTACCACAAGTCAGGATGCCTGTTATGTTTGTCCATGGGAAACTTTGTTGACGGAGGCCATGGCGGTTTGATGAAGAACAACTCAAACAAAACTGGGTTGCTGTGCTTCCATTTGCCATATCATAAACACAAATACACACACTAGACATCCCTGAAGCTGGTCCATGTCCAATTCTCTTCAGTAACCGAAAGTAATCAGCTGTGTCGTCCTCGTCATAAATCTCCAAGTAAGGCAGTGGCTCCCAGCCCAGATGGGAATAGGCCTTGTTCAGTCGCACTTGCCTCCGCGTCATAAATCCATGGCCCGTCTTCGCAGGATCGGTTTCCTGCTTTGTGTATATCTCCCAACAGAGGAGTACATGGGGGAGGTGAGGATATTGCAAGACCGCAGTCTCCTGAAGGAGTCAATTTGTAAAATGGACGGCCTCCTCTTCCTCCCTGCTGAAATAATGTTGGGTTTCGAGGCAATTTCTTACCATCAGATGCAGATTTGCAGCTTGGTCCCTGTAGCTGGAAGTCTGTGAATGGATGGGAAAAACATGAACACCCTAGGTGAACAATGATTACATTTTTACACAGAAATTCTTCAAAGGAAAAAAAAAAGAAGTTAATTGTAGGTATGATCATTTCTCTTCCCGGGGCTGTAAATTTAATGGCAACTGAAGCTTTCATTCACAAAGGAAACATGGAAAACAAAAAGACATGCTTGTCCATTTTGAGCCCCTCTGGCAAGCCAAAATTGCAGACACTTGGTGAACCTATGGATACAAAAACAGACGATACCATAAAATGTCATTTCTATTGAAGAGTAGTCCCCAGTCTGTCTGACATTTATTGGTACGAGTGGGAAATAATTTCCGATTGACCTAATCATAAACCATAACCTAATCCTGCTCTATACTGTTGCGTTCACTGTACCTCCAGTTTCCATCCCTGGGAATCTACAGTAGGTCTACTTTCACAACAAAATATAATACAACTGGTTGTTAAACATAAGAATAAAGTAAAACTAAACCTAATATTAAAACATCTTAAACTATTTTACTCTGCGTGGTTCAGATATTTAGTAGAATCCGGCTGAAATGGTCTTGGTAAAAACATTTTGAGTCAGCTGTACACTTGATTCTTGTCTTTGCACTTTCACTTTTCTCTTTTTAGATTCATGTAAAGTAATAATATAACAGTCTCTCTGCCATATAAATTGGCTTGAACCTACAGCACATTTAATTTTTTATATCCCTGTCACCCACTTTCTGTAATGACTAGGAACCATCCCTTATTCTCTAAGAACTATTCTCAGTGGAAACCAGTTAGTTTTACACTGATAGCCTCAAGGCCAGACGAGGACCTTCCAGACTGCAGGTCAGTGTGCATGGCTGGTTGTATGACAGAGTCTTGGCAGCTGTGGTCTAAAGGGTCTTGTAAGGCAGAAACATATGGAACATTTCTGGTTGCCGCTCTTATCTATGGGGACAAAGCTGTTCCATACATTACTGTGACAGTCTGGTCCGCCTGTACTGCGGTGGTGGTCTGCTCGTCATTTCCCCAACCCCCAGGGAGTAACAATCTGATATGATAAGATTACACTATCCAATTACAGTAATCATAGTCAAATTCATAATGACGATAACATTATCTAAAGTAGAACCATTTTATATCGTACAATTAATTAAATGCATTGGAATGAGGTTTAATTTAAGCTGTTTATTTTGCAATCAGCCTGTGCAACAAAGAAAGTAGGTCCGAGTTTGAATATTCCAGTAGATTACATTCCCGACTGCAATTTGATGCAGGACCTCTATAGTTTTTCAGAAATTACGTTTGGAAAGAAAAGAAAAAAATCACAAAGAAAGTGAGAATATGACCAAGAAGCTCGTTCAGTGAGCGGTTATGTTGTCACGGCAGCCCTCCCACGCTGAATCCCCCTCCCTTTCTGGAAAGTGCCAGAATGACAAAGTGCATGAGAAAAGCATGGTGGCAGAAAACGAGGGAATCCTATCAGTGCATGAATTTAATTACCACTCAGACGGCTCCACATAATGAGGAAAAGGTGAATGTGTTAGAGACTTGCATAATTCATTTTGCTTTTCTCATTTAAACCTGCCCCGGCCTCCTCACCACCACCCTGTATTTCCTGCCTGGTGCCACATTACTCTGATCTATGATCAATAATTTCTTTTCAACCAAAAACATTTGCATAGTGGGAATTATCTGTGCAGTCTGCACCACTGAGCGAGAACTTGCGCAGCAATTGGAAATACAGGTGGTTGAAATCAGCTTTCAAGGTTTCCCCTCCTCCTCTCTCTCTCTCCTCCTAATTTTTCGTCTCCTGAGCAGCACCACAGCCTGCCGACCAGAGTCAGGACTGTGGAATACCACTTATACCAGGCACATTTACAACAGCCCTGGGTGGGCAATAAAAGAGTTAGCAGTCCATTTCCTAATTAGGTAGTGATGTCATGCTGGTGAACTGAAGAATATGAACAACGGCAACCCTTTTCTGAAATCGATCAGTTATAAATTCTATAAAATAAAGCAGATTTTGTTGCAGTAGATCAAATAAACATGCTAGTTAACACTCATCCAACTTACACTCAACAACTACAGATTATATTTTCCTGAGGACTGAATTCAGAAAGCCCCAGTGACGGGTTTCTGTGCCTGCAGCGCGGTGAAGCTTTAAGCTCGGTGTTCCGTATGTTAGAATCCCCGTGGCTCTCACCAACATCCCCACGGGAAGCAGTTTCCAGCAAACAAACTTACATAAGCTTATACAGGACTTTGAACATATGCTTATCTTCTCTGGTTTACGAGCATCAGTGATTCCATTTACTAGCATTACACCATCTCTGTTCAGCTGTCCTGAACAGCTAAGAGCAGCAATGCCCATAAAAATTGAGCTCAGACAGCAAGTAACTTTGGCTGAACGTCGTGATAACACCACAGAGTAAAGTCTTGGTTCTGTGATTTCTGGGTTCAGGAAAAAGCTGTCTGTGTTGACAAAATGCACTGCATTGTCATTGTCTTTACAGTAGCGCAACCGTAGTATTTTTTTTGCTTTGCAGGGCATTTGCCCTTGAGAGGTATTGTCCTTTCCAGAGACCAACAAGTCCTCCAACGTAAACCACAAAAGGCTGAGTTCTTTCCTCAGCGGCCCCGATTGGAATCCAGTCCACGGCCCTTTGCTGCATGTCATCCACTCTCTCTCCCGCATTTCCTGTCCCTCCATAGGTGTTCTATCAAATAAAGGCAAAAATCCTAAAAACTCTCTTCCAAAAAAACAGGTTAGGTTGCCATCACGTTCCAAAACAACCCACGTGAGCATTTTACTGATCTGGTGCCCCTATTGGCAGGACAGCATTGTTTGCCCGTGCCGTATGACTGCTATAAAAATGATTCATGATCTGCCACCACAATGGTTATAAGGTTTGGCTGACGTTTAGGTAAGTTACAAGAAACCTCTGTTGACTGTAGGCAGGGGACGGAATGTGTGTGTGTGTTTCAGACTCCAAATATACAGTGCATTTTCACAGTAGCAGAGTGCATTTTAGAGAGCAGGCTTCGAGATAAATCTATTCAAATAAATGATCAACAAGCTCCCAGCAGTGTGCACACATCAGCAGAAGCTTAAAACAGACTTTGGAAGCGTATCTAGTTAATTAGCGCAAAAAAGCTTCCATCCCCAGGTATACAATATGTAACCCTTTATGTGCTATCATGTGTTAGATGGTAATACAGAAGCTGTGCTGTGGTCCATCTCCCTGAAGGTCTTTCAAAAGACCTTTGGGTTCATTTCACCTCATTTAAAGAGCATTAAATCTTTCATTAGGCTGAATTCCTGAGTTTTTACAATAAACTACCAATTGCCTGACGTTACGAGGTACATGTCTCCTCACTAAACATTTTACACGTGGTTTTCAGTGGAGTGTGTGAATGCGCATCTTGTGCATACACTAGTGCGTGTAAGTGAGTTTGTAGGATGACGGGAGTGGTTGTTTGAAACTTGACCCGGGGGCCAGTTGGATTCATGAAGGGCCTCTTTCATGTCCCCTTCCCATCCGGTGTCTGACTTGAATCGTCCTGCCTGAATCAAGTGCTTCCTTATGCCAAATATTTACGCGGCTACTTAAGAATATTAAACAGGTCTTTCTGTGAAGGGGCGAAAAACACTGAATGATTTGTGTTGCGGTGTCAGTCAAACGCCTGCGGCTTTCAACAGAAAATAGACACTGTCATCTTGGTTTTCTCATTCCTTCCCAAATTCCTCCCACCGGACCAGTCAGAGATGTCAGTTCAAAACTCAAGAGGAATCCATGCGAAATTGATTAATATATGTCTATGCTATATCAGCCTCAGCATAACAAATCGCGCTGATTTATTTTAGTCTTTCTCAACCTGATTCTGTTTCTTTTTAGAACATTTGTTGCCAGGTGGAATAGTCATTATCTGGCATTGGCAGGACGGTTACTTGGGCGGGAGGAAAACAAGAGGAATAGATGGACATTCCTTACTCAGGAATCCCGGGATACTTTATAGGACTTAAGAGCGGTTGTGACGGTCTCCTGTGCTGCAAATATCAGTTTAACCGCCAGCATTCCCACAAAAACAACACTCAGAAAACGGATGAGGTCTCGAAGTTGTGAATTAAGTAAGGAAGGGAAAAGGATGTCTACAATTCCAGATGGGGAGAGCAGGAGAAATGTTTCTGCTTTTTCGAAGTTCAATACGTCAGCAAGTCAAAGGAAGAACATCAAGACAATGCAAACAACACAGTGTGCTTTAAGCTCTATTGTGCGTGTGTGCGTCTGTTTGTGTGTTTATGCAAATGTGTGTCAAGTCCCAGAAAGACAGCGTACATGCACTTTCAACGAGGACCCTGCGCAGGACAGAAATCTGCAGTGGGCAGCTGTGTGTTTTGTACAAAATTCTGTTGTCCAGATTCGAGTGTGTGCACACTTTGAGGGCCCTATAAATACTGTAGGACTAATTTGATTTAAACTAAAATGGAAAGCATGTTTTGACCTCCCAATGAAAAACAGCTGTGTGCTAGATATGGTAGCCAGGTTGAGAAGCCATCTTTTCAGTGTGTGTGTGTGTGTGTGTGTGTGTGTGTGTGTGTGCGTGTGCACGTTTATTCCCCCAGTGGCACATTTTCTCCAGGTGGATACCTTTTAGCACAATACAGACACTTTTGATAGTTTGAAGCTTTTGTTACCTACGGAAGCTTATTGCTGCCACGCTGGAAAAAGAAAAACTGATCAGTATCACGTTATAACGTGAAAAGTTTCTTGTTATAACAAGATGTTTTTCATGTAATAACATGATATGTTCACGTTATTACAACATACAAATTGATCATGTTATAGCAAGAAAACTTTTCACGTTATAACAATATAAGTTATCACGTTATAACGTGAAAAGTTTATTGTTATAACAAGATGTTTTTCATGTTATAACAAGATATTTTCACGTTATTACAACATACTAACTTATCATGTTATAAAAATATACCATTTATATTGTTATAACGTAATAACTTTATTGTTATAACGAGATGTTTTTCATGTTATAACATGATAATTTATATTGTTATAACGTGAAAATTTTCATATTATAACGTGATTACTTGACCTATATTGTTATAATGTGAAACTCATGTTTGAATGAGGAAATGTGTGCAGAGAACGGATAAATTATAAATTGAGGAATATGGCTCATTTACAGGATTTGATCAAGTTCTACTTTATGCTTGGGTTAAGACATGGCGAGATTCTACTGTTATTGAGCACAGTGGATGATATTGTGATAAGTATGCGTACACTAAGAAGGCTTTTAAAATGCATGGGTCTGTACAGAAGGAAAAATGAGTCCGACCCTTGTCCAAAAAGTCTCCTGACAAACAGTCATTGTCTTTCAAATCCTGGAGACGATTTATCCAGTCTTGGGCATGATGCGTTCTCAAAAAGGCCCACCAGCTTTCAATCCGCTGATTGTGATTACTGTTGTCATGTTATAACATGAAAAACATCTTGTTATAACAATATAAGTTATCACATTATTACGTGATAAATGATATATTGTTATAACGTGAAAATATCTTGTTATAACATGAAAAACATCTTGTTATAACAATAAACTTTTCACGTTATAACGTGATACTGATCAGTTTTTCTTTTTCCAGCGTGGCAGCAATAAGCTTCCGTAGTTACCCTTGCTGCTGATCATCAAAAATTTGTTTTACTGGCAGGCTGAGAACACCTGCGCTTACCCCGGCTGGCTGCTCCCATCTTAATGAACAAAAATGGAGCTGTGATTTATGATGGATTCCTCTTTTGCATCCCTTTATCTGCATGCGATATTGTGCTGTGAATAAATTTGGTATCCTTAAGATTTGAGAAAGAATAATGTTGAGCATTTGTCTTAATCTGTGCAGGCTTCTCTCTCAAAGAGAGGACCAATGCTTTCACAGTCTAAAATGTGAAACAGGGACGTGTGCAGCACACTGTTACACCTCAATCCTTCCCGAAGAAGTCCAACATTATAATAGCTTGAAAATGGTTGTGAATCTCCACTGTGCCATTTAAATATGCCAAATCAAATTGCCTCTGAGGCTGGTAGCCTCAAGTGTTTAGTCACTTAATCTAAAGCCTAGATTTCCTTCTACAAAATTAAATTTGCTGATAAAATCTTGAATCTGCCATGACCGTTTAACTATACAAATTACATTCATCCATGTCCAGATCATCAAGACGAGTGCACAGTGTGTATGTACTCTCTCTCCTGCGACACACCAGCAACATCTTGCCCTCCGGACCTATACAGGCCTCTACACAGCCCCTCTGGGAAAGAAGGAGGAAAACAATCATTCATATTTTAAGATGTGTTTTGACCTCTGCTGTTAAGTGTGAGGAATGTCAGTTGGACACATGAAGGATTTTATTCCCTCACGACGAGTGTTTCTAATTACACCCAAAGCATCACTCTTCTTCAGCTGCAGAAGTATGAGAGAACGTTGATTTGTTTTTCCCATGGGCTGCGTTTTACTTTGGAGTGGAAACCGAAGGTGATGCTTTTATTAACTTGTTTCATTGCAACATTTGTACACTTACTGACATCTTTTTTGTTGTGGTTGCTTAAAGGTAGATAATAAAGTCTGGTGAGAATACCGCCTGTAAACTTGACTGTATTTTATTCTTCAGCTGTTCGGGTTTTTGCAGCATTTCCTGACATTAAGTGGTTCCCGCTGCCAGATTCTTTCATGAGGTCTTCCATAAACAAAGTGTTTACTGGCAGCTTTTCAAGCTCAGAAGGGAACCAAAATCCAGAGGTCACGCAGGTCGCAGCCTTGAGTACAAACCAGGAGGAGATTACATGTGGCATCTCACAGAAAGCAAGTGAAACAAAACAGCCGCACATAACGGCACCAGGATCCCATAATATCCATTTTTGGACGTTTTCTGCAAACTAGCAATGTGGTTAGGAGCATTAATGAATGAGATAGTGGATAGACATGGTTCAACTGAGGGAAAACGTCTTCATGAATGCGTAGATTTGAAGCAGCTTAGTCTTTTTAATTAGGAAGTGCACTCTTTGACTGCAGCTCCAGCCAGTTCCGGACACCCTCCCATCATTAGGTGTCGGAGGAGTCTCTGCCAGTGGTTTGGATCACATTCAAAAGGAGGACTGGAGAGGTTTAGACAAGGAAACAAGGGTTTTGGGAGACAGTTATGCTTAACTCAGGAATGAGAGTGCGTTAAGGAGCTGGGCGCCACTGAACCTCCCTCCCACGCCAGTACCCTGCAAGCACAAAGTGTTATTGCCTTGAGGGAGGAAATCTACTTTAAAGTAGAATATTGACGAGACCAGAATGGCTTTTTTAAGGTTGCGCCAATTCCTTAGGGTTTCCACTCTCATTTACAGTGCATCGTACCTGCTGGTGTCTGGGCGAGGGCTAATTTTGCCAAAAGTGAGTGGCAACAACTTTTTTCTTTGCAATGAAAATAAGTTCTACAGCCTTGAAAATGTCCAGTAGTTCCAAAAATCAATCACAGCAAACATGATTTGTTTGGTTTGGTTTTATGAATGTTGTTTTTTTTCATAGAACAATATTTTTATGTAAACAACTGATCACATTACTACGTGTAATGTCAAAGCAGTTGCTCCCAATGACAAACCTAGAGAGAATTATCACCCAACACTGCAGTTCCCCTCAGCTCTGTGGAGCGTTTTAGTGTCTTTCAGTCACAGCAGGCAGCAAAGCAAAAAAAGCTCTGATAAACCAACTATACGCTACCTGCCTATAACAGAACTGCAGACAGGTAAAGTTAGCAGCCAGCTGACAAGCACAGTGGAACATTTAGCAGCTAAAGAGCCAGATATGTCCCTCAGGAATTGGTGGAGACCAAAACAGCGCTATTCTTCCTGGGGCCAGAAACCAGACTCCAAAAGGATGCTAATGTTGCTCCGTGTCAGTGTCAGAGTGGGTCACTATAAGCCACTGTTTGCTAACACGTTAGCCACTGCAACTTTCTAGGTGAAAATATAGAAAGCGGAAAAATTAAAGGAAAACCCTGAATAAGAGAGCTGAGAAACGTATCAAATGCAGATGGATCCTTGCACCAGGGCTCACTGAATGGTGGGAAAGAAAACGATGTGAATAAAATGCTGCGGCCTTTCAATCGCCAGATCTCAACCCAGTCTCACACCTGTGGAAGATTTTGGACCACCGTGTAAGACAACGCTCTCCCCCTCCAACTCCATAAGGACCAAATCTCTCGCAAGAGATATTGATCTCAGTGAGTTTACATGACGAGAGGTCCGCTGTGTAACATTCAGGAGGAGCTATGGGCAGAAGTGGAACATAATATGTATGTATGTATGCATCTTTTCATTTGTGTATAATCACCTGAAAATAAGAAATAAGAATCGTTGCGTTTTCATTACCTTAGAATGGGCTGTTTTTATCTACAGAGGGAGCAGGTCCGCTTCCACAGAGGTCGCCATGTTGCACCGCCATGTTTCTACTGTAGCCCGGAATGGACAAACCAAACACGGGCCGTTTGAGTTTGTCGTGAGCTTTGCGGCCACCGTAATTTCTGCTATTCTCACACAGAGAAGAGTATTTGAGATTTCACAAGTTTTCCTTCCATGTACTCAGGATTCTCGCATCTGCGTTTGAGCTGACTGGGTCAGATATTGATTATCCTCTAAAGACATCGAACGCATGCAAAACACTCAGCACATCGTCATGCACATCCTCATGAGTCTCAGCTACTCATCTATTCCATCCAGCTCATGAATAACTCTTTATCATGTTTAATTCAATCTCAGAAATGCTTTTGACACGTGCTTTATGCCAACTGCCCATTGCTTTTATTACACTTTTATCACCACTTTGAGAGAAAATGAAGTGTTGCTGCATGTTCAAAGTGTGATCATTACAAAACAGCTTTGTCAGCATTGGGAATTCCTAGCTGCTCTTTCTGCGGCCTTATTGGAGTCATATTAGATCTAATTGGTTCGTGTAAAAGTGCTTGTGTGTGTTTCCATGAGCGCTGACATGCTCTTGTAAAATTACTTCTCCTCTTGTGTTCCTATCTGATGTAAATGTCCTGCGGAAGATGGAAAGTTGAGCAAAGTCCTGCAAAACTTTGTTTTGGCTCCATATTAAAAAGGAGCATTTTAAGATCAAATGATAGTGTGAGCATTTGTCTTCATTTGTGCAATATGCATGAATGCGTGTGTGTGTGTGTGTGTGTGTGTGTGTGTGTAGCTGCAGCCATGGAGACACAGCTAATGTATAGATATTGTTCTGCTTGGGTGGGCAGAGGACCTCGAGGTAATCTCTGTCACGCAGCTGCCACCAGTGGCGGATAAACTAGCGGCGGTCAAACGATGGTTGAACCCCAGGATGGGGTATTTGTCTATGACACAGGTGTCATATTTAATACCCTCATATATCAATAATTTGCTGGAAAAGAACAGGAAGGAGCCATAAGTGCAGGAAGAGCTCAGACAGATCCCTGAAGATAATCTTGTGTACATTTAAAAGCCCAAATACCATTAGTCAGTGGGTTCTCTTTGGGGCAACAGTATAATAGCCAGCATTACTCTGCACGACATGAAGCCAGTATACTCCTCATAAGGTCAATTGCATTATTTATGACTATTTAACCTTTCACCTAACAGGCAAATAGCAACGATTGAAAACAATGGGAATTATATTGAAGACAAGATGCCCTTAAATGGACAGACATGCTACTTTATTATATCCCTACTGTGTTTATGGTAATGAAACAACATGTTATCTGACATGTGTAGACTTGATTCAGTGACAGAAATGGAAGAAATGAAAGTGTGACATAACCCCCCCCCCAAAGAGAACTGTAAATCTTTCATAGCTATTCATCAGTAATGACCTCAAAGAGTCAGCTGGAGTCGGGGTGACAGCCTACGGTCGACTACGCAGGAAGGACATAGCCTCCTCCCACTTGTCTTTTGACTTGATATCACGTGAATTTAACAGCATTGTAACAGTGGTGTCTTTCTGCAAAGTACACTGTATTTGCAATATTCCGGGGATCATTTGATGGGGGCTGGACACCACTTTGCTATCACTCAGAGACTAATTACACTTTTGAGTCCCCTTCCACCCCTTCCTCCTCCCTGCAGCGCTCTCTTTTTTTGAACCACACATCTCTCTCCTCTCTTATGGGCAGTTATGTGCACAAGTTCACGCGCACACACACACACACACACACACACACACACACACACACACACACACACACACACGCACACAGTGTTAAACACACTGTCGTATTTTCCTTATCTGCGTTCTAAGCTGAAGCCGCTGCACCTCCCCAGCCACACTGCAGTCAGATGTCTGGCTGCCTCCTGCCATCTCTCTCACTAATTTAAAGCTACTGTATGGATTCCTTCAATGTCCCCGGGCAGATTTCCCGCTTCTCACTCGCCCCAATCAATCAATCACGCTTAATTGCTCAATTACTCTAGTGAAAAGGAAGGCAAGAAGGAGAGGACATTTTGTCAGCTTGGATTGCTTATTCTCCTTTGGTAAACAGACACAGGCTGGAGTGATAAAGTGTGCCCTCCAAGAGGACGTCAGGGGATGAGACTCCCTAATTAATCCAAACATTAGGCAAACAGGGGCTTTCCACATGCATCAGACTCTCTCTCTCACTGTCACACAGATCCGCTGTACAAGGGACTCACCGACAGAATGCAGCACACTTTAGGAGTACCATATTTTCGAAGTAATGATGACAAGGCACTAGACAGAAACTTATAATGAAAGAGTTGGATGTCATGTTAAAGGGGAATGGCTGATCATGTACACCATACTACAATCTTAGCGTTGATATTTGTGAATATGGAGATGTCGCTCATTTGCGTTCGTGCAGAGATAAGAGCAATGCCACTGTCGTGTTTTAAGTTTTGGAGCTGGAAACATCGAAGGGTTCATCTTCTCCATTCTTTTCGCTCTTGAAATGATCAGTGTTTTCACAAAGGCAGAGGAGCAGAGGAAAATCTCCTCTGGTTGTCTGGACACAGCTAATACGAACTGTCTTCAGGGAGACAAATATTTTGAAACTGAAACTTGGTAGTGCTGCACTTCATGTTTATTCACTCAAGCTGTCATCGAGACACAAATGTTGTCGCGGAGGAGATTGCATCGGGGGAACAGCTGCGAAAGCTAAGCAGCTGGGCCTGAGTGCAGACACTATTGCGGACGTTAGCCCGCCGTGTCAGGGCTGAGTCCTCCCGCGGTTTGATGAGCCTGTTAGTTCCTGTGCATGGCTGCCCTCGCTCTGCCGAGCTGGCACGGGGGACTGTGAGTCTAATGAGACGCTGACACTTGCTTTTATTAATGGCCGCATCCCCTCGCTCATAAAAGTGACACTTCCAAGATAAGCATCCCCCGTGGCAGCGAGGTCATTCAACTCATCAGTGACACTGGTGGCTCTGTGTGTGTGTATGTGTGGCTGTGTTAGCCTGTTTGTCTTTCTTTTCTGTTAATTGTTATGACGTTCTGAATTGAAATGCATTACACACGGCTCTGCTTTGCCTATTTAATCCCTAATTTGCATACAACATACGCTCATTTGTCATATTTCTATTTAAATAAGAAAACACTAGAACTTCCACGATGAGTAAATCTGAGGGAATGTGCACCTCTTTGTCTATTGCACTCATCTAGATAGACCCATATTAATCCTTTGGGTGATATGATTTATCTCCGGTCTGTCCTTCACTCTACAGCAAGTGAAAGATACATTAAATTGCGGGTAGGATTTTTGCTGCCTTTTCCTTCAAACGCCCTTTCCTCCGTCTATTCTCCAGAGTGAGGCAAAACGAGGTGAAGGAGGAGCTGATTGGAGAGGAGAGATGATAGACGAGAGACAGTATGAGGCGTTACAGTAGGGGGATTGTCAAGTGAGAAAAGCGGGATTGGGAAAATGAGGACTGATCATTGGGGTGAAAGGGTCAGGAAAACATTTTTGGTATACCCTGAAACCTGTGTCTATTCATTGCATGACACGGGGGGGGGGGGGGTACATCACCCTGGACTACAAGTAGAGTATAATTCTTGCCCGTTGAGGAACAAATTAAGTGGCTTGGATGGCATCCAGAAGTCTTCCTGCAGTCTGCGATTGCAGCGCGTGCTAATTGATTTTCATTCAGGCACGACGTCAAGAAAACATTACGCAACAGGATTAGGGCCAACGAGAGGCCCGGGGGCGCTTGCGGTTGTAGGTGGGGAGACCTCCAATTAATTCTCTCCTCGGCAGAGTGGAGTTTGGTGGCTGTTGTTGATAATATTATGCCTTCTATTTTTTTCAGTTTCGCATGCATCACGGGTGCATGGCGGGGAATACAGCTAGGAAGTTTGAGAGCAAAGTTGCAGGTGATTTATCAGCTTCTCTTCAAAACCCCCCCCCCCGTGTAAGCTTGTTCAACCACCATACTGATTATTTTGCGAGAGGAAAACCTGCCAGGCCAAGTTGTGTTTGCTCCCTATGCTTTAGAGCCATAAACATGTTAGGAGTTAGGATGGAGGGAGAAAAAGAGGCAAGGAAAGGAGGAAGAGAGGAGGAAAGTGAAACTGAGAAGAGGATGAGCTATGAGATGTCTTTGGTCTGGCTGCTTTTATCATCATCTGTTCAGTGGTCATTACCACCTTGGGAGTCTGCTGTCTAGACCAAACCACTGATGGAGGGGGCCAATGGAGCAGCTGAAGACAGAGCTCACCCCACCTCTGCAAGCTGTCGCTTATCAACAGGAGGAGGAAGAGGAGGAGAGGGCAGAACGGATAAGGTGGAGCCGCAGAGAAGGAGAACGTGAGGAAAAAGAAGAGGGAAGGTGTAAAAGAGAAAACAGGTTCCCTAGATTTGAACTAATCACATCTATATAAGCTGTCAGCGCTAGTGGGAGGAGGGGGGACAAGGAGGAGCAAGGTTAAATTGAAGAGCCAAAAAGGAGCATCGGGGAAGGAGAAAATATAGGAGAGGAGGGGAGAAAGAAGAGGAATCCCAAGGGGAAAAAATGACATTAGGGGATGGCTGCTTTTAACTCATCACACCCATGCAAGCTTTTAGTAATCAGCGAGAGGAAGAGCTAAATGGTTGGAGTGGAGGAGGAGAGAAGAGAAAATGAAAGGAGAAAAGAGGCTGAGGCGGAGAAATTGGCTGCTTTTGTGTTTAGTCCAGTATTCCTGGCTTCTGTAGACACTTTGACAGATCACTATGACTCACCAGTCTGCTGAGGATATCATGAGTTTAAGATTAAATAAACCGAAAGATTCAGCCCACTCTTGTGAAATATGAATTATACCAAAACACTGCGATCAATACCCTCCCATTTTGGCGACGCAGAATTGCCCTGCCTGAAGCTCAGGGCGTTGGCAAAATGTAAGTCAAAACGGTCCTGTTCATTTGTCTTCGTGAGTATAATGACAATCTCAGGGTGTCACAATGCTTTTGGGCTGGACTGTCGGGAGGCGAGTAGCGAGAGGGAGAAATCAAGGTTCAAAAGGAGAGGTGACGTGATTTACATGAGACAGGTTAAGCACTCACAGAATGACAATTTCACAGTAGAGTCTAGATTGCCATGTAGCATGTGAGGGCCATAAGGTAGACTGCATGTACTGTACAAGCAGGGGCAGATAAATCACGGTTACAAATCTTCTGGTATCGACTCCTCTCTGCTCGGAAGTTAGATGGAGGAGTCGTGGCAGAAAACCGGCATGATTTCATTTGCCCCTTCTGTTTTCTCTTCTCTTGTTAGTGCATTTATGGGTCAGACACAGACAGTTGTTCAAAGTGCGGTGCCTGGAACTCTGCAGGCGCCACAGCAACTCAACAAGTTCAGCAACTTTTATGTATCTCCAAGACATACCGTTCGGAGTTGTTTCCTCTACACAAGCTGGAGGAAAATCTAAGAAAAATAGCTTGGATTCTACAATAAAATAGAGTGCTGATGTTGGCAGTCTTCCCTTATGGGGTACTCTGTCTCTCTTTTTCTCCCTCTCTGTCTGCTGTTTCCCTTTCTCCACCAATCTTGTTCAGTGCCTAATATGTTCACTGTCTTCCAGATTAGGTTTCACTGTAAGAGGATCACTTCAGCCCATTGTTCCTGGTCTAACTACTCAGTCAGAGGCGAGTAGCACCATTCATTTCCTCCTTCGTGGCATCTATTATGACCATCTCCCCCGTGGTGCTATGTATTACATTATATTGCTTTTATTGCAATTTTTTTTTTTTATTTAAAAAAAAAAAAAGGCGCTGAGTTTTCTTGTACATTCAGTGTGTCTTCTGTGCGCAGTCCTGGAGGCCTCACAAATTTGTTGAATGCATTTCCTTCCTCATACATCATTTGCAGCACCAAGTTGCAGAATATTTTTTAACCTGCGTTGTTTAAATCCAGTCCTCTTTTTTTCCGCCTTTTGGTTTCTTGTCACATTATCCCCAACAACTGTCAATCAGTGGAATAATATTTCATCTTTGAGGTAAATGCCAGTTTCATTTGCCATTACACTGGGCAAATTGCTAGCAACTGATGAGATGTTTCCAGCCGAGTTAAGATGTCCTAATAGCGTACGTAATGAGGATATGTTTTTAATGAACACATCTGCCAAATGGCAAAATGTTGATACTTTGCGTATTTGCAAAATGACCAGATATTTCTTTTGTTTTCCCGACAATATCCACGCGTGGTAACTTAGGCATTATTAATATTCTTCATGGTTATGTTTAGGCATTTGGCAAAATTGAAAAAATAAGTGGTAATATATAAATGTAATTAACATGAAACAGGGTTGTACCTGTTTGTATTTCTTTTTGCTGCCTTGTTGGCTTGTATGCACAACCCATTTGCATTAGGGCTCTGTGCAATCAGCAGCAATGTGCATCCATGTGCTCGTAGACCAAATACTGCAAACAAACCGGGGACCCACTGACCAAAACATTGCCCCATGGCACGCCTGGTGTCTAAAAACTCCAGGGTACCTTTAATCATACGTTTTTCAGACTTCACAACTCAAATAAAACACAGAAGCAGAAACCTTGAAATCGCCAAACCATTCTGACAAATTCAGCTGAATTGTCATGCACTTGAGCACCCTTGAGTTCCTAAAACACCACAATGGACAATTCCAATTTTTTTTCTTGGTATATTAAAGTATTTGTGAGGCAGTGATGCAAGGCGATGCTGTTTCTTAGTCAACAGCTGACACATTATGCACGCCGCATTATACTTGAAAAGGGTCACTTCTTTATGTACTACATGTCTAATCATTGTAGAGGTACATTTCTATGCCACAATGGGCTTTTAGCCACAGAGTGGTTCACTTTCAAAACTTCTTGTCAGTTCATGTAATTTCCTGCGTGGAAAACATAACTTATCTGGTACTACAAGCTGTTTCTAAACAAATGCTAAAAATACAGTTTAAACCAGGTTTGGAGCCCATATGGTTTCCTGCTGCACTAGTACCCCACCAAATCAGAGCATCCCTTCCCATCTCAATTCACTAGCTGGCATCAGCTGGTGTGTTGCATGAAGCCGACGGACATGAGCACAATGTTGGTACAACGCCGCGGTCCTCAGGCAAAACAGGGTGGCATTGAGCCTAATAGAGACATCACAGAGGCCTATTAGCACAGATGGTTGTCATATGTATGCAAATAAGGAGCAAAGTGAATCACGTAGCCCCATCAGCACCACCTGTCTGCCTCACACAGCTACACCAAAATCCCCCTTCAGCATCCACACACACAGACGCACACTTATGTACGCACTACCTACCCTCCAAATCCCTTTGGAGGGACAAATCTGTTCTTTCCAATCTACAGCTGTATATTAATAAGAGTAAAGACATCAACATGACATTAATCATCATTTTGTTCTTTTTCAAGAGCAGACATGAGAAGGCGGGACTGGCAGAGAAGGATGATAGACAGATACCAGCATAATGGCGAAGAAAAGGGCAGATCAGTTGTCCTTTGTCTTTGTTGAGGATGTGTTGAGGGTGTGCTTACTCGGGTGAGGTGTTAAGTGTGGGTTTTGTGGTCAAGGAGCATCACGCCCGAGGGAGTTGGCATATTGCCCATTTCTTCTGTGTGTGTGTGTGTGTGTGTGTGTGTGTGTGTGTGTTTTAGGAGGGAGCGCATGCAATTATACCTTCCTATAGCTTTGCAAGTGTGAGAGTTCCTCAATGCCCCCTATGGCTTTAATGCTCATCTACTACAGATGCCAGCCTACGTTAACTTTACATGACAATTTAAAAGAAACAATCCCTTAATGGCATGATAACAAAAAGATTTGCTGAAGGCGTTTGGTCCTGGTTGGAACTGAACCTCTAAACCTAGAAGCATGTCAGCATGCTAACACGGTCACAACAACAATGCTAAGGTGCTGATGTTAAGCAGGCATAATGTTTATCGTGATCACCTTTTTAATTTAGAGTGTCAGCGTACTAACATTTGATTATCAGCACTAAACACAAAGTACAGCTAAGGCTAATGGGAATGCCAATAGTTTTGCACGTGTTTGGCCATAGCCCAAAGTATTGGACAAAGGGAAATTTTGACTAGATAAAAGGTTAAGGGGTCACCAAAGGGATTAAAATTCACCCTGAGGGGGGACATGAATGTGTGTAGCAAATGTAGCGGCAATCCATCCAATAGCTGTTCAAGACATTTCACTGAACCACAAATGTCAAAAGTCCGGGTATCGCCTACAACTGCAGGACCCCTCCCCTGGAGAACGTGGATGTTTGTAGAAAGTGTCATGGCAAACCATGCAATTGTGATTGAGATATTTCGGTCTGGACCAAAATGGGGGAGCAACTGACGGACAGGCTGAGCCACTCCACGAGCATGGCCGAAAATGCTGGTGTGGTATGGAACTGAGTGAGCAGGTTTGCCTGTTACGGTGCAATAAAAACTGAGTGAATTGCTCTGGAGGATTAGTAATGACTGGGCATAATCCCATGCGACCACTGTTTTGATTACACCATTTTGTTGGTATTCCTAATCGAATGCCACTGCGGCATTTCCAGCAGATGCCTTGGCATAATATTTAGACCGTGGTTTCCCATATTCCACTGTAGTTAGTAGTACCGTATGTGAGCTGACATTTTGCAGCACATTTTGGACCAGCCTCTGTTCTTCTTTTTTTTCTATTTCTTCACATCCCTTTGTTGATGCTGTTATGAAAGTGACTCTGCTGTAAAACTTTGAACACAGAGAGAATTCCCGGGTGGAGAATAATTACAGTATTTTGTGCTTTCTGGAGTTTCAAAAAGACCTGGTTGCCATCCACCACGACTGTCAAAAAAAACCCAACCCAACTGATATCACAGGAATGCATCTTTTGAGAATAAATTGTTGAAGATCAAAAACCTTCTTTGAAACTAAACCTCGGCCATGTCAGCATTTTGACAAGAAAATAACAAAATATAAAAAGAAGGATATTTTATTCCCTCTGCTATCTTCTTATTTCATCTTATTAAATAATGCATCTGTGGATCTTGCGCAGTTCATTCCTTTAGAAAAGACAAAATCACTGTCCAGTGTTGCTTATCACTATGAATTAAGGCAGAGTAAACTTTATAATCCCATGGGTTTAGCAGTTTCACACTCACGTTAATCCCATGTTATACTAACAAAGAACTTCTTCTCCTAAACCTCCACAGGCACAAACTAAGAGAGGATTAGAGCAAAGAAAGAGGGGGATTTAAATGCTGTTAATACAGGGCTTAGAATTTTTTAAGTTGTGTACTCAATGCTAACACCCCATTTAGGTGTAATACACAGTAACTACCTACTGGCACAGTCAATTTCAAACCAACTTTATTGACGTTCTGCTACTGAAATGCCCTTCATCCCAGACGGCATCTCAGTCGTTCAGTTTGCCCTTTTCTCACTCAGGACCAAAGCATCTCCCGTGGGTCCTCTTCATTTCCTTTTCCAAAACACACTTCAACAGCAAATTCCCTTTCCAGAGAATCATTGAGCATAAGCACACGGCCCCGAGGAGAGTAGGCTGGCCAGACAGGTATCTACGTTCAAATCTCTTCTTAAAACACATTTTTTTAGGACTTGGTTATATCCAAGCCATTTCTGCTTTCTCTCTCTCAATATCTGCACACACACACACACACACACATTAAAAGATAATGAGGGAGCGGAGGGGGAAAGTGTGCATCTGTGAGTAACTTTGAAAGAACATGTAGTGAGAGCAGTGTGTGTGCGATGAGCCCTGGGAAGCCCCTATACGTCCCTGTCTCCACCGCATCAAGCCCCCCCCACAGACCCCATACAATAAGAACTTCTTTTGTCTTTTTACAGCCCCTGAGGACTCACTACCACATCGCTAAACCCTGCTCTCCCCAGAGATTTTATTTCATCCAGCTATCAGAAGGAGACTTTAGTATCACCAATGGCATAAACCGCTGAGTTACTACCCATAATAATGACGGCAGCGAGAGGGGCCACCCACTGATGAGTCACCACCTCCATATACTACATAGAGGCCCCACCGCCACTGTGCAGGTACAGCTGGAGAGGGCATCAAGGGGGATGTTAGGAGAATGTCATATAGTCGTCATGTGTTTTCATTATGAGCCAATACCACAGCGCTTTGACTTATTTATTGCTGTTCATTTACTCTTTCTTTCTCACTTATAAATCAGGTTTTGAGGTTTGTTACTAACTTAAAACCACTAAATCATCATGGATTCCAGAAGTGGTTGGCCATGTCGGTCCATGCGTCGACTCAGTCATTGGTAAATCTTTATTTATGAAGCCATTCTGGGTGAATATCAGTCCGGTCTTTGCAAACCTATTTGACAGAGTTCATTTTGAAATCATTACTTTCAATCACAAGGCGTATGTTTGCTGTCTGTTCGTAATGCCCAGACAGCGATGGGAAAGAAAGCCTTCATAATTTCTGCTCCAGCCATTTGGAATTCTTTGCAGAAAGAGAGTAAATGAGGAAACTGGTAACTCGGGCCAAATTGAAGACTATTACGAATTGAATGGTAAATGGCTCCATCAGTAAATTGTCTCTTTTACTAGCTCTTTTCCTTTTTAGTATTGTTTTATCTGTTTGACTGATTGTGTATTGTTTTGTTTGCAACTTTGTATGTTGCGATATTGCGCAAGTCTTCCGTGCAAAAGACGTCTCTGGCAGGTGATGTTTACCATGTATCCCATCTTAGTTTAGCGTGTTAGCATGCTAACAATGGCTAATAAGCCCTAAACACAAAGTGCATCTGAAGCTTATCGGAATGCCATTAGTTTTAAACCAAAGTATTGGGCAAAGTAAAACTGTGACCTGATTATGGCGCTAGATGAAAAGTTTAGGAATTACCAACATTATTACAATTTGACATCCTGAGGGGAACATGACTGTCCAAACCAAATTTTATGGCAAGGCATCTGCTAGTGGAGACATTTCACTCACAAATGTGAACCTTATGGCAGCACTAAAAGAAAAGTCAGGGCATCACCAAAGTCAGTGGGATTCTCTGAGAAGCATCGATGTCTGCATAGAATTTTATAGCAATCCTTCCAATAGTTGTTGCGATGTTTCAGTCTGGATCAAAGTGGTGGACCAGCCAATGGACCAGCATTGCTGTACATAGAGCTCCACCACCAGCATGGCTAATAATGATAATGATAATGATAATTATTGCATTTCACTTCTTCCTCCATTGACACATTGTATTTACAGTACTTGCGATAACTTATATCTGCTCATCAATGAAAGGGTCAAAGGTAGGTGCAGCTGTGTTTGATTTGTGCATGTCAATCAGTTCCAAAACACTGCGTTTACTATTTCCTCAATACACTGCTTTTCTTGTGATGACAGGTTCCAGTGCTAATGTGGCCTCAATGATGTGCTCTTTGCGTTTTTATTTTATACAACTTCAGAAATGTCAAGCTCATATCTGACAAGTGCTTTCCAGTAGGTTGGTAAGGGATCCGTCAAAGGCAGCAGGAAAGGGAAATGTGCAGATGAAAAGAAGCTCAATACAATATTTACAACAGTAGTGGTTGCAATCCGCAACAATGATGCAACCTTTAGAAATTCTGAAAGCAAATATATAGCTTCTGGTCATCTCCCGCAAAAAAGATCATTCTTGGTGCTCGCGTCTTTACACAGCTGCAATGGAGTAAATCGCACGGTGTAAAACTTTTAAAAGTCAAGCCTTCATTGTTAATGGTCACACGCTCACTCTCACAGGTGGGATTTCTCTCCACCTAAAGTTTACTTTGTGGAAATATTCTGGAGGCCACAGCTGAAAAAACACATCAAACAGGTGATGAAATGAGTGTCTTACGGGTGTTTGACAGCACTGGATTTGCAAAGCATACAAAATCTCCTTTGACTGGGTTATCATAAGTATTCAACAGTGTAGATTTTGGTGCCAAACAGTTTTAGAGTCAGTCCCCTTTGATGAACATCCATCATTTAATTCATGCCAAAAAAGTGACCTTATTTTGACTTCACATTCATATCGGCCTGCTTCACTGGAGACATAGCAGCGCATTGTTGAGATACCTGTGTAATCATGAGAGTAGCTGTAGCTGGCTGAGAAGCATGACATAATGACCATGTAAAACTGACCTTGGCGGGGGAGTCCTTTCTTAACACGCAACACCTCCGCTATATAGTGACACACATCATTTAGTATTTGAGGTCATTTTCAGTAGGAGTACCAAAACCGTGATGCATGGCAGACCACATGTGCTCATTCTATTTCGCTAATTGCCATTTCTAATTTTTCCCTCTGCTGTTCGGCCCAAAAAAAGCAATAACATAGATACCGCGCAAATTCCGCCTGTGGACTTTTCAAGGCTGCGTCCTTTATTTGTCAAAGTGCTGTGGCAGTTGTTTGGCAAAAGGAGTTGAGTTGGAGTCTGATTAGTCTCATACCTCGCTCTGTAACGCCTCCAACTTTACAGCAGGAGTTCCACAGAGTTAATAAAGGAGCTGGGAGGCTTCATGTAAAGCAGCTCTGTGAATGAACGACATCTCGGCACAGTATAATGGTGCCTTTGTGAGGCAGTGGCAGTAATATGGAGCTTCATCGGTCTGACGTGTCTGCTGGGGCCAAATTAACTTTGTCATCCAGTCTTTGTAAGGTGCTTGCTACATTTATCACTTAGCAGTATCAAGCTTATACGCCAGAAATATTGTTTGCATATGGGTGTTTCAGTATGAGCATATTAACATGGCCTTGATTGTGTGTGTGTGTGTGTGTGTGTGTGTGTGTGGCTGTGTGTTTTCTTTCCTCAGAAAGAGAGCTACTGATGTAGAATGAGCAGAATCACATTCGTTTATTCAGCTCATCTAAACCCACAGTGAGAATCCCCCTGATGGTTTCCCTGTCTGCTGAGCTTTCCAATCAGTCCTCAGTGCAAACAGTTTACAAATGTGTTGAGCAAGTATCTCACTTTGCCAGAAGATGTTTAACTGTGAGTCAGGAGACAAGTTAATCAGTAGAAAGAGAATCTGGTTTATGGCTACTTGGTCCATTCTGGTTTCCTTTTGAATACATTTTAGTCAAAGGTAAATATGCATAGAATTGTAATTCGTGGATTCATTTTCTTTCATTCACATCATCTCTCACTCAAATCACTGCGTGTCACACACGACCGCAGCCAGTTATTGATAAGTCATTAACACACATTTCTCCAGTAAAGTTGACAGGCTGTCGTGACCTGTTGTCTTTGTAATGAAATATGACAATCGCGCACATCCCTTTGATTGATTAGCGCTTGCAATTACTGTCTGTGCCATAGAGCTGCATGAAAAACAGCTCTGCCGCGGCTCCTTTCCGCTACTCAGTGTGACATTTTAATCTACCGGCAGATTAATGGGACACTGGTGGAGTGGAGAATATTCCACTATTGATTTTTTTCTGATGAATCCAATGCCTCCGTTTTAGTGACAGGTTTACCATATATCTAGTCAGGTCTGTCAGTTTGTGTGTGCGTGTGTGTGTGTGTGTGTGTGTGTGAGATGTATATAAAGGAGGAGAGACAGTAGCTACAGTGCGACAGGCTGATTGTGTGGTTGAGTTAGTGTGTGTGTCTGTCTATGTGCATGTGTGTGTTGGCATTCTTCACTAAGGCAGGACACCCACAGCGTCTGTGCTCTGTAAAGAGGCTCATCAGACGTCTCCTGTTCTCTGCCTTATTTCTATTAAAGTGGACCTGTTCACATATTTGTTTGTGGCTCAGGGGAGCCCTAAATTTTGTCAGAGGTGCACAGTGAGAACAAGAAAGAAAGAATAAAGAAGGGTTCCCTGGCCCGCCGATTTACTACTCAACTTTAATTGGGTTGTAAAATCAAATCCAGAGTTGTTTCAGGAATGCCAAAATGCGATTCCCTCGGCTTGTTTACAGGAGGAGCCCAGCAGTCAAGGACACAGGGGGATGGTGAGTGAGAGAAAGTGAGATAGTAACGGAGGAGGAGGCAAAGTGATGGTGGGAAAGCGGGGGAAGATAAAGGGCTTGTTAAAAGAGAGTGAGCGGGCAAAAGCATGGAGACATATGGGGAAAAAGGGAGAGGAGAGGAGAGGAGACGAGGAGAGGAGAGGAGAGAGTTGAACTAAGTTTGGCCCATCATTTATATGCCTGGCCTGCGCTGCTTCACTCTGATTAAAACCGCCTGTGATTTATTTCAGCCGATCTGCCTTACCATGACACAACCGGCAGTTCTGATGTGAGAGACAGAGGGAGGGGAGGCCCACACACAGAAACCAGTATAGCAGCTTGCAGCCACTGTACAAACTCAGCTGCAGGGTACATGCGCATGTAGCAAAACAGACGCACGGTCGGCTACAAGAAGGGATGTTGAACTTGGAATTAACAGCCTAGAAAAGAGGCTTTACAACCCAAACGTTGTGGCTCTTTAACACATCCACAAACACAAACAGTGAATATTTTCACTCTTATGTAGTGAAAATAAATGATGACGGTGAGGCAGAGTTTTCCAGCGGCACTCACTCGGGCCCTGTTCGCGGGCTCGACGGGGCGATGGAAGCCGAGGGGATTTGAGGATTTTAGCGGCGACGAGGGGCTAATTTGCACATGATTGAGAAAACACACAGTGTAAAGTCTCTCGGCGACACCAGCGATTCAGAGGGGAGTCCGGGCATTGGAGACGTTGACACTGAAAATGAATAGGAAAACGAGGAAGGGGGACAGACACGGAGACAACAAACCGGCTCTAAAAGACTTCATGTGAAGTACCTTAAAGCAGCTCTTACGTACATTCATTATGGGCGATTACCTTGATGGAGACACTCAGAGAGGCCCCACACTTCTTAGGAATTTGTGTCTGATTTCTGTTAACATGGAGAAATAGATTAAGCTAAATATTTATCTTCATCTAATCCTAGAATCATTAAAATGTCATAAAACAGGATTACAATATTGACAATCAATGGGAAAGCCATTGTTCATCTGGAATGGTGGTTGCAGTATAAGAACACAGACATTTTTATTTTCTAATGCTCCTGCTGAACTTCTGAACCCTCACTATCCATTTCAGTACAAAATATCATTCTTCCCTCTGATCATTTACATATGCATCAGACTGTTATTATTTCTATTATGATTATGAGACCCCTGCCACACAGCAGTTCCAAAGAGCACTTAGGGTTAATTAGGTGTAAAGCTTTGCAGAAAATGTCGGGACTTATATGGAGTGATACCCTATTGCTGTGGTTTTCTCCCCACCCTTCCTCATCACTTTCTGTGTCCGTCTCCATTTCTCTGTTGGGTCTTACCCTTCCCTCGTTATTCCTCAGTCATTGAGAAAGAACAATGCGTTTCATCGCGTATGCTGATTTTTACCGGCCTCCAGTGACTCCTTGCGCTTTAATACGCCTCTCCAGTGTATGCAGTCTCTGAGATATGAGCGGACAGGAGGAGGAGACAGAATGAGTGGCAAATACCCTAATCTACTGTACACCACTAATCTTTACACTATTCCGCGTGCTAGGAGAATAGCGGTACACAAGCTAAATAAAGCCATAAAGGACAACAACCTCCCTTTGCAGTACAAGTAAAAGTAGGCCAGCCATAAGTCCTAATGTCTCCACGCTGGCGGAAGAAAAACACCAGAGGCAGCCTGAGCTGACACTGAGGCCCGGTGACGTGCTACAAAATAGTTTACATTAGAAACATGGCGTTTCATTTAGCCAGATAAGCTCGGTTCAGAGGTCTTTGCGTGGGGCTCCCCCTCCCTTTGCTGTCAGTACAAAGCCAAGCTCAGAGGAGGAGAGGAGAAGGAGAGGAGGACAGAAAAAAGGGTAAGACAGCCCCTAATTAGCTATGCAAATCCCATGCACTGGTGGATTGAGTTTTGAAATGAAATTGGTCCTTTGGATCTTCCTCAGCTTCTTTTTTTAATCTCTGCCAATGTGACCAGTTAAGCAGGGGTGGCTTGAAATGGTGAACAAAGATGACGGAGAGGTTGCTTATTAGAATCAGTCTTTCCCAGCCTGACCGTAAGACCCCAGTGAGCAGTTATCCATACACTTGCTGCGCACACACACGCATGCACACCCTCCCCGACATACGCCTAAACACTGGGCTGTCGGGGAATGGAGGTTTCATCAGTTTTCTGTCCAATACGGTTCCCATGGGGCTCCTAACCAGAGGTCTGAAACTGTTGCTGCTTGCTTCCGCAGAAAAACACAAAGACGTGGAGGTGTGTACGGGACAGACTTGTACAGTCTGTTGAAACAATCTAAGTATAGCAGTATTAGAATATCCACGTGTTAGAGATAGCATTAGTATTCTAGGTTCTATGTGCATGCTGTTGCTAATAACATATTTTGAAATGCTAGACGCCTCACATCGCCAAAAATACTAAACCTCAAAATCATCCTTGAGCTGACCAAAGCATAATCTTAATTATTCTACAACACAATGCATAATTCCATTCTTCTAACAACTTCATTTTCACAGTCAAAGCTGTTCTCTTTTGCCAAGAAATCATTAACCTCATGCAGCGTGGCTGAAATCCTAGCAGTGGCTGTGGTGGGTTTTTAGGGTCCTCAAGGGCCAGGGGTTAGAATTAAACCATGTAACAAGCCAAAATGTGGCTGTACATTAATAAAAACTGGCCAACTCAATTTTCCCCCCTTACGCCTAATCCTTAATACTTTAGGGTTCTGTCTGGGAAACAAGCCTCACTTTGTAATAAAAAAAAAAAAAGCTTAAATCCCGGTGGTTTTGAAAGAGCACGTTGTTGCCCCCTCATAAAAGCTTGAATGTAATTGGACCAGTGCGCGTCCTAACCCCAACAGATCAAAGGTTAGCAAAGCAGGTACTCATTTGGCATGTCGGGGATTAGCTGGCTCAAAACACTGATTTGGTGCGGAATATGTGTCTGGATCAAAGTTATGTCCTAATACGTGACTTTTAATTAGGTTCTCGAGAGCAGAGGAGAGGAGACGAGAGCAGAGGAGAGGAGAGCAGAGGAGAGGCATTTCGGGTTGACATTGATGGGTTAGAGCTGTGCATGACACAAGGCAGCCCCAGTGGGAAAGCCTTCAGGTTTGTTTAGGGAGAACTGACATCCCTAGAAGTTGCCATATTGCAGCATTTGGAGATGTTCCATCTGTCTGCGCCACTGCACACTCATGCGAGTAATAAAGATTGATTTAAGTGTAATATAAACTGTTATATGGCGAGGGCATAATGTAAACCTCAGCTAAAAAGAAAATATATCCATAGCGTACATAGCGTATCTCAATCATAACACACCAATGTGCACTAAAACACGTCCTTTGCCTTCAAAGATGTCCATCCCCCAACATGCTTCTTTTATCACGGGGTGAAAGAAAGAGCCTCTAATTCTATTATCCATAACTACTAAACAATTGAAATGATGGCAGTTTGTGCTCCACATAGCTATAATGATTTGGTGTGAACTTATAACATTAGTTCTTAAACCAAACGTACTGTGCATGAGAAATGTCGAGCATGTTAGTTAAATGATGATTGCGGTTTATTACAACCTGGGTCTCATTTTCATAGTTTTGGCCATTACTTCTATTGGTAATAATAACATTTTAGTCATCAAGTTAAAAAGAAGTCCAATTGGGCATAAACCAAACGGGACACGATCACATTTTTACCTGATGATGGCGAAGAGGTGAAGAGTCAGGGGATCACCAAAGCTACTAAAGTTCACCCTGTCTGGAACAAATATCATAGCTATTCATCCAACAGTTGTCAGGACACTTCATTCAAACCACAAATGTGAACCTCATGGTGGTTCACATTTGTGGTGTGAATGAAGTGCCCAAAGTGGTGGACCGACCAACCGACAGACGGACATTACCATCCATGGAACCACATCAATAGCGTGGCTAGGAAAGGCTAATTTAACAAAAAAAAATACTCGGAATTGGACAGCTTTGAGCCTAGGAGCCCATTTAACATTACAAAGCAATTCCACAACTGCTGCATGCGAGGCAGAATAGTGTGTTTTCCTGTCCCTGTTGCTACTTGAGTGAATGAGTTGTCAAAACAAGTTATAATCAACGCTAAAAGCATCTCCTAAGTGGCACAGTTTTCAAACTGCTAAATATATGGCTTCATATGTCAAAATAATGTGTGCCACAGCGGCGTAGTAAACAGTACAAATAGTGCGCCCTCGCAGAAGAACATAGCATGAAGAAATTAGATGTTATAGCATCACCAGCATGGTTAAAAGTTGTTTTGACAAACAGGGGTGACACACGACCGTCCTAAAAAAAAACAAAAAAAACGCCTTCCCTTCCTTTGCCCTGCTCAGTAAGTATATGGCAGGCCGCTTTTTCGAAGGCAAAATGGTAAATCAGCTGTGAAGACCGTGACAGCTGAGGATGCTGTGTGTGTCCTTGTGCGTGTGTGCACTTATGTACTGTATACACATGGGTTCACGCTCGCTCGTGCGCAATCGTGTATCTGTCTGTGTGCGCCCCAGGCTCGGACTGGGTGTGGCGTCTAAAGGTCTGCAGACGAGACAGCGATTCCTCCTGTCTGACGGCAGCTTATCACCGGACTGGCTGTCACCTAATGAGATATCAGCAAGCCTGCATTTAAAAATGTGGTGGGCAGAAAACACGTGCATAAGTAGAAGACTGCCTGTTGACTAACCAGTGGTTTGTCTAGACGAGTTCAAAGTCTCTCCATAGCAATGTTTAAGTTCTAACTGTGTGAGTGTTTCCTTGTTGATTTGCAGCCCCTGAAGCGGCATTAAGTAGAGTGAAAACACACATACAAACGTATTGGCATTGTTATTTTGTGCTTTCCTGCCTCATTTGCGTCAGATTTAGCAGTTTGTCACAACTGCTCGCATCACGATACAGCTGAGATCTATCGTGTCGACATTACTCTGAGCTCACTCTGAGTTCAGTCACTACAAAGGAAGCAAGCAGGACTACAAAGGTTTTGGAGTCCAATGAGCCGTGTCCTCACACTGATCTTACTAATGCTAAGAATGCCCAAAACCACAGCGACAACGAGCGACAGTCCACATGCAGAGGATCATCCCCATTAGGCCTCATTCTGCCTGTATCCGTCTCCACATTCCTCTGTAGGCCGGGGGGGGGTCACGGGGTGATAGGATATGCTAAATGTGATGCATTAGGTGCCAGCGGGTAAAGAGTGGCTACCAAAAATGTTATTAGTGCCCTCTACAACGGGATATAATGATGATCCGATTAAAGCACAAAGGCTACAGCATGTGTGTTGCAGTTGTTGGATAACTGACGTCGAAGGGCATTCTTTCCAAAGACGAGGGGACTCAAAGAGGGACACCACCAACTGCAGTGAGATCTCAGTTGATACAAAACCGCCTAAGGGGTGAACACACCCTACAGGCGTTGGTTAGACAATGGAAAACTGTGCGCGTGTGTGTGTTTGTGAGGCTGATGTTTTGCCGGCCCATCTGGAGCCGTCATAGTCCTGTCTGTTGACCTCTGCCGTGAAAAGGGTGGCTGTCTGCGACTGTGACGCCATGACAGCAGACACTGCTTCTGACTGACAATAACAAAGTCCTCGATTTTGGATCACACTACCTGGGTCTTTATGAGATAAATACGTAAATAGTTCAGCGAACTTGCGGGATGTTTCACAAAGAATTTCCGAATATAACATATTTCGAGGTAATTTCAAGACTCATGTCAATTTTGTTGTGACATAATCAGTTTATGTAAATGTAGAAATTACATTAGCTCAGCCTTTGGTGTTATAAATTAGCCCAGTCTCCCTCCAAAACCTGTATGCCCACCCATTGCCGCCATTAATCATGGCTACCAAACACTAAGCCGTCCCAAATGCAACGGGCATGCAAGACGCCCGTGGAAAGCCTCATCCAAACAGACTCTGACACAGACTCTAGGATTTCCCAGGTGTTTGGGAGGCATGACATCACATTGCCCCCCTTCTGAACACAATGTGGACTTTGAGAGGTGCCGGTGAGAACAGACAGCAAAACAAGCTCAGCACCATACATCAACAAAAAGGCCCCTTCTAAATAAAATGGAAAGTGGAGATGAGAGCCAAAGCAGTTCACAAGCAGCTGAATCCAGTTAACGCCTGGAAAAAATTAGAGAAACATTTGATGGGGGGAGCGGAGGGAACACACCAATGTCTGACAATTTGGAGGTGTGTGTGTGTGTGTGTGTGTGTGTGTGTGTGTGATGACAGCTGAGGGGGGTATACATAGTCAAAGAAACAACATTCTTTCTCACAGCGTGACTGTGTAGACATGAACTCCTAGCTTGTCTATTTTTTGATTCTGGGACCCTGGAAACAACAGGGTGTTTGTGTGCGAGCCGTAAGCTGTCAGCTTTACCTTATTAAAATGTCATTGACTCTTAAACTGCATATTTATGCAGTGTTAACCAGCGCCTGATGGCAGGGCTCGCATATAGTTTCGTTCTGGCTGGCAGGCTGAGTCAGACAGACTGTGTCACCCAGAGATAAGCTTTATTACACAATGTATGCACAGGGCCTGTTTGATTGATGCTTCTCCATTATTATTATGTTCTGGCAAGGTAATGTATTCCGGGGCTTCCAGAAAAGACCAGTTCTAAATTAGTTGTGTCAAATTGTGGTGGCAGAAGTGCTGGCCCTATCTCTCCTATCTGTACATCGAAATGAGGTTGCGCTGACATTGTGGTGGGGGGCAGAGGCGATGTTCGGTGCAGTTGCAGCAGCAGGAAAGCTCAGCAACCCTGGATTTCTTTCCCATTAAATGATAGCTGTTTTCAGTCTCTATGGAAAATAATCTTTCACTCCTCACAGTTCTAGGGTATCAATTAAAAAGAGTGGGTGGGGGGCGGAAACAACTTGAGGTCTGCGTTTGTTGGCTTCCTCACTGCTAGCTGATGTGCTAAGGCTAATCGGAAAAGAGGAATACCTAAAACACCCTTGATATATCCATTTCACTCCGTGTTTCTAGCTGCTAAGAGTCTAAATCAGCCTCCTCATTACGTATGAAGCGGAGTTGATGCAACCAAACGTTAATTTGACCGCTCTCTGTCATCCTACGAGTCGTAAACGTGATTTGAAAGGTTGTGTTACGACACCATGTTTTATTCTCATTTCCCCTGCCTTTGGCAGCTCATCAGCTCATCTCCTTTGTGGGTCAGACTTACAGCTTTGTGCTAAGGTGTGTGTACGGAGGGTAACGCGTTGACCGGGCTGAGAATTGGAAGAAGACTGATAAAAGCATGGCACCTACAGTACACACATACATACACAACACATTGGCGCTGCGTCTTTAGCCCGAGAGACCAATACGTTTGTGGTATAGAGGGGAACACTCCTGGGAAACATCCACATACCTAACTGTTGGCCCAGATGTGGTTCTCTTTCGATTGTCAGAGCAGTCACATCTGTCTCGGCTCTGCGATCGGTGTGTGTGGGTGTCTCCATGTGTATGACTGTGTATAAATATGTCTGTGTGTGTCAGTTTCCCAGCATATGTGGCTGTATATATGTGTCTGTCTGTGTGTACACGATTTGTCTGCCTCCTCACTGGTGCTGATGGATCCCAGGTAATGTTCTGCAGCACAGGGACTTTCATCCCTTAATAGCTTTAGCAGTTTCACCCAGTGAAGGGTCCACCTGACTTCAGCAAGGCCCGGGGCAGTTACAAGTCCAACAGTTGGGCAACATTTATGGCTTTGATGGCTTTACTTACTCTGCAGTGAATAACTTTAAGTGACTTTGTTGTTAAGACAGACATTTAAGACACAGTTCCACAGTATGAAGGCTGTGCTGGCCCAACCTACGAGAGAAAAGAGCTTCAAACACAGATGGAATATACAGCTGTGATTGATTTGTTCATTTGAAGTTTGCAGATTGGCCACGGGTGTCTTGAAACATTAGCGGCATCAAGAGCAATAAGGAAACATTTACACATAACTCTTGTACCTGTTTCACACTGGCTGCTGTCTTTATTATTGTTACTTTGCTACAAGCAACTTGTTGTTGCATGAAATATGGCGTCTTCCCTTAAATGGGACAAGTTGTTGGATTTCAAAACGTGTTTACTGTGATGGATGATACAGTCTGTGTTCCAGTGCATCCAGGTTTCAAAGGGGAACTCAACAACCGTTGTATAATGTCTTCTGTGGCTCTGGAGGAGCTTTGTCGAGTCTGAAAAATGAATGACATCAGGGTTATCTCAGCTTCTGTTTGGAGACAAAAAAGATTCACCTGTTACGACCTGGGTTTGTCACTTTGAAAGTTTTGTCGGAGCTTGACCCATACTTGGGACTAAAAGTCAGGATATCCCACCTCTGCTGTATCCATTTTCACCACTCATGTTTAATCTCTCTCTTGCGAGTCCGCCAACTTTGTAATTGTAATACTAAATCTCTGAAGTATACCTGTTTGACAAAGACTTAAAAGACTGTCATTATGAATTGAATTAGGTTGTAAATTAAAAAGATAATTCACATTAGCACTTGCTTTTTAATGTAGGAGACATTTCTAGGTTGAATGATGTTCTGATCCTGGTGGTGTCTTCTTAACACACAGTGGATTATATGCCTTGCCTTCAGCAGCTCTATTTGAAGATCTTTTGGGGTCTGTAGTTGTATGTGGAAGTACGCAAATATATAATTTCTTGTGAATTTTGAAAACTGCACACGTCTGCAGGAATGTAAATGACAATGCTGTTTCGAGGTGCTTCCTGGGTCTCTTGTTCTAACATGCAGCTGAAGTCTGAGGTAGCTAATTGGCACCACACTTAAAATATTGCATCGAACCTTCACCTCAAACCTGTTTTTAGGTGAATCAGTAGTCCCGATGCATGGTGGAATTACGTCTTCTTAAAAAGGGAGCAATTATAGAGTTTTCATATCCAACATAATCCAATATCTAACATATGTTAGGAGCTACTTTGAGCTGAAATACTTTAATAGTACTCTGACAGACAACAATTGCTATATTTTTCAAGCCTAAACAATCATTTTGAGGCAGTGGCGGCAAAGAGGTTAGAAAAGGACACACAGCGGCAGCCACGTGCAAACACAACCTTGTTACGGCCTTTTGACAACGAGACGCAGCTAACAAGGTATCATCCACACTTCAGCTTTTATTAACGAGTCATCCGAGGCAGGAATTTAATTAGACTTCTGAAAGAACTAAAAAGAAGTTGGTAAACGGCCGAGGGCTCAGATTATTTCAAGAGGCGCCATCGGGCCAAGCGCTGACATTAACAAATTGTCTTCATTACATATTTTCCATGTGAGCGGGAAAGATCTTCTCTGATGTAAATATTGCCATGGGGGGGGGGGGGGGGTTAGCTCCTCCCCTACACATGAAGCATGAAAAAAGGAGCCTTATCGGCAGTGAGATATGATGAGTTTATTGTCCAACTGACAGAGAAAAATCACCTCAGAACATTATTTCCTACTCAGCCCTGTTTAACTAACAATCTAATTTAAAATGGGAGTTTGTGGTTCTATGAAATATTTAGACTACTTACCTCCCTAAATTTATGTAATCAGATCCAATGTGGCATAATGCAGCCATTTACCATTTATAATGATCAAATCGTTTCCTTCCAGCTATTGTTTTAATCATTAGGCTAAAAATTTGTAATAGATTTTAGACCCTGGGACTTACTTTGTCGCCCATTAATTGCAGTTATCAGCACTGCTAACAAATTGCATGGTGTGTTAGTCTTCCTCATGCCCCTCAGGATGTCTGGTGGTGACATCAGATGTACAGTAACGTGATCCCTTTAAACAGCTTCCCAAACAACCATACTCACAGACACGCTCTCTCTGCCAGTTATCCCAGTTCTCACGACCTCTTTGACAGGGAAGGACCAATCTCAGGTGTTCTCACAGTGTGTGGATTCCAGCATGGGTGCAATGAGAACAAAAAAAAAATTTCTTAAAGCTGACAGCCATAAAAGGTTTGAGTTAATATCGCGGCACACCTCGTAGATGGTCCAGGAATAAGATGGAATGCCTGTGGGGTAAAATGCAAGGAGATCAATCTCTTTCCAGTCACTTCAACCATCCATTTGTCATTAGCAATGGAGCCCTCTCCGGAGGTAAGGCAATATCCGCCATATCCAGCACCACAGTCTTGTCTATCACTGCATCTCTGCTCATATAGCCTTTAGGGAGTTCATTAATGGGAAGGAGGGTGGGCTAGGATCTCCAAAAACAGCCTCTCTCCATACATCTTGCTGCACACCGTCAGGTTTCCCAACTCTGACAGCAGCTGCCCCCTTGATCCTCGGCTTTGCTTTCACTGAGAATTATTCTAAGTAGGCACAATAATCACACAAACTGAGGGTCTTGTTTGTCTTGGACGACGTTCCGACTCTCACATGTCCATCAGCATAGAAGCCCGGGGCTGACTCACACCTCAACGTGGGCTGAAGACCACACAGAGCTCATTTACAGACAGAGGTTTGAGGTGTCATTCCTGGGATTGATATTGCTTTCAAAGAAAACAGGTGTGAGGGACAACCTGATATTGCCGGTGTCTGAGGTGCACTAACTGTGCAACATCACACCCCGAAAAGTTGCTTTAAATGGGTCTGATTGCTATGATATCATCAAAGAAGTGATTTAGATCCCAGTTGTGGTTGTGCAACATGCCTTAAAACCACAACATCACACATGCAGTGCTATAGCTAATATAACTTCCATATGGTCTGTGATACTGTATTGTGTCAGTTATGTGAAATGAAACATATTCATGTGCCAAAATAAAGACCGTTGCCGCTCTCCGTGTACTGTACTACATCAGGCCAAGGCTATACAGTGGATCACAAGCACCACAGAAATGTCATACCCGTTACTGCAGCCAGGCAGAAAAACACCTGATTCAACAAATGATCGCTTTAATCGATTCTATTTGGGCTCCATTATCGCATTACGACAGCAAACAGCATGCAGATATCCTGGCCAGATTGCAGGCCCTAACTCTCAGTCCCACACAATTTCAGGCTCAGTTAGCAACATGGTTAATTCGAACTCACAGTTGGAGGATCTATGCTTTGTGATTACCCTGCTCTGTGGTGGCTAAAACAACCCACTGCCTAGCTGTCTTCTTTGGATGTATGAGCAGATACTTATCTGCAGGAAATGGCAGATCGGGCTTCCACATATTGCTTTTTAATGAACACGGCACGTCGCTGTCCAACGGGGCTCTAATTGGCCCACATGTGACGCATCATCTGTGCTGGTCATTTGGACGCCAATATCAATCCCATATCACCCGACACCATCTCCACGTTTTGGCCTTGTCCCAGGCACGAAGCAGGGTCAAAAGGTCAACATGGTGCGCCTTTCTTCCTGGACTTTGTGACTCTTTGTGTAATAGTGCTATCATCTCTTGCTGGAGACTGGTTATAGAGGGCTATACTGAGGGCTGAGCCGCATTTATTGATGCCTTCAGTATGAAAATGTTGAAGAAATTAATTAAAGGCCCCCAAAAACATATTGTCTAAATACCCTGAGTTAACATGAGAGCTTTCTGTATTTGTGACTCAGTCTAATGAAATAGTGTTGTTGGGGTGCTTAGTTGCAAGGCTGCTGCCACACCTACACAGTCCCAGTGACGCAGAACAGCTACGTTTTGGAGTGTTAAACTCTTCATAAATCATAAATGTTTTTTCTCTCAACTTTCATTGTTGCTTGTTTAGTCATAAATATTTCATGTTATAGAGAAACACTTAAGATTTGAAACCAACTTTTCTGGGCTTTAAGTAGTGAATATATTTATCTCATGTTAAAACAATCCAGATTTTCAGCTCCCTGGTAAAATTTCCCACGTGGAGCATTTAAAGGTTGCTTCATATGATTTAGTGCCAAGTGCACTTGGAGATTAATTTGGACAATTGCTCTCCTGTTTGTGGTACGACATAGCCAGCAGCCATATGTGCCGTTGACCTTTATGTACCCACACCAGCTTGTCTTTAAACCGGATTACTGGCCTATAGAGATGGACATACAGCCACACCACCTTCTAGCTCAAACAGCGCCTCCCTCCCCACACCCGCCTGCCTCTCTATTATAATCAGCTGCATCCTGCTGCCTCTCGGAGGAAGGAATGTGACACAAAATGTAACACACCACCACGAACAAGCTGACGTGAGACTCATTTCAGATACAACTGCAGACCCTTTGGCATCACACGTACTGTACAAGAAGGTTGCTAAATCTCGAAGTGATTCACCCCCATGTATCCATAAATGAATTATTCTTTGGTTTTGAAGCATAACCAATGGCATCAGATTTTATAGAATAGCTTTGCCTTGAAAATATTGTAACGTGTAAACTATATATAAACTAAATCATAACGGCCCTCCCATTTAAAAAAGACAGAAACCCCCTAATTATGTGCCATGTGCCTCCTTTCTCTGCTTGTGGCAAACATCAGCAAACAAAAATCTTAAGATAAAGCATTGATGAATGGAGTGTAATTGCTTGTGTGCCTGATTCAAATTGGTTGTATGTTGACAATTTGAGACTGTTTAGAGCAACAGCCCACTTCAGATGAGCATTAATCTGATTAGGAGCACCATTTATTTGGGTTTCCGTGCTCAATAGAGAACCCTTCCTGTTCAGCGCACGGCCTGCCAATGAAGCAGAAGAACCCAACCCCGACGAATGGCCAACAGCTGTGTATATAGAACGAGTACATTTCCTCTCACAGTGAAAAAAAGACACCCGGTTCAGTAAAACATTGAGTCATTGCTCACACACCATATACATGTGTTCAAGTACAGTGTTTGAAAGTTGCATGTATTCTGTAATATCATAAACAGGTTGTGTACCAAGAAGGGGATATCATCTTTTCCATAAAATTGTTGCATCTAAATGTATTTTTAAAAATCTCTCACTGAATATAGAATAGGTATTTATTATAGCTATCTGGGTGGCAGGTATTGTACGGTATGTTTTTAAGTTCTTACTGACATACTTAATTGAGCTCTTAAGTGGGTGATGCCATTTCAATTTTGCTCAAAATGAGATGGTTTTAGGAGACGAACTTCTCGTGCCGAGGAGGTGCTCGGCCTGTATGGAAATTTGTGACGCTGATAGTTCAGGCATGGAACATGTCGTAAATTATATCGGTACAATTTCCATGTGTAAATCTTTTTTTCTTTTTTTTTTTTTTTTTTTACTAGCTGCATCTGTTTCTAACCATGTTTTGCCCCATGGAGCATTGTACCGTGTGTTTTTTTTTTTTTTGACAATAATTCAATATTCAGCATACATTTTAGCAACTTATTAAATGTATATGCCATTAAAATGGGCTGGTTGTCCAAAGCTAAAAATGAGTATTGTCCTGAAACTTTTATCGCCACGGATTTCTGGTTCGAGAAACGTAAAGCCATAATATTGGCAGTAAAGATGTCTCCTCCAAACTGACAGCTCCCAAACCTCAGTTCATAAACCTGTCTAGAGATTATGTGCATGGCTGAGACACACAGTCTAACTACTTGGCCAGCTCAGCAATGGAAACAGTGTCTGCATGACTATATTCTCACTGTTGACGGTGCATTTGAGAGAGCTAAGGCACAAGTCTAGGTATGGTTTAAACATTTCTATGAAACAACAATCCAATACAGATAATTGAGCCGTTCCTTATTTGGCTTTCAGGATTGGTTCATGTTTGCTTTCCCATGGCATGCCCTGAGCATTTATTCAATATGCAAAGCGAATGCAAGAATTATATTCAAAGCATAATAAACAGCTTGTGTTTGTACTCCCTTTAAACTTAAAACCCCAACTCTGCATCCAAGATTCCAAAAAGGCTGCGTCAGTCTAACCATAGTGCTGCAATTTGGATAAACGGTGAAGATGAAAGCCGAATTACGTTTTTACATGCCTTCTAGACTGCTTGCACATTTTTCTAAAGGCACCAATGTCTGGGTGTGTAATTACACACTAAATGCTGTTTTTTTTTGTTTTGTTTTTAAACGAAGTAAGTGTCGCTGCACAAACATTAAAACCGACTGAAAATGAGTACATTGCAAAAGGCACACCCAAGATTTAGAGTACCTACTCAGACGCCACTGATGACAACAGTGCTATTAGACTAACCAATGGTCTTTATCATCGGCCCCTCGACACAAATGTATTATGTCTGAGTCGTGAGCAGGGATTTTCCCTTTTCAGATTGTTTCATTAAATATTTTTGAGAGGCCCTGAAGGGGTACAATCAGCAGTGGAACGTAACTAAATACATTCACTCAAGTACTGTACTTAACTAAAGTTTTGATGTACTCGTACTTTACTCAAGCATTTCCATTGTATGTCCTTTATCCTTCTACTCCACTACCTTTCAGGGGGAAATATACTCTTCAGTCCACTACATTTATTCCACAACTATAGTTACTTTGCAGTTTACACATTTTCGTTCAAAACAGGTGATCATTTTATAAAACATGACACATTGCTTAAAGATAAAACTACCCAACGGTGTATAAAGTAGCCTAGTTAAAAGTAGCCCCACCCCGGCCAACTGAATTGCTGCTCACACATTAAAGTATCGATAATAATAATCCAATAATATAATAAATAATAGTAAACACTCACAGGGGTCTTTTCCTGCATTACGAGTACTTTTACCTTTCAGAAGTATTTTTCTAATAATACTTATGCACTTTTACGTAAGTGACATTTCCACCGCGGGGCTTTTACTTGTAAAGGAGTAGTTTTAGATTGCAGTATTTATACTTTGATTGAAGGAAAGGATCTGAATTCTTCCTCCACGACAATAATATAACATGTAGAATAATATAACGCTCTGAAAGTGGCCATTGTGCCTAGGGAGAAACTTTTCATTAGAGAGATTTTGAATGCAGGACTTTAACGTGTAACTGCGTGTTTTTATACTGTGGTGTAACACTTTTTGCTTAAGTAAAGGATCTGTGTGCTTCTTCTACCACTGAGTAAAACTAGCCACTATTTTACCAAAAAAAAACAACAACAAAAAAACAACAACGAAAGAGACCAGAGAAATCAGAAAAAAATAAACACCATTTTGTGAGGAGGAAATTTGTTTTGGATTCTTTTCCTTCACGTTAATCACGGCTGGCCCCCTCAGATTTATCTTGTGACCTCGGTAGGGGGTCCAGACCAACAGGTTGGGAACCTCTGTGTAGTTACTATGCTGTGAGATTGCCCCTTTCATGGCTGCGCAAATACATGAATTAATAACTTGTGCGCTAACGGCGATTCTAGAAACATCCAGCATTCAAAATGTCATGAAAAGAGAGAGAACATGGCGTTTTTTAAGCATCATTATGTTACCAGTATTTGCCTATGATAAGCAGGAGTGTGAGGCCTTTTGACCTCTGCGAGGGAATGCTGCGTGTCATCTCAGTTGGTTTGAGGGGGCTGAGCGTCTCTCCAGTGTCAGGGAGACAGAGAAAAGACACGGGGTGTGATTTGTTAAATGCAGGACACCCCCTTGTATTGTTTCAGCGACATGGGGGGGGGGGGGGGGAGGGACTACGAAACACGGCGGGGCCGCACCCGTTCGGCGGTGCCTCCCACATTGACCCGCGCA
>CM022492.1:19432678-19499953 GCA_011952105.1 Coreoperca whiteheadi
AGGTGGGGTGGTGTTGTGTGTTGGTGGGTTGGTCGTGTTGGGTGGGGGGGGGGGGGGGGGGGGGGTGGGGGGGGGGCATCTGGCACTGGCCGTGCAGCCCAGTGTTGAGGTCTCCATCCTCTTTCTCGAGCGGTGAGCTGTGCAGCATTGAAGCACTGCCTGCACATTCTCATGCTAATGCCCAAAAGGCCGGAGCAGATGTGAAACATTTGGTTCTGTTCTTGTTCACTTGTAAAGAAATAATGTGCCCCGTTATCGTTATTTCACTTTTTTTTGTTCTCCTCTGTGTCATAAAAGAAGAGTTCATGGTGGAGGCCATCTTCCTTGGTGGCCTGGCTACAGCTGCATGTGGCCGCTGTCAGTGACGGAGAAATGGTCCCTCGGGCGTTTCGCAGATCTGAGGAATCATTTTGGGATTTCAAAACATGCTGCTGTATAGTGGAAACATTTGGGGACAATGCACTAAACAAACATGTCTATAAAATTACCCCTGCACGCATGTTTGGCATGTGTGTGTGGTTTTTAGTATATTAGTTTATATTAGCATATGTTTATGCATTGTGTGTTGTTATGAATTTAAGTGTATTTGCTTATACTGTATATGTTCATTCTTGTGCACAAGAATACCATTCAAACAATGAACTAAATAAATGTATTGAAACATGCATGTTTGTGTCATGTCTCTTTGTACATTATTATAGTGTGTATTTTAGTGTGTCTATGCAGCATTTCTTTCCCCACTTAAGATAGTTACACACTTATTTTGGACATGAAAATTCCCTCAAATGTGGCCCAGACGCTCCGTGTCAGTGTCCCCTCCCACCTGGAATATCATTGGTTTCTGTCTGCTTCTCTCTTTATCTCATTGGCCAGGGAGGTGCCTGTCAAGCGACCCGACGTGCGAGACAAGTTTACAACTCTCGACACGTGCGGCTGGTGCGTCGGTGGCGGCAAGTGGCGGCATCCTGCACGCTGAGCAAGGACAGAAGAGACTTTCTTACCTGAGTGCACAAGTCAATGTGCACTGTCTGGAGGCGCCCCTGGGCTGTTGTTCTGGCTATTTTCGGTCAGTTTGGGCTTTCTCACCTGTGCGCAGCAGGTATCATTTGGCACTTTTTTGGAGGAGGCAGGGGTGTTATCCACAGCGCACTGTGGATGCGGACTCACTCCTCGGTTTCTTAATGGCAAGAAGACGCAGTAATGTGTGCCTAGCATGGCTCTGGCTCCTGTACCGACCACCCAGGGACCGGTATGGCTTTTAGCCGCATCAGTAAACTGGACCCCCCGTCCCGAGGCATCTTCAGGAAAGCGGCGGTCATGCTGTGCTCCCTCCTCACCTCGCTCTTCCTCCTGCACTGCCTCGCCGAGCGCTGCAGCACCACCACCTCGCCCTCACCGGTCCAGGCGTCCTCCAGCCGGCCTGCGGGGCTGTTCGAGGACTTGAGGTCGCAGAGGACTAAAAGGCTGGCGTACGAATGGACCGCCGGGCCGGAGCGGACGGGCTACGGGGCCGCGAGGCGCTCCTCGCGGGTCCTCGCGGACGAGCGCGCGGGGCGGGTACTGGAGATGCCCGAGGAGTCGCTCGTGTTGCCGCCTCCGGATTTAGTTGCTGCCAGGAAAGTGTCGCCGAGGTTTGCAGGTAAACTCAGCCCGCTCGGGGAGGGGAGCAAGAAGCTGCCGCAGGCTCTCATCATCGGGGTGAAGAAAGGAGGCACCCGGGCTCTGCTGGAGTTCCTCCGGGTTCATCCAGACATCAGAGCCGTGGGCGCGGAGCCGCACTTCTTCGACCGCAACTATGAGAACGGACTGGAGTGGTACAGGTGAATATTTGAAAATGAATTAGGGTAAAAACCTTCCGAAACTCATAATTTAAACCCTTGTTTTACACCGACATAAATATTTAGCCTACATTTATATTCATACTGTCAAACCGAGGTAAGAGATAGACCGGGATATTAGAATACATTCATTAATGTCCTTCCTAAATCTAGGGTTAGGTTCTGTATATTGTTATTAGTCATTTAATTGCCACGATGATAGATTGTGTTTATCCAACTTTTTATTTAGCCTACTACTACATCACTGATAAAGATTAGTCTACGTCACCCATAAATCTTTATTTAACATCTCGACTTTTACAGAAGTAGCCTAATTGCTGCTTGATGAAGCCTGTTGATTTATTACTGCTACATTAGGGCTGCTTTTATTAGATGTTATCAGGCGCCTCATTTTGTTGCACATTTTAGGGTTGGCTGCCTTCAAGTTGCTTTGGTCAGGGCCATAGTGGAATCACGGTTCACAGCTTGATTAGGCTGGGAAATAAGACGTGGATAAATCTTAAGCATTTCAAATTTGAACAAGTTGCAGTCTGCATTTTCTCTGCTGAGGCATTAACGTCCTATATAAGCATTCTGCTTGTGACAGTCAAACATGTTTCTGCACATTTTGTTCTTAACATTTCTTTAAACTGAACTTTATTTAGTTCAGGTTTAGTACTATGTCTGTGATAAGAAGGCCATGTGTTTCAGTAAACAGACATTTCCCCTTTATCAGAAGTTTTTTGCAAGACCTATTTTCTGTAAGCTGTTTGCTCCATTAAACTAAGACCTTACTCATACTTGCTGTTATTATTTAATCCATAACACAGCTTATGTGCAATTGTCCCGCTGAAAATCTTAAACACTTTCCTTGCAAGTTACAGAAAGCCTTAATGGAGCTTCTAATCTAAACAATAAAACTGGGTTTTCTTTTCTAAAAAAACTTAACTGTGGCGACTATTAAGAAAGCGCAAAACACTCAAATTGAAATAAGAATATTTGACTGCAGATAAATTACAACAGTATAGCGTTTAAATAATATTTTATGATATCAAGACTAAATTGTACGGAAATCCTAATTTAGTACATCAAACTTTTTGTTTTGCTTCTGAAAGTGTGTGTTTAGTTTTTTGTGACAAACTTTGAAGGTGAAAAACACACGTTGACATACTGGTCGATTCTGTATTCGGTAAGAATTTGCTTTTTTATGGAATCAGTGTCGGTCTTGCCTGACAAAAGTGAGACTTTAGAGAAACCCCGATCCCACATAAACACACATTTACTCCCCTTCCATATCTCCATCTCCTTATGGAGGAGTAGGCTGCGTTTTCCCCGCTCAAGTCGAACCTGTGATTGATTTCGTCTGTCACGGCGAGTGTGTGTGAGTGAGGTTTGTGTGTTCACATTTCCACAGGCCTGTGGGGAATAATGGTTCTCCCTCTCAGTGGTTCTCCGTCTAATGGGGCATTGCCGACATTGCAGCTCTGTTATTAAGAAGGATTAGGGCCATAATGAAAGGTTACCTGAGTGTCTCAGGAGGTATAATTCACCTTTTGATTGAGTTAACACTACACACAGCACCCTCTAAAAGCCTGGAGACAAAACTTTTACTCTCCCTCACCGAAGACTCCCTCCCGAGCCTCCTCGCTCGCCCCCTCTCCTCCCCCAAACACTCTGGCTCTCTCCCATCTCCCACTCACACACCTCCCTCTTTGTGCCTCTCTGAGAGTGAACATTCTCTTTTCGCCATCACTCTTTCACACCCTTCTGTTTACCTATTCATCCATTGTGGGGTTTTATATCCATGAGGGTCCCATCTATCCCGAGGAGTTGCCAAGATTCTCTGGAATTTGGACCGTGCCTCCAAGGACAGACCTTAGTGCCGGTTCCCCTTAATGCCGTCCATTTAAAACAGAAGGACCCTTGAATTTGAAAAGAGGAATAAATAACTGTTACAACAGCGTGGCCCGCTCTGCTGGAGTTCATCTTGTCAGCTTTGCTCGACACCGTCTGAGAGTCTTCCCTGTTGATAGCGTTTGTGTTTTTTGTGGAAGCTTTTGATTGAGTCGCATTCATTTGAGGTTGTTGGCTTGAGGTCATAGAGGCGTTGTTGTGCACTTCAAAAGTGCTTGTCGAAACCAGGAAATCAGCGTGATTGCGTCGCCAGAACTTGCCCCTCGTCCAAAAGCCACAGTTACTGTACTGAAGATTTCGAGGCTGCAAGAATGTTTAAAACTCCGCTGACACGGGACAATTTGAACGCGAACGTGTCGGGTTGAGGAACAAACTCCCCAAATACCACCAAGCAGCTCCACACATGCCCAGTACATGTTGAATACTCAGCAATAATGGCCTTTAAAAATTTTAAAAACAAAACAATCTGTTGTTTATCTGTAGAAAAAAGGCCAGATTTTCTGTGACTAATCACCGTGTCCAATTTGCTTGAATTATGTGATTCTTTCATTAGCAACGGCACGGTGAATACTTAAAATGTAGAGGCTTCCGTCTGAGGAGACTCTTTGTTTATTGTCAAGGCCGATATGTGTCCTCAGCGTGATCCACTCGTCTCTGTCCCTATGGGAATGTGTGGAACATACTTTAACACCTCTAAGATCTTAATGTGACGTGGCAACAGCTCTGGCCTCCCTTTCCAGCTTTCTCAGAATTATACTCGTCCGGCTTGTTGTGGGAATTTCCATCAACTGCCCTAAAAAGCCAGTCGCGCACCCGAAGCTATGATGCAAAAACCTGTGATTTATTGAGAAGGATAAAAGCTGCCGCTTTGACAGCACGTCTGTCACAGCATGAAACACCGGTAGCTTTCAACTTTTAACTTCACTTTTTATGTTTCCAAAGACTAAAATTCCGTCTCACCATCTGCATTGATTCAAATCGTGGTACAAACCTTGTATACTTATTATTTTGATTTCAGTGAGATTTTTTGGGGGGGTTGTTGTACTTTTTAACTGAAAACATAATTTGAGCTTTCGGAATAAAAAGTCATTCTCGCTTTTCGTGCACTTTTTGTCCGGAGACTTTCAGTCAATCCAGGCCTTTTGTTAAACAGGAAACCAACACCTGGCCCAATCGCCCAGTCAGTCAGTGTTACATTTCACCACTCGTTTCTCAGCGGTGTATCCGTATAATTACATACAACCTGTTAGGCTTTTGTTGTGGAAATGGACACTCGGCGTGAACAAGGAGGTCAAGCACAAACGCTGTGAACTAAAGCAGAGGTCCATGCTACAGAGCAGTCAGTATTATGTTTTTGGCCTACTTGGGTTACTGAATGACCAGCTTTCACCTGTCTAGACCCAGCCACAGTTCCTGTTTGATGTCTGCAGACCGGTTGGATTAGCCTTCACCAGATCCCTTAATGGGTTAATTACCCTTCATAAAAACATGTGTGACCCGTTACACACACGGGCGATGTGCCACCAAGTCTGCCACACGCATATTTATCTAGAGACCAAACAAACACAACCGTGTTCACTGCGGGAAGACACATTCTTCTTTTATGCACATAAAAGCTCAGCTCCGCTCAGCTTGCAACAGCCTTAAACAGACATTTGAAAAACAAATAAATATTCAGGAAATAAAACGGTGTATGGCAGCTTATGTATCAGCAAATCCTTGGTGTAAAGTTGATCAGAGTTAGTGTATCCACTTCAGCTTCTCCTTAAATGTTCTTTTTTTCCATGTATGCAATGCATGAGAAAGCAAATGAAAAGAGTACGCTCACTCGCTCAGCTAGAAAATCACATTAAATTAGGGGTTTCCCTCTTCGTAAAACTGGCCGTATTTGAAAGGACATTCTGTAATGGTAATAAAAGAAGGGTCTTAATCATAAAAGCAGTGACCCAGTGGGGATTTGTTTTAGAAAGCGGCCGCGTTGATCTGATCTGCATTTCTGTGCCGTACTGTGGTCTGTGAGGCCAGGCAGCTTCAGATGTGAATATACACAGAACGAGCTTTTTTTTTCTTTCTGTTATTCAAATACAGATCAAGATCCAGATGTAAATGTGTGGAATAATAATATGTGCCCTGTCTGTGTTTAAATTCCACGAATGCTAGCTTTTTTTTCTTTACTAGTGATTAGCATTTTTCCTACATCAGGCTAGTTAGGTTTGTTGACACAACTCCATTAAGGAAGGACCAAAAAAAAAAAATAAAGTCACGATTGTCAAGTGCTGACGGTGAAAAGCTGTTGAATTCCCAGCATTTTAAATGAGGCCGGCTTCCAAGTTTCTCATATGTTGGCTGTGTTTACAGTGGGTGTCAATTCATTGGGTGGCAGAGTTTAAACTCTGGCCTTTTTCGCTGCCGCCTGACATTTCACTAGTCAGTGTGGAGAGGTTTTGAGGGCCAGTGGAAAGCATGACACAACTCCAAATGGGAGAGGCTAGATGTTAATGGCGAAGAAATCACTGAAGACCTCTTCAGTTGTGTCTTATACGACAGTAAAGTTGTTGTAGCAGCCGCTCTAAAGCAGCCAGGCCTATATACCTCTCAACTAGGCCTGTACCCGACTCAGAGCTTAAATTGTATTTGGCTGTTCAATATATTAACATTTTCCCATTCGTTCCTTTTTTTTTTTTTTTTTTTCCTATAGACTTTCAAGGCACGCTTTATTGAACTACCACGTTTTTGAACGGGGTGCAGCTGGACGTTCACGTAATATAGTCAACAAGCCAAGTTAGCCCGCCGAGCTAATGTGTGCCAACTGCGCTAACGGCGGATCAGAAATGTGCAACGTTTTTTGCCGACACTAGATATCGACCAAACGCCAGAGACTATATTGTATTAGTTTGCTGTGAGTTGGAAATGTACCACTTCTAAGCAGAAAGCAGAAGATAACGCCATCTCGGAGGCTGACCGGGCAAGGCCTCGCTTCCTCAGGGCAGCTGCCTCCGTGTCACTCAGACTGGGTCCGGGTCTAGCAGCTGCCAGTACGCGTCGCAGACATCTTCACCGAGTGGACGGGGCAACTTGGCGTAGTCAGAGACAGTTCAGACAGTTATTATGTCGTATGTATGTATGCCATAGGCCAGATTTAACAGACACCCCTGTGTGTATGCGTGTATGCTATGTGTCCATGTGAGCATGCACCTCCAGTGGACTTTTGGCTCTGGCTGCTGCCCTTGGATGTACCCCGGCCAGGAATACAGGAATGCCACATGTTCCTCAGAGCTTTAAAAACAGCGAATGAATTGAAAGTAGTTTGATGTTCACCACCCTGCTCCCTTTGCACCCCTCAGCATACCGACTTTAAAATACTCACTTGCTTATCTGGATTTATATATCAGCCAAACGTTTGAGGAACATCATTTTTCTGCTGTTGTTATGTGTCTGTGTGTGAAATCCTTGAATGTATCTCCATGGTCTCTTTAGTGAGGAAAGGAGCCATTTGTTTTAGCATTCCTCTAAGGCACAGTCGAGATTTTTAAAACAGATTTTTAAAACAGATTTCCTCTAATTGATCCCCTGATTGATTTAGCCTGTTTTGATACAACATTGGAAAATACTTATTCTTAGGTGCCCAGAAGTGCCTGTGGATGGTACTTTTTCCAAATGTAGTTAGACATGTTTTGTCACGAAACAGGATGTAGGAATGGGACTTATTTCATTTTACATACTGGGGGGAGATTCCCAGTATGTAAACCGTGCAGGTCTACCTTCAAGTTTTAAATAAAGTCCTTTCCAAAATAAACCATTTTTGGCTGGGTAGCCCCAAAATCTTTGTTCTCATTAATTGTGTACTTGGCTAAAAATTGTCAGAGAAGAGAAGGGTGGAATTTCATTCTAAAAGTTAACTAAAATGCATGTCATCAAATGATAATTAAATAGTATATACCTAGTGAAATAAAAAAGTGGCAAACCTTTTCACTACATCTGCTAACATAGGGGCAGGTTTGCGGATGGCAGGTGCAGTAGAGAGGACTGGCAGAGGTGGGTGGAGGGGTCACGGTTGGGGTTGTGGAGGGCACACACACAGCGGACGTAACGTGATCACCAGAGATCTCCTGAGCATGAGCTCTGAGCTGCCTTTGGATTGTGAAAGTGATTATCGGGGAGTATAATTGTAAAACCGGGACGCTCACCTCCTGCTGAAGGCATGCAACCCACCCATGACTGCAGTCCCCCCTCCTTCCAAAACTCCTTGACCTCCGCCATCCCCACCGACATCTCTGCATGCCCTTAGCAGCTGACCCTTGGAGGCCACATGTAGGGGAGGTGGATAGAAGCAAGGGGGCTATCCAAAGTAGAGCCTGTCAGCAGCTGCCCTCTGGCATCCTGGGAATCCGCCCCCCGATGGGTGAGTGAGGACAGGCAGCAGGTGCAGGGTGCTCTACAGGCACCACCTGGATCTCCACCAGACGCTCACACCTGATGTATTCACCTGACACACCTAAAATAAGAGCTGCTTGGTGACTTCTTGAAACCTAGCGGGATGAAGGGGGCCAACTAGTTACTTTCATACAAATATTTCAGGCCTCAGGAATCAGGAGTTTCGGGAGCTTTGATGAACATGTGCAGAAAGGGAGTGTGATTGATCACAGTCAGGAGGGTCACTTAGAGGGCCGCCGCAGAATGTGCCACCCTCAGAGTTCACAATGCCAGCAGATGGTACTGTAAGATTAAGATCAGGTTACATTGTTTCTAGGATTCTGTTGTTTATTCACATTTGGGTTTCTGTGTACACTAGTCAGCAACCCGCTTGACCCTGTCGTATCTCGGGCCCATTCAGCTTAGCAGCTGTTGGTCTTTTTTATGAGGTATTAGCCCATACATTATGAAACATTTATTCAGGGATTCATATTTCAAAAGGAGTACTTGAGGTCACTTTTTTATCGTCCTTGACTGTACAAAAATACATTGCTCTGCAAAGCTACGATGCATCGCAGTCGTTTCTAGCGTCTGCGGAATGGACAGAGTCCAAAACTAATTTCCCTTCGGGGACAATAAAGTATATCTTATCTTATCTTTTCTTGTTTCCGAAGTTGAGATGTTTGAGCTTTTCAAGACATTAGTTTTAGGTCTGCAGCTCGGTGTTCTATTTTCAGGTGACATACCTGAAGCCCTTTACTGGTTTAGTGGTTTTCAAGCAATGCCCATGAATGTCAGTGATGTTTATTTTCCCTGAACTCCATGGAAACCTGCCAGGTAATGTTTTCTAACATCACAGCAGTTCTGCCTTCAGGCACTTTACAAGCAGTATGACTAAAATGAAAAAAAGAAAGAATCGTGTTTGCAATTTTCTTCCTGTACTATATTTCTGTTCCTCTATGTTTTAGTTTTTTCCTTCTTGGCAGTCCAAGGTTGATGGAAGTTAAGTGTTATCCTTCCACAAACAAAGAGAGACTGTAACCCTATCATTTGGCACTGGAGAGTCAAGGGGCTTTAGACTACACTGTTTCAGCTCTCTTCGTAGAAGCGAACTAAACAAACCGCAAAACAACCTCCAGAATTCATGCATATCAGGACTTTCAGAGGATTTGCCAGAGTGCTTTAGGATTTCAGAAACGTGCTGCCAAACCGATGTTATTTGGGCACGGAAGGGCTTGGTAAATGATGTATGGATGGAGCATGTATGCGTTACAGCCCTCAGTGGTGCAGATTGGCAGGGTAAACCAACGCCTCAGCGTGATGGATCTCTCTATCCCATCTCAGAGGCAACAGCTTTATCACAGGACAGGGAGCCCTCCATATTTTCCACCAGAGAGAAAAAGACAGAGAGAGACAGAACGAGAAGGAGAACCAGAGCTATGGAAAGCCTGGGAACCAATAAAAAGAAGGAAGCCCTCTCCTCTTGGGTCCTCCATTTTTCCGTTCCAGCCGTAGTGTTTTCTTTAAAATACTTTTGCCACATATTAATTTTTTAGTTTTCTGGCACGCATCTCCGTATCTGTATTTCAGTTCCCTGTAATTTAAATAAAAACATTTCAGTGTTTACTACTCAAGGAAGTCGGAGGTTCATCTTTCCAGCCCTTTACTTCCGTTCACTCAGCAGGAAAGTCTCTCACTCTTTTCAAGGGTCTTTCTTAGGAGTACTTGCCAAACATGGGATTGTTTCCCTCTCTGCTTAAAGGCATGGACTCCGACACACTTGCCATGTGTGCTATCTGCAGCTGCCTGTGTGGTGATAGGATGGCACCAATCATCCTTTTTGTCTTGCTCCATCGGCTTGGCAGAGGCCAAACTACAGACATGGGCAGAGGCTATGCCAGACGGCACCTCAGGCACAACCTCTATTTGACTGCCCAACCTCTGTCTCCATGCAAAACACAGAATTATACTGTAGCTAAGCTTTCGAGAGTGTGTGTGTTTGTGTGTGTGTGTGTGTGTGTGGCTCTTGGAGTCCATCTGAAACGAGGGATTGGCATTTTTTTGGCATGGCTGACAAAGAGGCCAACACATTATTTCCTTCAGATGTTATTTTCAAGCTTTCAGCACTTCTACATCCAGTGTATTCTCTATACTCCTGCTAGATGACGAACAAAGAGTCGCATGGTAGTGATGAGGGAAATAAAACATGCCGAAGATTGGGGTTTGGCAGTATAATAGACCATGACCAGAAATCCTGCACAATTTTTAAAATAGCTAATAATGGAGGTGGTGAATGGAGAGAGAATGACAGAGTGGCATTTAATCTGCCTTGAGAGCTATTTTATTCAAACAGAAGCACCGCAGATCCATTGCATGTGCGGTTTTGAAAAGCTACCTGGTTCCCAAGTAGAAATCCAGCTGTTCAAACAAATGCTTTACATAAAGTAAGTCTATTGTATTTTAAATTTGAAAGGTTGCATAGCACAAATGAACCATTCAGTGTAGTCTATAGCTGGATTTCTCTTTACAAATTATCACTTAAACTGTATCACAAATGTTCTGGGATTGAGAGTGCACGTTGATGCTCTCTTTCATAAAGTCAAACAAGAGTCATCACCATCCCAGCTGCTCTAATTTTAATTTTCTCTAACATTTTATTCATTTGGAGAAAAGATGGCGGACAGCTTTTACTAACTACCCCGAGAATGTAGCTTGATTAAAGAGAGGAATGTGTTAGAAAATGAGTTTGCCACCCCAGACCCGTTTATTGATAGATGGAGTGCAACAGCACAGCCTGCGTCTTTTTACATAAAGATGGAAGAGGGTTATAAAGGGTCTGCGGAGCGCACAGGCCGTGATTGATATGCCCACGGAGGAGTGCAAGGAAGCCACCCAGTAATTCAATTAATCTTAACCTGCACACTAGTAATTGCTACTGTAACTAGGTCTGACTGTACATTAGACAGGAGGGGGATTGCTGTCAAAGGAACATATCCAGCTAATAGAAGTAGGAAGGAACATCCTCAGTTGCACAAAAGGGCCTCTTTTTTCCACTATCATGCTTCCTCCTGAAGATGAGGATTTGTATGTTAATGAGAGGAGCAGGGGGCAGACTTATGGACCAGTATGAGGGAAGAATCATAACAGGGAAATTATCCACCGCGGTTCAGAAGACACATTCCCACAATAAAGTGATACAATCATCTGTGAGGAAAATGTCAACTCATAGGAATATTCCTACATTTTGTGAAGTACGCTTATTCCCTTTTTGTTTGCCAAGAAGAAGATGAGAAGATCCACACCACTCTCATATCTTTCCGTTAAATTTGAAGCTACAGCCAGCAACTGGTCAGCTTAGCATAGCACAAAGACTGGAAGCATGGGATAACAGCTGGCCTGGCTCTGTCCACAGGTAACAAAATCTGCCTCTAAAGCTCACTAATTAACACATTTTATCTCATCTGTTTAATCCGCACAAATACAAAAGTGTAAAAATGACAATTTGGGGTTTCACAGGGGGTTTTGTGCCTGACCGTTTCTTGATCGGGCACAATGACTTCCTTAAGTCTTACTCCATCCGTTTTTGTATGGATTACACAAACAAGATATAACGTGTAAATTAGTCTGCATTAGAGGGGCTGGTAGGCAGATATTGTTACAGTTGGACAGAGCCAAATTAGCGGTTTCCCCCTGTTTCTAGTCTTAATGCTAAACTAGGCTAATTGTCTCCTAGTTGTAGATTCATTTTCAAACATGAGCGTGGTATCGATCTTCTCATCTAATTTTCAGCAAATAGGCAAATAAACAAACAAGCACATTTCCCAAAATGTTGAACTATTCCTTGAAGGCTAAAACTTGCGTATGTGAAGTTACGTTTTGCGTATAAACCAGAACCAAAAGCCGCATTTCCAAATTCCCAGCTTCACTTTCTGCCTTTTCCGCACTGCTTTTCAACAAACAAACACAGGTGGAGTCTTTATTGGCTTCAATCATCGGACCAGGTCATTGTTTTTCTGTTCTTTTGTGTCTACCACCTATTGATCCCATTGTTTCCTGTAAGACCGCTAGAGCGGTTTGAAGGTGTTGACCCAAAGAGACAGAAAGACAGGACTTCTTTATGGGTTGGTTTTATGCATCCTCCGGAAACTGGACACCTCAAGAACAACTGATAAATCAAGTTTAAAGTAAAATCTATTTTTCTCACCCTCCTACGCCTCACCTATTTCTTCTCACCAGCTTGTGTCGTGCCCCCTCCCTCGGCCAACATTAGTTCCTGTCACTGAGTTCGAGCTGGATCACCAAGCTCCAGGTCCAGTGCCAAGCATTTGTAAAAACTGACCCTGTTATATCAATACCTTATGTTTCATTTCTGCATTATTGCAGTCATTTTTATTTACGCAGCTGGCTAGTTCTGGGTCAGCTACAGTCAGTTTGGACTAAGGGTGTAACAACATTGTGGAGCCTGTGGGACTTGACATGAGCCCAAGTCATTTTAACCGTCAAACATGTGGTGGGGCCAGGGCTCATTATGTCATTATGTTGTCAGGGCGATTGTTTATTCTGACATCTTCGTCTCACACAGTCACATCCTCCCCTACAGCCATGTCATCAATAGGAGGAGGAAGCGGGTTATTTAGCCACCAGCATAGACAGATTCACAAGATATACCATGCAAAGTCTCCTCTAACAAGACAGTTGTATGTTCTTTATCCAGTGCAGCTCCCGCCATCGCCTCCTCAAACACGCCCCCCATCAATTATTAATCCAGCCAATTAGCAGAGCTGCATTATTCACCAGGAAGCTGTGATCACATCCATTAACGGCACTGCCTGGCCTCATTGTGGCTCTCCGGTGCGGCACTCGCACAGCCCACAGTCCCACTACCCAGTGTACATATTGGCCACGAAATCGTGTTTCCAGCAAATTCATGTAGTGCTTCGTGATTACTTTCTTTTTTTCTTTTTACTTTTTTATCCAACATAGTAATACCAGTAGTAATGCTTTCATCAGGTAGGGAACCATTCAAATGAAGAAGCCGTTCAATAATATACATGAAATGTTCATTAATCCTCTGCTCTCTTTTTTTTCGTAGTATAATTACGGTGTTGATTTTGCCAGTATAAACTGACAAAAATCATTCTTTGACAACCTTTTAACAAAAATGAGACTAAAGCTAATAAAAAGTAACCTTTGGAAATAAAAACTATTGGGCACACGCTGACCATGAATTGCAACGTCCCTGGATCGAGTCCAGCCAGATTTGTTGCAGCTTCCTCTTTCCCACATTCTCCACCATCTTTCTTCTGTCCGTGACAAAGTCATAAAATGCCCAAAACCAACTTAAGAAAAACTATGACCAAATTTATTCAACTTTGACAAATAAAAGCTAAACAATTATGTGAAAGACAGACAAATTGACCTATTAATGAATGCGTCTTTACTGAAAGACCTGCATGCATCTGTGGAATCACAAATTGTATCCTCCTGATTACTAAAAGAGTATCCCCCTCCGCCCAGAAATATGACTGACACGGACTCTGTGTGTTTATGTGAACTATTACAGTCTGTCAGGTAAACAATGTCTTTTTGCGCTAACATGGCAATAGTCAAGAATATACTGTACCTGTAACTAAGGTAAATGTACATCAAAGATGCCGACAGTAGCCTCAGAACGCTTAGAACACATAGAAATTTAAAATTCACTGATTAAAATGCCTTTAATTGTTGTTGACTAAAACTAGACCAAACCTAATAGTGAAATTACTCAAATTTGACTAAAACTAACATTCACTTTCGTCAAAACTCTATGAACAAAGCTAAATTAAAATCAGGTGCCAAAATGAACACTGTGTCATTACTTCCAAATTAAAATAAGGAAAAGACTTTGCCCTCCGTCTTTAGCTCTGAAGAGGAACTCATGTTTTTGCTGTCCTCCCACTGTTTCCCAGGGCTCTACGAACAGAGCGGTGATCGTGATTGCTTGTCACTGGGATTTATGGACCCTCAAATCTCTGACCAAAATCACTTCCTGTTTTTCCCGTGTTTACCGGACACACAGGCGGGCGGCCGCACATTTGATAAAAAGCGATTTATTTTCATTTGCTTATCTGCTTAATTGATGTCCCCCAGGCCTCCCTGACCGCCATCATTTCATTATACAAACAATTTAGAGAAGTTTGATTAACACAAATGAGAGTTCAGGGCCCCCGCCCGTATACATGGTGCTCCTACACATGTGGAGTCACGCTTTTCTTCACATCGCCTCTCTGTCTGGCTCAGCCCTTGCGCCACAGTCATTAATAACCACTCCCTATCACAACAGACAGTAGCAAGAAAAAGGTTTTAATTATTAATCTGTTAAATCACGATGAAATGTTGTGCCATTTTACTTTGCTGACAAAACTGCACCTTGTTACACATTACGCATTCAAAATGTCAGAACGCTGTCTTGTTTTAATCATCACACCGTAATTTAACATGCGTTTCACACCTTACTTAGTTTTAGCTCACTGGAATGAGCCAATATTCGGCTGATTTAACACCCTTGCCTTAACCAAGATTCTCATTATGGCCATTGAGATGCAACTGTATTGATTTTGTTGTTTAGGATTCACCACAAGCACTGATTTATGGCCCTTCTGAGACGACTGTGTGTAATTAGGCTCATATTGTCAAGGGTTCACCCCACTATCACCTATCTGCCGCGGTCCTCATTGACGACTCTGTGCTTTGTTTTTTCTACCAAATGTTATGTGAGCGCTAATGGAGAGGCTTTAACACACACACACACACACACACACACACACACACACACGCACTGGAATGCACACATGCGTGCACATGTACAGACTCACACATGCATGCACAGACTCAGTGGCTGTCGTGGGCAGGTCTGGTTCCGACATACCATTTATTACATCATATTATTTTTCCACTCAGCCCAGCAGCAGCAGCCCAGCAGCAGTGAATATTCTCTTTCACCGCCCTGTTTTTTCTCATATGGTTCTTCTCGCTTTCTTGTACGCAATTGGCTTTTAAACAGCGTCGGCAAGGCGTAAATCCAGCAGGAGGGATTCCCCCCCCCCCCGCAAAGCTTTTACTTCTGGCAATCGATTGCCAGTGTGCGTTTTCTAGCTCTCTCCCCCCGATGAACTCTTGGATGCATGTTATAGCAAAAACGGCCCTTTAGAAGAGCTCTTTTCAGTCTCGACACACTCAAGAAGACCTCCCATTGCAAACATATGTTATCACTCAACATGTAACAGATTTTCGCTGACAAACGTCGACACACTGCAAAAGTATGATACATTTCTTACAAACGCACAATATACAAGTATTCAGTGGAGCAAGTACTCTCATAAAGGACTGTGTTAAACCCATGCCATTTGTTTGCAGCACAGTGTACTTTTGCTTCATTTATTACCATTTATTCTATAGGTTTACTATTGCGTTACAGGCCCGTAATGTAAATGCAAATGTGATTGAAAGTGGTTCATAATGGCCTCCATTCAACTGTCATGAATATGAATGGCACTAATATGCATTTCGTTTTGGTTTGCTTCTTTTCTTCGTGAATGTGCTCTCTTGAATGATCGTGCACACCCAGCCCCTCCTCAGCATTGTCTTTACACTCTTATTTATTTATTTTCTAATTGTGATTTGGAAGGACCGTATTTATTCACGCCACAGCCTCACTATGTATGTAAGGCATATCCGTCATTCAAGCCTGGCAGCGTTTGACGCAATAACAGCGCAAATATCCAGCCATTATCTCTCTGCGGAGTACTCCCTCAATGTTAATGTGTTTTTAGGACGATTACATCAACGTGAAATATTGAAAAATATCCCGCTGATTGATAACATGAATCATCAAGCCTCTGCCCCCTCCCCCTTGAACACCTCATTTACCATCTCTGTGGCAACGTGCTAGGGAAGTGCCTACATGCAATCACCTGCTCACACGGGATCGGTGCGTGGTGCCGGCTTAATAAGCAGACGGGCCCTGGCGAGAATTAGAACGTTCGTTATTGGACTGAATCAGGCAAACAGCTGCACAGGCCATGCGCCTGTAATGCCGTGCATAAATACAACCTGCTTGTAAAAGACTGTGAGCAACATCCCTCATGGAGATAACTGTTAATCTATAGCTGCTCAAGTGTAAGAGCCTTTCAGGCAGTCTTCTCGCTCAGCTCCAAGGCTTAACTAGTTGAACGCTGGAGGTAAAGTATTAAATTGAGGCATCAGTTCTTTAAAAAAAAAAAAAAAAAAAACCCAGTTCATGTGGAAACCATGGCAGTAGGCAAAATATCTGGCTTAAAACCATGGTGTTACTGTGTGTCATGGTTTCTCTCTCTCATGATCAGGGCTGAGCGATATGGTTGAAATCCTTGTCACTATTAATAGAGTATTAATAGGGATATTTTCTTATATCAATACATATCAAGTTATGGCTAATGTATGCAAAATCACATAAAAAATAATGAGACTGAAGTTTAAAGAACTGTATTCTATGCATGAGACCAAATCGTTTCAGAAACAATAACTTTCAAATAAAAACGAGTGTAACAGGTATTTTTCACTATTTTCTGACATTTCGTAGTTTGAACGATTCATTGATTATTTGATAAAATAATGAATGGTTAATGAAAATAATCATTAGTTGCAGCCCTAGAAAGTTGACACACAAAAATGCGGAATTATTGCACAGTTAAACACCGTAACACGGGTGGGAGGCCAGAGGGAGCTTTCACAACCTTGTTGCTACACCAGAAGTTCTTACTTGGATTAGGATCGCAGTAAATTGGCCTTAAAAAACAAATCCCCAAAAACACAATTAAAAGTAGAAACTACTTATATACGTTATAATATGGTGAATGAAATAAATCTAATGTTTCAAATTATTTTAAAAAGACACATGATGTGCGCTGGTGGTTTGTATCTTTTTTGTCTCTGTGCTCAAACTCACTTTCCATTTCCAGCCGAGCGCCTTTTTTCAGCCGGGAGAAAAAAGAAAGCTCCACTACACTATACGCATTGTCCTAACCCCGACAATGAGGTTCTGCCCTGTAATTACATTCTATTTCTAAAACCATCCGTCTTTGCTCGCAGTGAGCTGACAGGCTAAAGCATTAGCACGTTGTCAGCGGCTCCTCAGATGCCGCGGCTCTCCGTTACACTTCATATTATCTTGCGCCCTCAATACCGCTTCCCAGATGAGGTTACCTCTCTGCTGTCTGGGGAGGAAGGAGGAGGTGTTTTCCTGTTGCGCGGCCAGTTTAGCTCAGCCGTGATGGGGCCTCCGGGTTTCTCACTGGGGGTCTGTTGAATTCTGGGTCACAGCCCGGCCCCAGGCAACCGCTGGCTCCGCTTTAGCCATTTTTGGGTCATTCTAGCCCCCGTGACATTCTGCAGCGGGTCATTTTTCACCTTTTCTTTCAGAGACAACCTGTTCTCCACCCCGCCCCACCCCACTGGCACCGCTTACATTCGGTATGAGCTTGTGCAACTCCTGCTGATGGCATGCCGATCTCACACACCTGTTCGTTATGCATGGCACTGCTGCCTCAACAGAAACGAGCCGCACGGCGTTCCATTTTCCCCGGGCTATTTATTTAATGGATAATGCAAGGGACGCAAAATGGAAATCACGCATTCGACCATGTCTTTAACCCCGGCTCCTCCCTGCCTGCATTCATTCTCATCCTCGGTGAGAATAAATCATTTTGGTAGCTTGTTATTACCAAGCTCATTATTTATTCTCCCGTAAGTTTAAGGAGACGTAAAGAAAATAAAAAATCTTATCAAATGTTTGAAGCTCCTAGATGTGAGTAAAGGAAGATAATCTCCATCTGCCTCCGTCTGCGTCTCTCTGGCACTACAGTCTAGGGGAGATTGAGCGAGCCTGCTTGTAATGAGTTTATGTCAAAAGAAGCGATAAGAGCGAGCGTTCATACATGCTAATCTCTGCCCCTCTCTGCTTCTTCTGTGGTGGCAGGACGGCGCAGAGGGTTGCGAGCTCGCTGGTGTGCTCTGCTGTGGCTTGGCACCTAAAACGAGGAAAGCGACGCGATGGTGCCAGGCGCTTTGTATTCTGAGCCTGGGAGTAGAAGGAGGAGGGAGAAAATGAAATAGGAAAAGGCAGTAGACAGAGAGGAAGAGACCACGGAGACAGTGTAATCACTTTTACACTCCCCGATACTGCTGCTGTCCACCTGACGCTTGACTCTTCCCCAGCCTTCTCTGCACTCCCCTCTCCCAATATATCACACTTTCGATCCGCCTTTCCTTGCTTTCCCTTTTTACTCAGTCAAAGCAGAAACATGAGTGCTCAGGTTTTGTATTATGTATTGACTATGTGCAACACTGTTTTGCCATCTTGTTAACTCTTTGTTCAAGCTAGGTAAGCTTAGACTCCTGACTTCATGTGCTCCTAAAACTGGTTAAAGTTAAATGTCAAATATTTGGCTTTCATTATGTTCCAGCTATCGCATTTCATATGGAAATGATGTTTTACTGGCTTGTGCCCTCTGCTGCCTATAGGTCCTGAGACCAAATACTGTAAGAAAGTAAAAACTGTAATGCAATTCAGCATGATGGCAGCTGAACCTGACACCGGCTCGCCGCTGTGAGGTAGTCCACAATGTCTGAGAGTAAAATTCAATGATGTTCTGAGTTCACAGTGAGAAGATCTGCCAGCCCGTCTACTCCAGCGCTGTTGGCTGAGATCCTACCTGACTAATTTTGGCTTGTCTATATGCTTACATTTGAACAGGACAGTGACTCCTTTTCAGAAGTTGTTCTATTTTAGAAAATCCCAGGCGGTTTACAGTCAGAGCTCTCAGAAGTGTGCCAGGAGACTCAGACTTTGGCTTTCAACGTGTCAAGTTCTTACTTTAATTGTGAAATTGTGATTTTGAGTGCAGTTATGCCACTGTATTATTGTCAGTACACTGATATGCTAACCTGTGCTGCGGGTATGAGATGGAAATATTGCTGAAGATTAAAGCAGACAGTCTGAAGATTTGGGGTTTGAAGATGCACATGACATCATGACATCATCTCCACAAGCTTTTCGTCTTGTGGAGATGATGTCATTGTGCAGTGTGCATTGTGTGGTTAAAGTGATGCGCTTAACAGTCTAATTTATAATGTAGCAGCAACCCCCCCAGTTTTGTCTGTTTAGCTAAAGCCTGATATAGTGTATTCCTTTGTTCTATAGAGCTCCATTGTTGTTTAAAACACATCTACGAGCCACACCATTACACAGGGACTGTAGTTTATCTGGAATCAATCCCACATACACCGTCCTGCTGCCATAAATACTCACTAGAGAACCAAATGGGTATTAGTCCACCGCTGAAAATGGACACCAAGAAATCCACTATTTCCTCATGTTTGAGTAACTTTTGCAAAACACTACAGTGCCCAGCTGTTTTTTTTGGAAATTACGGAGCCTTTTTGACTAATAAGTAATGGGACTTTCACATATTTACATCTTCAATAGGAACCAATGGGCTTGGGGCTGACAGACGGGCTGGGGAAGTCAGAAAGTATTGTTGGTTTTGGTCTTTTCATGGAATTTTTCGCGCCAAAGAACATAGAATATTTGTAGCCTTATCTTTTGGTACGCAACAGGGAAATTGCTTAATTGATCCTCCCCTGAGGTAGCCATGACACTAAGTCACACATTTTTACAGGAGCTCCCTGCTAGTCGACCGTTCTGGCGAAGCACAAGCCATAGCAAGTCCTACTGCTATGCCCCTTACAGTATAATGGAAAACAGATGCAGGTCAAAGACTGAAGCTGCTCAGGATTAAAAGTGGCTCAGAATTGTTGATTGTTCGTTTGAGTTTGAAACAAGCTGTAATTTATCACTTCCCCACTGTCTCGAGGTGTTTGCAGGATAGGGTTAATGGAGCAAAGCCCGATAAGGACATATGCTACACTGACAAAATGAATTAAACTTAAGATGGCAACAGACCTGCATGTTGCTACATGATAAATACTGTCTTGTATCGGCGCACTAGATGCATTTCCTATACTTTTAACACACTAGAGAACAGGATATTTAAGAACGTTTAATGACCAAATGCTTTTTGTGTGTATGAGACGTCTTTTTGAATCTGCTCACGTTTCCCTGCACTGATAGCTGTAATGAAACCTTCATCTCTGATTTAGCAAGATTGCGTTTAATAAGCCGCCTATCGGAATACATATTAGATCATAGAGGAAGAGCTGAGGAATATGGCAGTGCAGACAGCTTTCTCTGCCTCGGAAACAACAGAGAGGTTATAGAAGAGAACCTCTTAAAAAAAAAACAAACACCAGCATGTCCTTGTGGAGCTGTTCCTGGATTGACAATCCCTTAAGGAGAAAAATGAAAGTACAGTAGGTACACAAACACACACAATAGGCTGAACATTTGGGAGTTTTCTCTCCAATAAAAAGAGAAAATGCCAAATGGTTTAAGTGTTTGCTGAGGAGAAATGTTCGGGAATGCTCGTCTCTCAGTCTACAAAGAGAGAAGGGGGGTGGCGGCGGGGATTGTCTTTTTGCCAGCCCATCATTTTGTGTTCGTAGAAGGATCTGAAACTGGGCTTTAGTTATCAGACTTTAGCCTTTATATTTTTTTAAATCACAAGCTTTTATGTCTTTTTTCTGAGCTCTAATATTTGAGTTGCTTCTGCTCTCAACAACAAGAGCAGCAGCAGCAGCCGTGGAGGCGCACAGGCAGCATCTGTGCCAGCAGAAATGATATCTTTTTAGTGACAGTCTATGTGGCATATTCACCAGACTGAAATGTTTATATTGAATGTTTCAGCAGCTTGAAAATCACCATGGTAATGGCCCCAAAGACAAAAGCCCTAGCCTTTTGTCATGGGTAATTATCGCAGAGCAGTCCCCTCAAAGCCTTCCACTTGGCTCTGAACAAATTCACATTTAATTTTGCTCTCTTGCATTTGACACAGGGCTTTTTTTTTTTTTTTTTACTTTTTGTATTCAAATCAGGCTTAAATGTAGAATTTAAGCACCCATTGAAATGGTTTCCCATTTGAGGCAAGTGGTTCTCTGTGACTATTTTTTTTCCTCAGAATATTTCAGTACAAGAAAATGTAGAGAAATGGATAAGGAGGGCTTTAGAAAGCCCACTTTAAATTTCCTAATGAAGCCACCTTCAGTATATGAGTGAACATTGAAGAAACACAATACCTTGAAAATGAGCTTTGGTATTAAACCAAAGTTTAAGTGTCTTATCTCCCACAAGCTGTTGAGACCCTAAACACTGACTTGGCAAAAAGAAAAATAGCATTAAGCTGATACCAAAGCCTATCCCACTGAAGTGTCATCTCCACATGCTCTGTCTCAAACTCCATGTAACTCTGAACAAGTGGGTCAGAGAAATATGAAAAAGTAATGTGAGCGCTGTGTCTGAGAATCTACCCCACAAAGATATACACCCCATGTGATGACATTAGATACCGAGCTATGGTTTGGGTTATATTTAGTGGTTAGGTCTTATAGTAATTTAGTTTAATGGAACATGAATGACAAAATGCAAAATATAGCCTCATCTCTGCTGGCTTGCTTTCCGTGTGTGGGTTTTTCTTGACTCTCCAGGCCATAGTCAGAATCGGTTTCTGCATCTCAGCTAATTCGGACAGAGGCTTTTACTTGGCTTGCTCTCACCACATTTTACAACTGCCATTGAAATGCATCTCGAGTGATCACGTGTCAGTGTAATTACCTTTCCACATGAAAATCCAGGTGTAAATGCCACAAGGCAGCATTGTCAAATGTAAAATTCAATTTTCTCAAACCAGCCGGGCAGGTGTCAAATAGTACTATTTCTCCAAGCCACATGTGTATTTTTATAATGCATAAACCTTTGTTTTTATTAGCCAGGGTAAGAACTGTAAGAACCTGTATTATAGTTTATTATACTTTTTGCTTAGTACTTCTATTCTTGTGTGCACTGACGTGATAGTGAGCTGCTGTTACAGAGTTTCCCTTCGGGGATTAATAAAGTATTTCTGATTCTGATTCTGAACCTGGCTAGGGATATCAATGTTGGTTGGTTGGTTGGTCGGTTAGTCGGTCCACCACTTCCGACGTAAATATCTCGACAACCATTGGATGAATTCCCATTAAATCTTGTACAGACATTCATGGTCCCCAGAGGATGAAGCCTGCTGACTTTGGTGATGCCCTGACTTTTCCTGTAGCACCAGCATGAGGTTGGCATTTGTGGTTTTTAGTGAAATGTCTCAACAACTATTGGATGGACTGCTAAGACATTTTTTTGTTATTTATTTTTTATACAGACATTCATGTCCCCCACAGGATGAATTGAATGAAACTGAAATGGAATTTTGGTGATTGTCAAACTTTTCATCTAGCGCCATCATCAAGACAACATTTGAATCTGTTCAACACTTTGGTTTATGGACAGATACCCGCAAAACTAATTAGCGTTTTAGTACTAATTAGCAAATGTTGGCATGCTAACGTGCTAAACTGTGCTGCTGAACATGGTCAAGATTGTACCTGTTAAACATCAGCATGAAAGCATTGTAATTGTGAATATGTTAGCATGCTGGCATTAGCATTTAGCGCTGCTGTGCCTAAGTACAGCCTCACGGAGCTGCTAGCATGCCTGTAGTCTTCTTAATTTATAAATGTTCCATTGCGTTGCCACTAGAACTTGTTCCATGGACATGCTAAGCATTAGTCAGGCCTGAAACAACACTTGTGTCTCCGCATGTGACGTCCTCCGAGACACTTGACTGACTTGGATTCTTTACTGAAGGCTTAAAACGTAGGGTGTCATCGTTGTAGAGTTGGCCATCATTTTTACAGATTATGATAACACTGTTGTCACCGAAGTCATTCATGAGATCTGGGAACACTGTGACATCGCTACAGCAAAGCAAACACGAGCAGAAGATCAGACAGGTCGCTAACAAGCCAGGGTATCTAAACCGCTTTATTTAGAGGTAAAGCTTGTAATTAATAATCCCTCATTGTGCATGAAAAATGTGCGCGCCCAACTACAGTAAAAGGTCAAAGTTAAACAGGAAGTCAGTCTGTAAACCGTGATGGATGTCTAGGACAGAGGGTTTAGGCAGTCATTTTATCGTTCACCTCCTTGGCTGGCTAGGGGGTTTGTTTAAGATCTGCATGATCACGTGACCTCTCGTGTTTCTTGTCAGAATTATCCTTTAAAAACCACTTTGGGAAAGAAAGATATAATCTTATAAAATGCCAGTTGTAACTGGGATATTTCTGTCTGTTTTCTTTCTACACTCTTTCTATTTTTGACTCTCTCTCTCTCTTTCTCTGACCCTCATCCCTCTCACTCCACACCTCAGCCCCCCGGCCTCTCTGCTGATATGCAGACTGGATCTGGAAGTGAGTGGACTCTGCTAGGTGATGTGTAAAAGGCTTCAGATGGCTGGGATGCATCCTGCAGCCTCTTTGCCTCCCTCTGTCTTCCACCACAGTTAGAGAGGGTGAATAATTCACAAGCACGTTGCCATAAAGATAAAGCTTATTTTTCCCCCCTTACGCAATATAAGCTGGGGACTTACAGTCAGCAACAAGGAAAAAAGAAGGATTCTGTATAAAACACTGCTGAAAACTTTATAAGAACATACCGCAAAGCTAACTATAAATTTTTTACTAAATCGCATAGCCGTTGTTGTAGGAAAAGAAAAAAAGAGAGGAAAAATGCAATGCTCAGTGGTAAGGCGAGTGTCCAGCAGAGAGATTTATTTATACAAGACTTTCTGAAAAAAAAAAGTTTTACTACAGGGTATGATACAATATTATTCTTATTCTCCATTTATAATCAAGTTCACTCAGTAACAAATTGCATAAGTCTGATTATTTTTCTTTCCAGACATTATTTATGAGGTCTTTAATATTTGAGTGTATATAAAAAAAATGTAAATGTTCAAAGCGTAGCCAGACATCTCAACTGAGATAAATTGCAACGGCAACAGGCCAGCACTGTTTTCAAACCGTGTGATTGTGGACAGATAGGTGTGTTTGACTGCTTTCACCAGCTTATAGCCAATGGGACTGAATCTTAAGACAAATGAGAATAGACAACACAACTTTGTGGGGGGTTTTCAGTGTTGCTTTTCCCCAATCTACTCTTGGGTTGGTGATTAACTTTCCTTTATTGTTTTTCCCTCCATTGTAGAGCACAGCAGGCTTTATCCTCCACAAAGTTTCCCACTTTGTCTTATAACATCACTAGAACGCTTTTACCAAAGTTGTTTTTATTAATGACACTGAGGTTTAACTTTAAACTATTTTTCCATTTTCAGTCTAATTTCCTGCTCTCCTCCCAGACATAACCACCACAAGCTTTTGAAACCCATTCACATGCTTTTCGTCTAATTTGAAACCCACCTAATCATCAATCTGACAATGAATTTCCTGTTATTTATAAGCGGACTTTTTTAGTTTTTCATCCACAGTGACATTGTTATCTTATGTGTCCCCAGTGTCGTGCAGGGTTTCTTTCCTTTCCTACTTACTCTTTATCAAAACCATGCCATTTCCCAGAGGAAAACAGTAGAGCCTGTCCTCCCATGATGTTCAAAGAATAGACGACTCTCTTATCTTGTAATTGTATGTCTCTCAAAATTGCTTCCTACCCCCTACAGTTCCCATGCACCACTCTGATTTCACCCTTTAATTCCAAGAGTCCACCTACTATAATTTCTACTTAGCTCAAAGTACTTTTGCTTCATTAATAAAAGAACTAGGTTCTGTTTTCTTAACAAAGCGGAACTCCAACTATTTTTTCATGCCAATGTCGCCATCTTCATCATCTCAAATGATTTTGATCAAGAACTCGTCAGTTGCTTAAAGCTACTTCAAACTTAAGTTATGGGAAGAAAACCTAAAACAATGGCCAAGGTTGCATCAGAATAGAGTTCAGTTTGAGTTTTGCCTTTGAAACAGGGCTCTACTCATGTACCAAACCAAAGGGAGCTGAGAGCATGCAAGCTTTCATTACAATCCAAGGCAACAATAGGTTATTTCAATGATTGTCACATATTCAACTGGGGACGAAGAACTAATGAGAGAAAATCACAAGATGTAGCCTTTGGTGAGAATAAAGTCCTGCACACTGGTTGTCCCTGATTTTATTTGATTTTTAAATGGCCCACAACAGGAAACTCATGATACTTAATTGTGTTATGGAAGCTGTGCGATTCAGACGGCAGTAATCCTGTGTAGCCATGTTGGAGGAGTACTTAACTGTCCAGGAGGGGGGAGGATTTAGAGCTCTAAAGTGCAGGTGTGCAGGCAAAGGTGACACAGTGCATGAGGATCCAGTGGAGGAATGAAATGTCAGGTTGGCTGATCTTGGACGACTGAGACTGTCAGGGTCATAAAACGGACGATTATCCTTACTGGGACTGTCTGCTGCTGGGAAGGTCACACCGGTAATCCCTGGATCTCTCACCTCTCACTGGCCACCCCTAAAACATGTTATTAATACAAAGGGAAGTAGAGTTCATAGCAAACATGTCATATTGCCATTCATTAGTGTTTCCATGGGAATCCCAGAGTAATTTGCAGAGGCTGTTACACACCAACATCCCACATCGTGTTTCTTCTTGTATGGCTTTAAGTGCGGCAGCACTGTCAGTGATTTCAGCCCGCAGGGCAGGTTAAGGGCTGTGTTGTTGCACAAGGTTGGCAGAGCAGTAAAGCTTCGAGCTCAGAGGAGCGGGCTTTCCCCTCACCGCACAGCAGCCATTACTCTAAATCAACCCCCCCCCACACACACCACCACCACCACCACTTCCTCCTCCTCCTCCTCCTCCTCCTTTCTCTCTGACCTCCGCTAGCATCCACTGACCTGGAAAATATCTGGTGAGTCCAAGCCACCAAGAGCGGCGCTGGCCTTTGCTTTGCCTGCAAACAGCAGAAATATTGAGCCAATTACAAGATTATTATCTGTTGGTAGTGGCAGGGGAACACTGTGGGAGTGTAGTTATGCCTGCCAGGGCTCCCTGCTGCAAAAGGAAAAATGAATCAAAGGCTTGTGAGGGAGAAGTGGACAGCACTCATGCCCACTTGCCTCTATGTCTTTACAACTCCCGTCAATTTCCAGACATTGGCAAAGATCCAAGCGCCTTTCTAAAAGGTCCAGGATAACACCAGGAAATGGCCCATTCAGAGCTGATCACTTGTTAGTTTTTTACTCCTCCCTAATTCATATGTCAAGTTGCTATATTATGTATGCACCCAATTTACAGTAAATAAGACCTTATGGCACACTCAGACTTTCTTTGGCATTTATATAACAGGCAGACATGACTCAGCCTGTATAGGAGGGCAGAGTTGAGTTGGTTTGCGAGTGTAATTCGTTCAGTAGGGAAACGAAAGCAGTGATGCATCAGGCCCTTTATGCCAAAGTGGTTACTTTATAGACGAGTCTACAAAGGACGCATTGAGTGATGTACTGCACGTTACTGTGTACATTGGATTTGGTTTTTAATAGGGAATAGAGCTGCCTGAATGAGTCCTGGCAACCTTTTCCAGCTAGTTAGTTCCATATGAGAGGAATGACGTACAATTACAACATGCGTTATGTTCTGTCATGTACACAAGCTGTTATGTTCTAAACTTCTTAGTCATCCTAAATATTTTATCTTGTTTCTCTCCGGTACTTAAATGCATGCCAAAGCAGTGAATTTGATTTAAAGGGAGGCCAGGGTTCATGTGCCGTGTTTCTTATTTCTGTTTTGGTCCGTGTCTTGTTTCTTGAGTGGATCCCGCTGCCTGTTTCATGCATCAGTGTGCTTAGGGAGTCATAATTTAGCAGCACGATGAAGACATCAAAGCAGAATCTGGAACTGCAGTAAATATCAAGCACTTGGACGGTTTGTCATCTGTTACATCACCTACCCTGCCAATAAAGTTTCATTAGAACGCGCTGCATGCTTCTGCTGGAGAATGGAAAGAAATACCCCAGTGTGGTTCACTTACAGTAAAACCAAGGGTTTCTTACTCCTTTGCCCAACTGAAAGTTAAAAGTTGAGCATTGGAGTTATTTACTTGTGTAACATTAGTGTGCGTTAGTCACTTCATTGATTAGTTGATGGTCAGGAAGTTAATCGACAATATAATCTGTCTGGCAAAAAATGGCAAAATGATACTGGATACAACTGCTCAAATTTGACGATCTGCCTTAAAGGTCTTCACAGGTCCAAAACTTTGGAACCACTCCAAAATGAGCCCTTTCTAAAACCCTACCTGAGTGCGAAGCGCAAAAATACATTTTTGAATAATGAGACCTGATCCGAAAGAGACCCGAGGACAGTCAGACTAGTGGACCTCTAATTTGCTTCCTTTCTCTGATTTATATCATTGTAAAGTAAATACGTTTGGGTTTTTGGACTATTGGTCGGACAAAATAAAGACGTCACCTTGGGCTCTGGGAACTTGTGATGGGCATTTTTCACACATTTTTGACATACTTCATATTAAAGAGGAAGTGCACACTCCTCATCTCTGCTTGAGGCCGGAGGCCGGAAGCTACATTAGCTGCTACCAGAATCTCCGAAGCGGACTGTCAGCAGTCGAGTTGCATCCTGGACAATGTAGGTGCCAGATTTTGACAAGGAAGAAGAATACGTGGAATAAGAAAGACGATATCTGTGGTTATGCTACTTTTTTTTTCATCACAAGTCTAATGCTAAATTGGTGGAGTACTCATTCAAGCAATTAATTGAGAATAAAAAATAATCACAATAATATTAATCATCAGTAATTAGTTGCAGGCCTAGTATCTATTTTGTGTTTACATTTCATTTGCATAAGACGCAGAACAATATGGCGTTTAACCAGTATCTGTTTCATATGAATGACCCGAAACCATTCTCTCAATAACTATAACATTTACATCAACCTGAAGACACGAGTCCTTCACGACGTTTATGGCTGTCTTCGTGTTGCACACCATACCACATACCTTACTGACCCTGGAAATCCCCCCGGAGTGCCCTCGCATCAACACACCACCGCTGTGAGTGCATCGACCACAGAACAAGCTTGATGCGCGCCATCAAATATGGATGTTTCCTTTAGTACAGGCTCATTTATTTTTTTCATAAAACAATAATGTTGTCTTTTGCATCATAAATTCGTGGCACTACTATACAGGCTGTTTCAGAAGTCTGGTGGTTCCCAAATCAGCATGTTGCCAATATAGGCAGGAAGACTATCTGCACGCCAGCGTCTAGGATCCCCAATTTATCGATAATTAGTCTCTGTGTTCTTTATTAATGACTTGTCAGCTTGGTAGCCATTGCAGTCCCAGAGGACACTGGGGTTGTTTTAAAGCACCATTATCCAGCCTCACTCTGGACTCCTGGGGCGATGGGGCAGAGCTAATGTGAGAGGAAAGGAGTCTTGTCCATGTTGCTCTTTGAGCAGCTGTAGGAGCGGTCGCAGATACTGAGAGGACTCTGGAGGTCAGGTGATGGTCAACGTTACAGGAGGATGTCGAAACATCAGTGCACCTGTGTTGCCTTGCTCTTGCTCTTATCGACCACTTCCTGCATGTGCTGACCTCGAGATCTGTTCCTCACAGAGAACACCCACTCAGACTACTCAGCCACCTAGCATGGGCGTGTTTTGACATTGCCCTGAAGGTTCTGACTTATGGCTTTTAGATCCGTTTCACGTCATACGCTGAGCTCACCCGGCAGCTGTTTCAAAGCGTGGAACAACCGTAAGGAAAACTGGCAAAGACGCACTCGTGCGGTCACCTCTGTGATCCTGACCCTTCAGCAGTTTGGGATTCTTCCTCTGACAGGTTTTTAGTTTTATTGTCATAACTTCAATACCAAATATTTTGGAGGGATCGTGGACTGATTTCGTTTCCATTTCTGTCTGAAAAATAGTCTCATCCAAAGTAAGTTTGTAAGTGTGAAAAAATAACATTTTGGGGCGCTGACTGAAGAAAAACGACTTGTTCCAGCAAATGCCTGAAAACTGCATGTTTACGTTTGAGTGACAAAGGCCTTTAGCAGCCATGGGAATCATCTTTGAGGAAAGGAGTGTGCGGAAGAAATTATGTGACACAAAGTCCACAGAGGGTGGACGTCCGGGTCCGTTGGATTTTGACATGACTGGTCGCTTCCCAATTTCTACTGACAGTCAACGTTGGTTTCCTTTAACCGTGACAGCAATCGTTCCCTAACGTTTAAAAAAGTCATTTTTGTGCTTATACCTAACCAAACCTAGATCGGAAAATGCTTTAATTTTTTGTTATCAGAAAATGCAATTACAAACTATTTATTTTGGTGTTTCATTTGTTGGAGGGAAAGCCCGTGGTGAAACAAGCCATCACATTCATTATGACATTATTTCACATACATTATTTGTGTAAAGCTTGTCCTTAGCATAGACCTTAGTGCCCTCTGTCTCATTTCATTCTGTGTATGTTAAACAGAGCATGATTGTTTGCCAGCCTCTTTCTGCACGGCGGAAAAAAAAATGTGCCCATCACATCAGAAAAAGACACTCGGCGGTAGGAAGAAGCTGTACTTTGATCACACATGCTAGTGCTTGCCACTGCATGGTCCTCTAAACAACAGATTGTTGAAGAGTGTTGAACACTCTTCAGTCTTCAGACATTTCAGAGGACCTCCCCCCTTCAGGGTCTCAGTAGTTCTGTCACGGGTGGCAAACTGCGTCTACCCCGGGAGCAGCCTGGGCCACTTTGTCAGCGCCGGGCTTCGCTTTAAGCCGCACCAGCCAAGCGGATGAATAATTGACGCCTGCGTTCTGTACTTTGGTGAATTTTAAAGCTGTATTCTGCAGAGGCTCTAAATGGCGCGAGGGTGGGCACGTTAATCATTCATGGGCTGCTTTTACCCGCTTTGCTTAAGGTCACTGTCCTGAAGGCACCTGGGCAGAAGGAAGGCGGAGAAAGAGGAGTGGGAGAAGAGGGGTGGCATGGCCGAATGGACCGGCTTGTTCCACATCACTTTTGTCAGTTCGTGGCGGAAAGGACTCAAGCACACAAATTTTGCCAAATAAATGCCTCAGGTTATGCCTTTGCTGGTGTAAATATTTGACTTATGAATATACTTTCGCCACTAGGATTTAATTTCATAGAGGGGAACACATGACTATAGTTACTCTGTGTGTTCAGATTGCTCAGATGGAACTGTTTATAACACCTACAAATAGAGCAATACCCCAAATCATGTTTCAAATAAACACAATGTTAAACCACAAGAAGAAGTTCTGTGAGCAAACTTTCTCACTAAGAAAACGAATTGTTAAAATTGGAAGGGGATCAATTTTGCTGAGAGGGCCTCTCGGCGCAAATATCAATATTTTATAACCAGCTCTACCATAGTATGGGTACAGAGATGGACATTCTTCTTTTCGCACCATATGAGAGTGAAGAATACCCCCTTTCAAATTGACCCAGGGGAGTCCCCTTCTTGATTTCATAAGTCCTCAGGCTACATTAAGGAACACTTGAGGTACCGTGTGCATACCATCACCACACGAATGTCCATCCACAGCGTGGTGCTGCGCCAAGACTGCAAATCAACATTTGGTCACACCTCTTGGCAGCTAATTGAGCTTGGAGAAAAAGACACCTGATAAAGATCAAATAAATAAACCACTACAAACAAACTGGTTCCAGTGTTATTCTTGATTGATTGGATTCAAGGTTTTTGATGACATAGCCTGAGTTCATCCAGTTGTAATGTTTATTGTAATAAGAGCGGTTGTACAACTGTGACAGTTGCTCCGTGTGATTCAGTTCACAGAGTGCGGCTCAAACAAATATCTCACTTCCTTTTTTCCTTTTCCTATGTTTCTCTTCCCAGGGAGCTGATGCCCAAGACCCTGGAGGGCCAGATCACCATGGAGAAAACCCCCAGCTACTTTGTGACCAGAGAAGTTCCAGCCAGGATATCGGCCATGTCCCGGGACACCAAGCTGATCGTGGTGGTGAGGGACCCCGTCACCAGGGCGATCTCGGACTACACACAGACACTGTCTAAGAAGCCTGACATTCCCTCGTTCGAGAGCCTCACTTTCAAAAACAGGACTACGGGGCTCATCGACACCTCGTGGAGCGCCATCCAGATCGGCATCTACGCCAAGCACCTGGACAACTGGCTGCAGTACTTCCCCATGGACCAGATCCTGTTTGTGAGCGGCGAGCGTCTGATCAGCGACCCGGCCGGCGAGCTGGGCCGCGTGCAGGACTTCCTGGGGCTCAAGAGGATCATCACAGACAAACACTTTTACTTCAACCAGACAAAGGGTTTCCCGTGCCTCAAGAAGGCAGAGGGCAGCAGCAAGCCCCACTGCCTGGGCAAAACCAAAGGGCGGACCCATCCGAACATTGACCCTGAGGTGGTGCAGAGGCTACGGGACTTCTACAGGCCCTTCAACATGAAGTTCTACCAGATGACAGGGCGTTTTTTTGGCTGGGATGACTGAATGTGACACTGAGGACTGTCAGAAATACTGCAACCGAGTATTAGGACAACTGTAAGGGGGAACCTTTTTTTTTAGTAAAGTTGTAATATCTCAAGAAAAGTCAAAATGTTACGAGAAACAAGTCTAACGCCACAAAAAAAAGTTTGAAAATTTTAAAAGAATGAAGTCGAAAAAGTTAAGAAAAATAATATTTTGTGAATAACCTAATAAATAAAAATAGTTGTATTTGTGGAGAGTCAGGCAATGCTAAAACATATAAACATCTATCATTTTGGTTATTGTATTCTCAAAATATAACATTTTCACTAAAAAATTTAATGAAATTAAAAATTATAACCTTATAATCATAATATTATGATGTCTTCTCATAAATGTACAACTTCATACTAATATCATGACTTCTTGTAACAGTGAGACTTTATTCCCTATAATTATGACTTTAATTTAAATTGACATCATATATTAATATTATATGTCATGATTTTATTCTAAAAATAAAGTTATAATTTTACGATAAAAACGCTTACACCCAAAATGTTACTTTACAAGTCTTACGTTATTCTCAAAATATCAAGAGTTTTATTTGCCAAAATATCTGACACTTTCTCTTAATATTGTGATTTTATTCTTGAAATATTACAACTTTTTTTTCCTCAAAATGTCATGACTTTATTCCTAGAATATTCTGTTTTTTCCCTAAACAGTATTCCTATTACTCCATCCTCAGCACTAACCCTAAGCAATACGTGGCTTTTATAGGAGAGAAAGAGGCCCAATCTCCCCTCAGTGGCACCACAGATATGCAATATTTCACTGTTACATTTTTCAGCATCAGAGCTGCCTCTGAGCCACAATCATGGAGTTATTTTCTTCCAAAAACATATTGACTTGTTGAAGGATTTGAGTCATATCTCCCTGCACTATCTGAAGAAACTATTGGGGGTTTTTTTCCCGTGTGGAGTCCTTGGCTGTGACACAGAAATATAGTATGCAGTGCTTCTTTAAGAAGATGGGTGAAATCACATTGTGTCCTGGGGATTTTGATAAAAGCCATTACTGAGTGATTTAATGCCATATTTTAAAACATACATAGCTGCTTTCAAATTTAACATTTTTCTAGCGAAAAGAGTATGAAAAGATAAAAATATATGTATTTTTGAAATGTATTTATTCAAGAAGTACACGAGCGGTATGTATGTATTTTGAATAACTTCTCAGTGAGTGCGCTCTTATTATTATTATGCTCCCCTTGCCTTTAAAGTTTTGTTTGTTTTATGCTGAACACTAAAAAACATCTTTTTCATTTCAGGTCATCCATTCTAACATGTATTTACTATAAGTGTGGGAACACTTAGCTTTCAGTACTAGAGCTGTGAGTTTGTTATTTCAAAAGGATCCTCCACCTTCAGTTAATGAAGTTACAGGCAAAGATTGAACTCACTGTTATTCAAGCAACAGCGACTCTGGTGGAAGGAAAATACCTCCAAAGGGCCTTCCCAAACGGTGACTCAAATTTCCTCAACATGCCTCCTTGTGAATTGAATACACTTGATGTCACGGGCCTTCCTTGGCTCGAGGCGATATGTGTGTGGAAGTCTTTTTAAACCCAGGGAGCACGAGAACAATGGCTGAGTTGTGTTCCTAATTTCTGTCTACTTGTATTGTGAGCCACTTTCTGAAAGCAGATGTGCCTCAAAAGACACAAGATCAAGTGGGCATCAGAAAAGAACCTAATATACTGTAGATTTTGGGGGGGGGGGGGGGGGGGGATTATGTTACCAATCTAACTGTGCTGTTCTGACTGTTGTTTTTTTAAAGTTGTTGGGATTTTTAAGGCACTCCTTGAATAAAATGTTATATGTAAACATCTTATTTACACTTTCCTTTATATATTTATATGCAGTGTAATCAGTAACCATATCCACAACATTGCCGAGCATGTAATTTAAACATTGTGCAGGAGGGGCTGGAGGCCAAAAATGGCCTATGAAAGTACCTCGCCTATATCGGCTAAATAATAAATAGTCATACTTAAAAGACAGAAAAAAACTAACATTGCGTAATCCATCATTAGTTATACAACAGTTAGCCACAATATGTAACATACTACCTCAGTAATATTAAAACACGCTCACAACAGTTGACAGAGCATCTTTTGAACACCCTTTGGGAAATCAGATCGTGGCTCTGATCAAACAAGACAGTCAACCAAAACTTCCAAAAAGCCGACTGTCTCACATCTACAATTAGTCTGGGGTGACTTATTCGAGTGGCATGATCTGCCCAGCTTTAATGAAGATTTTGCCATTATTAGATAAAAACATGTCTTAAAGGGTGCTACTGCAGTCGAAACGGTTGAACGGATGACGTGCAGAAGCACATGTTGAGGATTAATCTGACAAATGAGCACTGAGCAATTAGCAAGGCACAACTCCTATACAATGCCTGGTTTTATAGTAAAACTGAAAGCTTGAAAGAGGAAACATGCCTCTGTCACTGTGCAGAATAACTGTAGTCATAATGTAACGGTGTATAGACAGTATATCACTCACAGCTTGTGGACAAGCTGTCAGTCTCTCTCTTTATGTCTTTTTCTGGAAAGATGTTCCTGCTCCCCAAACACACTTTTCGTCCTTTTCTCCCCCGTCTCCGTCTCCTCTGTCCTCCTCCACTGCACCTGTGGCCAAGAGATTCCTCGCTATAGGAATCTCTTGGCCTTTTCCTCTCGCCGTCCGCCGACTGATTTGGAAAGGTTGCACGGACAGGCGCTTAGGAGATGAACCGCGATGAGAGGAGGAAAGCCGCTGAAAGTCTACACATTTCTGAAGGGTATTCATGCTGATCGTCGGCCTGCCGAGCTGATGTTGTGACTTTAACAACCTGCGCCGAGACGTGGGAGCAGAAGGGAGGGGGGGAGGCTGACGTCCATTTGTTGACTTGTTCAATTTGCTTGTTATTCCTTCCTGAGTGGGTCAGCGGGGCCTCCTCAGCGACGGTTCCTCACAGTAATAAACAGAGACAGTTTTCATCCTCCCGCTCAATCCTCTGAAGGGCAGCTAACTATGAAAGCGAAAACGCAACATGTGCTGCGGGACGGCGTGCAGACCACCCCTGTCAGAGAGCATTCAGCTCAATATCAATGGCACGGACCTGGTTAGAACTTGAAGTCTGTCTATTGAAAAACAGCTGACCGCATGTGGTTGGGGTTTTTTTGGTTTTTTTTTCAGGGTGGGGCTGCAGAAAGACAGGCATTTCTGGTATCCTTGCAGATCTCTTTTTCCTCCATATATTTCCCCTTTCAATGCGTCTTCTACACATTCCACCAATGTGGCATCACCCTCCCTCGCAAACACACGTGCCCAGATGCAGGAGCACCTGTGTGGTGTCATCTGTGCACAATTAGCTCGCGCCCAGCCCCCCTCTAACTCTAACTAAGCCACCAAAGCCTCCACTCAGCCTGTTTTTGCACACGCAGACGGTACAGAAGCGCGGCGAAAGATGGGTGGCCTGTACGATAACAACCAGCCAGCGCTTTAGAAAAACAAGGTCCTGAGCGTGTGTGTGTGTGTGTTTGTGTGCGCTTGCACGTGAGGTGCCCTGGGCATCATACAGGCCGTGAAAAATGATGAAGTGAAGGGATCAGAGAGATTGCTTTGAAGAAAAAGGCACCAGTGAGAGCATTTGCGCACACCCAGAATCGTGTAGGCACACACACCCACACACACACACACACACACACACACGTACATACATACTGTACATGCAGACGTAGCTTTACACTGTGTCATATACATAGAAAATCACTCTCACACACACGCTGACCCACTGGGATCCACACACGAACACAGTCGCCACCCACTTGTGCCCCGAGGAGGGACATGGAGGGGATCAGACCTCTGTTTTCCCTGGATCCCAGAAGAGAAGCCCTTAATCCCCGGCCAAGTCTGAGCAAATATCTCCGGCAGGCACGCTCCACTCACAGCCGTAATCAAAACAGCCGAGGGGGTGACTAAGTCGCACTTTCAGTTTCAAGTTTGCTTCAGCCAATCACGGACTTCGTATCTTTAAGAGAGATCTCCGAACTTCAAAGCAGAATTTCAAGTGTTATCCGGCGCACTACGGCCAAGATACCTGCGTTAGCCATCACCATCTGCGGTTTGAATCGCTATTCTGATTCCACTGGGCGAAAGAAAGACTCCCTTATTCTCTGCGGAGGATTCATATTATGGTTTTCGTTTCTACATTTTATTTCTGAACCGCACTGCAGATTTTCCTCATTGTGACAGAACAGAGAGATTGCGGCCTGCAAAAAAAAATTAAAAAAAATGCCCAGAACGAAATGTTTAGCTATGGTGCAGCAAAAATTATTGGTTTTAAGTTTAAAGACATTCCCATGAAAATGACCAATTGTTTGTTCATGATGAAAAGGCATTTCACCAATGGTTTGCATGCTAGTAACTGCTCTTTGAACTGTCACTTCTGTGCCCGGAGTACAGCAGACAACACACAAAATTAGCAATTAAGATTGTCTGGGAGCCGGAGTCTTTCCAGACATGTGTGTTTTGACTTCGAAGTTTTCACGCATCTCTCCTTAAAGAGAACCTCCTTCAGAAGAGCTGCTGCTTTTCAACGGGTGCCAATTGATCCTGACACGTGATTAAAGATGTGTTCATGTGAAGCTCAAATTTTCCTTCCTCTGGATGAAAAGCAGGGTGACAGAACTCTAAACAAGAAGGCCAGATTGTCTGAGGGGTAGAGCCCAAGCGTCCTCGAGGGAGGAGACGTTTGCCCCGTTAGTGGAAGGCTCTGTCAGCCCTGCCACTCAGCCCTGGAACCTTTTAGTCACACAATCACAGAGTTCACGTCCGCTGCTTTTCTCTCTTTTGTGTCATTGTCAAATTTAAGGAATAATTCAACATTTCGGAAGAAAATACACTTATTTCAAAGCTCAGGCTTTGATGAGAAGATCGATACCATTATATATACCTGTGCCTTAAGTATGGACCTGGAGCCATTAGCTTAGCTTAGCATATCTACCAACAGCTCTAAAGCGCTCTAATTAAAGGAATAGTTTGGGAAAAGTTTGGGAAATACGCTCATTCGTTTTCTTGTCAAGTTAGACGAGGAGATGGATACAACTCTTGTTTCTGTATCCCTCAAATATGAAGCTACAACCAGAAGGTGAATTAGCTTAGCATAAAAGGTAGAATGGAGGGGGGCAGCTAGTTTATTTCTGTCCAAAGTTTAAAAAAATCCACCTACCAACAGCTCTATAGCTCACTAAAAAACATCCTATTTCCCAGCGAGGCGGAGTGACTTCCCTTTTCTCCACATTGAAGTTGCCAGGCAACCAGCGGAGACGCTGCACAGAAGTGCTGTGTGGACGGATCAACTGTTGTATGTCAAGTAATTGCTACAGCGCACAAATCCCCCCGAAACCACGAATTGTCATTTTAGCGCCAATTTGTGGTTTCAAGGAGATTAAGCCCATAATAATGCATTTCCAGAAATGCCTATTCCTTTCATATCTTTCTCTTTTGAACTGTTGGTCTGACAAAATTAACTATTTGAAGACCTTACAGCGGGTTATGGGATCAACATTTTGTTCACATTTCATTAACGAAACAATGAATTGATTAAAAGGAAAAAAAATATTGACGGATCAATTGAAAAGGAAAATGTCTAGTTACACATAACCCCCTCATCCAGGTTTCTGGTCATTGTCTGCCATGTGTGCAGGTCTGTCCTTATCTTGAGTCCCGTAGCAGTGATCAAACTAAATAGTGATTATCATGATGATTTATGCAAATTGAGTTCAAAGTATAAATGAGATGATTGTTGATCAGATAGAGAAGCCAAAGTGAACGGAGAGCGATAAATGCGGCAGTGTTTTCGGGCAGCCAGAAGACCAAAGTAGGTCCTCAACTGCTGAAGTAACCGAATGTCAAAAGGTCACCCATAACATGCAGGTGATCAGACACCTGAGTGACGTTGGAGTGATGTATACAGGGAGATAAACAACCAGGTAACTATGTTCCAGGTGAATACATACTGATATAATAATAATAATAAGGCTTTAAAAATTTTAAACACTAGTAATATTTTTCTTTTTGTCGCATTAACTGATTTCCTGTGTCATTTTGCAATAATTGTTCCTCAGCAGTGTGTACATTGGCATTGAAATATGGCAGCAAGGGCGTTTGTTATTTTGAGATCATAAAGAGGGGAGAGTATAGGGGGGGACAGAGTTGGACAAAGAGTACTAGTTGTTTTAGAGGGAAATTTAGCCTGTGTGGCCTGAAACAAATAGATCTAAATAAATCATGACACGCTTATTCCCAGTCATTGCACAGTCTCTGTTTGCCTTATGAATAAATGAGGACTCGCCCCTGTTTACCTCCAACTCATTACAGACATTGGCCCATCATGCTCAAAGGTCCTCAGGAACACCAACACCAGCACACCTTGGCTCTCTTTGAGCCCAGAAACAACCCAAAGTTCCAAACGCACAGAGGAGAGCGTACACACCGAGGCGAGGAGCAGCTTGTTAATAATTGACGCCGTCGGAGTGCCACAGTGCTGAGCGAAGGGACAGCATGCAAACACCACAGAAGAAAGGCCAAGGCTCCGACGAGTAATTATTTATCACCCAGGGCTATGGCTGTGGAGCCAGTGTGTTACCGCAGGGAGCCAACATGATGAACTAGCCAGGAGGAGAGCCGTGTGAGGGGTGTTACAGACAGATTCAATATTACCTCTCAGACTGTATATTTTGGTGGGGCAGGTCGTGGCACACGGGGGACTGATGTACAGACGGAGAGCAGGCGACTTTGGCCAACTGAATGAGATTTCGTCAGTTGCCCTCCATCCTGTTATGGGAGTGGGGATGTTAAATACTAAGCACACTATGACATATAAGACTGTGTGTGTTTATCTAGCGTCACTCCCCATTCTGTCACTCCACCAAACTTGGGGGGCGGGGGGTTCGGCACTCCCTAACTTAGCCTTTTAGTTAAGGTTTGTCTTGCTCTGACAAATGAGAGTGCCATGGGGGTCATTGTGTGAAGCATGTACGAGCGCTGGCTGATACATACAGGGGCCCTTTGCCCTCATAAATATGACAGGTGTGGCAGTTTGTTACCTTTTTTTTTTTTTTTTCCGCCCAAAGGAGTGTGTTACTATAGAGGTTTGGGTATAATCAGGTGATGGATTTGTTTTTGGGGATGCCACAGTAATCAGCGAGGTTATATAGAGGATCATTTACACGGGCTGTCAAGTATTTCGCCACACACCGACTGCTGTAAGGTATGTTTGAGTGTGATGTATTGCTGCCATAATGCCGGCCTGGCCTTTGGAAAACAGTCATAAACCTTGTGGACATTTCTTTACATGGCGACCTTTTCTCGGCATGCTTCGTGGTCATGCTGGTACATGGTATTTAGCCTTTCTTTAACAAGGAAAACCTCAGTGAGATTAAAAATGTCTTTTTCGAGCGTATCCTGGCTGCCCAACAACACTGAGGTACAGACAAACAGTAACACAACGTATTTGGAAAGTAAAAGCAGTTTGTGTCCACTATAACAGAGACATGGGGTTCAAGACGCAGTACTGGTACCGCTGGTTTGGTTGTGCATTCCAGCGAACAATATTAATAATAAGAAGAAGAATAACAACATATTGACTGGTGGGAAGCCGGTGCGGGTTGTCGTCTTTGATTCTGTTAAAGTCCTTTTGGACAGCGAGAGGTTGCCACCACAGCCACCTCCATTGTTTCCAACGTAAACTCGGCTATTTGCTGCTGCCGCCTGAGTTGATGATGGTTCTACCTTTTGGGAGCCACAGCAACCACACTGAGGGAGACGATAATAGTAATTTTACTGGTGTCTGAGCTTCCTGAAGAGAAACGTCTGGGAGCGACATCAGATTGAAAGTTTGATTATCTGGGCCCGTAACCTGTTTTAAGATACAACCTGCTCTGTTGGGCTACATGATGAGATCGGAGCTAGTTAGCCAGTTGCACCCTGCTGCTGCCCATTCACAATAGAAGACCATCAGCATTGCCGGGCAGCTGGGCGGCGTGGACCTCCATGCCTTAGGGCCTCCTGGTGAAGCTCATCACTGGCAGGTGAAAAGAGGCGGCTGCCTCTAAGTGTCATGGAGGGAGCACATGGCCCCCATAGCCCCCAAGCCAACGGAAGTTAGCTGTGAGAAGGAGCGCATGGAATAGAAAATTGGGAGAGTCAAAGGAGGCCAGACCCTACAAACCACCTTGAAGACAGCCTAAGCCCCTAGTCTAAAACGCCATAACATTGGCCCCCAGATGAGACTGCTTTTTGTTTCCACAGCAATTTATGTTCCCTGAAAGAGAGCATGGTGTGCGAGACTACACCGTGCAGTAAGGGTAAGAAAGGGACACCGCTGGCATTTGCATCTGTATCTGTGCGTGTATGCAGCATAGTCTATGTGTGTGTGTGTGTCAGGTAAGTGATCCAGGTGGATGGCAGCAGAGGGGCTCGGGTGTCCTGTTTCAGGCAGCAGCTGGCGAGCGAAGCCTGGCCCGAGGTCACCCTCAGGGACCCAAACCCCCTCGGCACCTACTCCCGGGCTCCGCTCCACACTCGCCCTGTCATCGTCATCCGATCTCAGCTCCGCATGCATCGTGAACAGCAGCTCTGCCGCATGACAATGGGGCTCTTTTAATTATCAGGGACAGCGTACTCGCTCAGGTGATGACGGCTAAAATGTATTCGCCCCAGTCATGAGACGAGCAGTCCAGGCACCCAGGCATGTCGCCTCAGAGGCAGGGCGATAATTGATCACATTGTAGAGGCGTGTACGTGATGCAAAGGCCATGTAGCTGAGTAGTGTTACTTTTAGCCCAGATCATCACAGTGTCAAAGTCTTATGCAGTGGGCATATTAAAAAAAAAAAAAAGATATATATAAATATACTGATAAATTACATCCTCGGATGTGACCAGAGACCTTGGGAACTCTACAATATAAACAGAAGTGACACCAGGTCTGAGCTAAATTACAAAAAACCCAGAGTCAAACAATAAAACTAATGTGTATCAGCATTAAGTCTTCATCAGGGTCATAGAGATAGATGAAGCTAAAACTGCTGACTCGTCGCATCTAACATTTTATATGACAAACTCGAATCACATGTTGCAAATGAAAAACGTGAGAAATAGAGACGGAATCCCCTTAAAATCACTTCTTGTTGTTTTTACATGTCTGTTCTTGTACGGGTTAAACAAACAAGATACCTCATGTTAAAGAGTCAGCTTCGGAGGTGCGGGTAGGTTTGTTTTCACTCCCTCTTCCATGCTCTTTGATCCTGCTTTTATTTGAGTGATTTTTTTTATATTTGATACCAGATCGAGTTAGAGCCCGGGTCAGACGGGACGGTGTGGCACAGTGAATTTCATGTGCACATCCTCGCAAAATGCTAGCGAATAGATGTATTTTGATCAACTCCTGTCTCAGACTGACTGCAAACCGTGCCTCTTTTGAAAAGCACTTTATACGCCTAAATGTGACTAATGCGGTAGCTCCCTTTACTCTGGACTGTTTGGGTCTCCTTTTCTTTATAAGCTCAGCATGGGTAAAGATGGCTGCCTGAGCAGATCCACTGATCCACTGAAATGAACTGATTTTTCTCCAGAATGTCCCTGTCATAAATCCTTATGCGAGCAGGCTGGTGGCGTGCTAGTATAAGTTGTGGCTTCATTGTGTGTTGCTGTTCTTTTTTCGGTTCCCTCTTCTGACACGTTTAACCTCGTAGTACAGACACAGGGCACGGGTACGCTAAAACACAGCATGTAAGGGAGCTGTTAAGTGCTGTGAAGTAAAATAGCATATGGGAAGATATGGTAGTTGCTCATTTGTTTGGCCTCATGTCGTTTTCTGACAAAAGTCCCACATTAAGATGACAACATAAAGGTGGGATGGCACAGAAGCATGAAATAATACATCGTGTGTTATTATTATAGTTACAAAGGGTCAAGACATGGAGACAAATAGCTGGATAGACATGCTTCTGCTGCTCCAGGAGGATACTGTACGTGGGACAGATTCAACAGGCTTCTTGCTCTGAGTTTTAAAGCATGGCCTCTTCAGCTCACCAAGGAAATTGAGTTTGTGGCCAAAAAAATGCACATTCCTCTTAACCCCCTGACCAGCCGTCATAGACACACAAACTTTCTCTTTGAAGGCTAAACGGGCAGAAACGAGGGAGAATTGGCTGTTCTGGGGAGTTATGGAAGCCATGATCCTATTACCCGCCCCCCACCCACCCAAAAATGTGTCTGCAGGCCCTAGGAGCTTTTAACCTTTCGCTGCTCTGCGCTTTGATTCATGGGGGCGGCGGTGCTCTAATGTGAGTGTTGCTTTTTTGTCAGCACTGCGCTGGCCACTGGAAAATGGGGAACCGGTGCGTTTTGGCCAGGAGGTGAGTCGCACACTGTCCTCCTGTAAGTGCAGGGATTCCCTCTGCCCAGAGAAAAGGAAGGAACAATGTACTGTACATCAACAACAGAGACAAGAAGCGTAGATTTGTACTAAGGCCAGCTGTGGTGTGGAAAGGAAGTATTCAACTAAACAAAGGAAACGGGACGCCCAGAAATAATAAATTCATCAACTTTGTTGACAATGGGTATACTACAAAATTGCATTTGTTGTGATTACGGCAAGCCTTATGCCCCTGCAAAGCGAGTTTGCTAACCGCAGTCGGCTATGGGAGTGTCAAACGCGTTATCGAGACACAGATTCGCGAGCCCTGCGAGTAGATGACCTGCTGGGAGACGGAGACGAAGCGCTTCAGACCGAAACAACGAGAAGTCTCCATTCAGCCGTCGGAGAGGGATTCTGTAATGTCTCACATATTTATGTGGCAAAGAGACACACAAGTGTACATGCACACGCAGACGGCGACAAACCCACAACCATGTTTATTTGATAAGATTTCAAGATGGTTCGTTTCACTCACGGGCGTCCCAGGACTTGGGGAGAGTAGGAGGGTGTTTCCAAACAAAGATGTCTCGGTAATCAGAAAGGTGGCACAGAAATGGGACCCAGTCACTGGAAATAAGGCGTATGTGCGTAAAGGACAGGACTTCACAGCTTCCAGATAAACACTCCGAATCTCAAGAAAATAAAGGCAGATGGACAACAAGCTTAATAGGATGGAGAGGTTTTAATATTCGGCCTAATTAACTACTATCGACTGATGTTCTTTTTCTTTTGGATGTGGATTCAGGATCACTGAGTAAAATGCGTGACCCCAACAAGCCGCTCGATTTCAGATTATACTATTGTATTATACTATTCAGGAAACAGAGCATCTCATTTGCGATGCTTAGCTGTAACACATTTAGTTCCGCATGATTTAATGCAAAGAGCCATAACATTAACAAAAACTGACAAAAGAAGGTTTGGTATCCCCAAGAACCTGAAGGCCCGCTGCTTTGTTGTGGAACAGCAAAGGCGAGCCTTTGGGTTTAGATAATATTTAATGGAAATTATACATCCGTTGGCTTCTGCGATATCTACTTGTGCGGCAGTTCTTAACTCGCCGTGCACCTCGGCTAACGTGTTGGCTCAAATACCACAGAGAAGCTCTGAAAACAGGCATTAAAGTAGGCTAAATCCCCCCAAGTAGCTGTGTGCTTAGCATGGTCTCTGAAAGGTATCCAACCGTTTATGTGAAACCTAAGCACTTCTTGATCAAAGGCTTTCAAAAGACTGCGAGGTGAATGAGGAGCCTTGTAGAATTCTCAGCTGATTACTTTTTTTCTTCTTTTTTTTTCAGTCAGTGCAAGAGAGAGAGCGAGAGCGCGTGTGTGTGTGTGTGTTTAGTGTCTCGAAAGACAGGAATCTTTCACCAGGGAGAGCGGATTAACACATCAAATCCAGCCCTTCAATCAATAGGGAGGTAACGGAGCGATAGAAAATATCAGCACACCGCCTGCCTGCACAGTAGATTTAATCGGCTTTCTCTTTTGCACAACCCAATTTACACACTGCACTACAAGCTCACAAAATAAGACAAGCAAAGACTTACAACACTTTTTATTCAGGAACAGGAAAGTCGAGCTAGACGGTGTTGTTCGATGATAATGAAGACGAGGATGAAGGGTAAAAGGAATTGGATACGGATAAGATGATAGAATGTCTTTCTTTAAAAAAAAAAAAAAAAAAAAAAAAAAACAGAAGTGGTAGAGAGTAAATGTCCTCTACTCTTATGTTTTATAGTCTACACGTTTCATCATAATTATATATATACTACGATTTCATCATGATTGGATATACAATGATTTCTGGCTCCATCCTCTTTACTTGTGTTTTACAACCTCTATGTTGTCACTATAATTGTATGTACTATGATCTTCTGTTGTGAATCTATTCTGTACAAATTACATCTACTTCATGTCTGTCCGTCCTGGGAGAGGGATCCCTCCTCTGGTGCCCTTCCATATCCCCCCCCCCCCTGTTAAAAAGGGTTTTTTTGGGCAGTTTTTCCTTATTCGAATCGAGGGTCTAAGCATAGAGGGTGTCGTATGTTGTACAGATCGGAAAGCCCTTTGAGGCAAATTCTGAAGTGTGATATTGGGCTATATAAATAAAACTGAATTGAACTTGTTCAGCATGCTAACAGGCTCACAGTGACAATGTTAAAATGCTGATTTGTGCATTGTCCGTTAAGGTAGAAAAGCACTATATAAATGCAGTCCATTTACTGTTTGCTAATCACAAGTAAACAGAAAAGGACGGCTAAGGCCGATGGGCGTGTCATTAGTTTTTGTATGTAGTCTGACATTATTATTTAGGCATGTACCAAAGTATTGGACAAATTGAAATTTTGATGCTCGCATGGCTAAAAACAAGTATCGACAAACGTTGATGTAGTCGCTCCGTCGTCATTTTTAAAGCACGCCGTAAAGAAAGGCCCCCACAAATACGAGGCAGCGTTGAAGCCAGCACAGCTCCTGACGGTAGCTGCAACACGGTGAGTTTGTGTTTGCACAGACGCGACCCCTGACCTCTCCCTGCCGGCTCACAACCCCTCTCGCTGACCCACCAACAAACTAATTTGTCAACAGCGACCTTCCTGGTCTGAACCACTAACTCTGACCCCTCCACTCCAGCCGCTGCAGAAAGCACTCTCCTCACAATCAATAACTGAACTTTGTAAATACTTAGACGAGAGATAAAGAGCAGAGCCTTTAGTGCTGACTCATAAATATTAATGCACACGGCTGCCTCTGTTTTATACAAGCTCGGTCCCAAAAGCTAATGTGGTGTTTAACATTAAGCTTCTGCTACGCTCAGCACTTTCAATAGCATGCTACCTTTTTACCACCACAATTTAAGCATTGACTTGGGTACTTTTGGTGGTATGGTCCTCGTGAAACATTCGCTACTATAGCAGAAGTCATTATCATCTTCATAAAGCGGATCATAAAGCCGATAAGGCGTACTGGTACACACAGCTTGAACCTATAGGGACTTTCAACCATAACTCGTGTGTTGACAAGAGTTGGAATCGCATAGGATGTTCCCATATTTTATATGAATATGAAGCAATTATATTAATCAGATTCATTCCTTCTATTTATTGATCAATTACTTATGCATTCATAAATACTCTGTCTTCACTCTGCATGACAACTGAGCAAACACCATCTGCAGATGAAAACGGCACCTTCAAGCGCCGCACTTCTTCCTAAGTTTTGAAACCGTGATTGCAATTCATTGGTGTATAAATATGCGCGTAAACAGTTAATAAAAAGGTTTGCACATTCGTGTATATATCAGTAAATACGACTGCGGCTATGTCATACAGTGTTAATCATCCATTAACTGTTTTTCTTCATAGGAGGAGTTGTCATTGTTGACATTAATAAACACTTGAAATACCCTTATATCTGCTTACATTTACCTTACAGTGTGTTAATACAGACTACTCTAAGATTACACTTCGATTTTTCTTGCAAGCCCTTGGGTGGGTAGCATTGGTTTTAAAAAAATCTTTAGTTTTTTCAAAGTGAGTTGGATATGCAGTATGAGAGATATGGGCTGGCTGTAGCTTTATGTTAAAAAGAAAGCGATAGGAAAGAGGGCAGGAGATCACGAGATGATTGGCACGTGTAGTTAATGACTGATCGTGGCTCCTGTGGTGTGGCCACACTCCGCCTCGTCGAGCGCCAGCATGAGGCCAGCTGTGGAAACACTTTGCTCCACAGTTTTTCCATGTCTCCTGTGACACAACATAGTAGCAGCACCCTCTTTATGAATCCGTGTCATGCATGAAAGCAAGGAAAAGAAATCAAAGGAGCCCTGTTAAGGTGGTGCGAGAATGACCACTGATGATTTAATGTTCCTTTTCCCCGCCCTCTCTTTATCGCCTCCATTCCTGTACTCGTTCTCCTCCCAGCTTCCCACTTTCTTGCTCGGTCTTCCTCCCTCTTGTGCCTTGCAGACAGAAACGCTGCCAACGAAATCACAAATCGTACCGATCAATCTAGCTCCTCTCACTTTTTCTTAATCTCAAACACCAGAAGAGCAAAGCGTGACATCAGTTATTCAGTAGCTGGAAGGCTCAATGACAGCTCGAAGATGTCGAAAACAGGAGATTACCTGGAGGAAAATCAGAACCAGGGAAATGTACAGCCCATGCGTATACTCTGTTGGACGGAAACGGTGCTTTAAACGATGAAGCGCTTACTGATGGTTTAAGCTGATGGCTTCCCGCCTTTGATTCGGCCTGCTTTCGCTGGACATGATTCCCCTAAGCAGAGCAGTTGTGCAAGCTCTTATCAAGTGCAGAATACCTACATGCCAATGCAATGCACATGCGCACACACACATAAACACGGCTATATGTGACTGTCAGTGTAGTGGGTGACATGCGCGGTGCCCGGTTGCCTCCTTGGCATGCATCACAGCCTTCAACAGCAGATGGACGGCGCCTGCATTAACGCTGATGGCACGGCGATTCTCTGAGGCCTCGTTTCGCTCTCTTTTCAAGCACTACGAACAAAAGCAGCATTTCAAAATTGTCAAAGCTATAGAGGGGACTGTGTGAAAATGTGATAAGACAAAACGGCTGCACTAAGCACCAGGGCACAAAGGAGATTCTGGAAGGTAGAGAGACAGATTGTGTTTGTGAGGTGCGTCAGGAACTAAATTGGACAGAAATACAAAGTACAAGCTATTAAATAGTTTTATTTAAAAATGCTATATGTTGATTTCTTTAACAAAACCCTACAGTTTAGGGACTGTACGAAATGCCTTTGGGCAGGGACTTTATGTCTGACTTTTTAAAAAAACAATACCCTCTTTTCAATTTCCCTACTTTCACTTCACCAAGCAGTAGAACCCGTTGTGTTGTGCCGAACATGCATTGTATTGTAATTTCACTCTATATGATACATTTAACTTTACCGTAGCTATGCTGCAGAATAGTGAAGTGAAGGCATTTGTCGCCAAGTGAAAAGAGACATGATGTGCAATCCCTGCTAACTATAAAGATCCACATCTACTATTTCTCAAAACTGACATATTGGACCTACTAGCGACTAAATAAAACCCTGGAACAGAGACGTGATGTAGAGGACCTTTATGATCTAGGCTGCACACAAAAGGCGTGTTTTTGACACAACCAGTTTGATGTATCTATGCAGTCTTGTTTTTACAGTAAATCCCGCAAGAAACGGATTCAATAAAATATAAATCTGAGGCGTGGCAAAATGAAACAGCCTCCCTTGCCTTACCCAAATGTTTCAGACCACCCACCCATCAGCAAAAAGGAAAAATACATAATCCTCCCCGATTTCTGACCACACCTCCCCCCCTTGTAGGTTTTGTACTGTCTCTTAGCATTCCAGATCTATTCAATAAACAACGCGTCCTCCAAATGAAACGACAAAACACGTTGTTTGTCCATGCCCCATACAATGACACATACTGTAGGTGTGTTTTCTGATCTGACGGCCCAATCAGCTGGACGACATTGTTTGTCAGAGTCCTCCAAAAACTGTTACTTAGACACAGTCGAAAAAGAAATCTGTTTTATGACGCCACAATGCTATGGTTGAGGGTTGGTTAGGTTCAGGCACAGAAACGACTCGGTTAGGTTTAGGGAAACATTGTGGTTTGGGTTATAGTGGCTACAATATTAGGGGACCTTTGGCGTCCTGGATACAATAATGACACAAATAACATGTGGTTAAGGTAATGGTACCATCATGGTCATGATTTTAAAAATAACAGCATTGACTGTCGGTTGGAAACGGGAAACGGGCAGCGGTCTCTGCTTGTTGAAGATGTTCTGTTCTGTTGACCCACCCATCCACCCCGACCACAATGGACTTTGTCACTCGATACCAACGTCAACTTTCACTTTTCCTCACGACAGACAAGAGTTGCCATTCCTACAGCTGCTACAGGGCTCTGTCACTCGAACGTAACCATGTCATTTTGGGGCACTTGCTGAATCGACTGACGCTGTCGTTTTCTTGGGATGAGAGTCTCCTATAAAAGCTGTACTATTTAAGTTCCCACCAGTACTATCCTTAAAAAGGCATTTGAATTTATTTGTGCTGGAACCTTGTCACTTTTTCAAATGGAGGAGTCATTTCACTACAAGGCTCTTCCTGAAGTTATTTGCCGAAGAGTATCAGCTAATGGCTAAAGAACTGCTTAATATCTCAAAAGTTGTCAAAGTGAACATATGGACGCTGAGGTCACGGGAAGGCAAGAAGAACATTAAAGGCATTAAAAGGTGCAGTTTTGAACGTGTAGCTGGATGGAGGGGAGTCGGAGCAGGCTGCGAGGAAGGGCCCTGGCACCGGCGCACAATCCATTTGTTCATGGCACAGGCGTTAATGGTTGAGCAGCTCTGAGCCAAAAAACATAAGGGAGCGCTTTAATCAAAACTCGCATGCATTACCTCCGCAGACCCAGGCAAACGTTTGCAGAGGGTGGGCAGGAGGTGAGCGACAGCATTTTTGGTCTCTCGAGCAAAGGGGATGATGGGGGTGTAACTCTTAAAAACAACCCGGGTCCCTGTGCGTGGACCACATGTCGGGGGAAATGAGGAACGTGTGCAGTATCAGAATGGTGGCAGGCGATGGAGGTTTGAACACGGAGGTGGGATTAGGGCTGTCAATAGACCACAGTGTGGCTGATCCTGTCAGAGCTGTGCCGGGGGTTAAAGACCAGGAAATCAGTCTCACAGCGCGCACACACACACACACACACACACCCCAACTTAATGCTGTGTGGGTGCAGGCTCTTGCAAGTCCTTCCTCTGGTGGCTGATGAGGTGCCTTAGCTGATTAATGCCACACAGAACTTTGGAGGTCATTTCCAGGACTTTAATTAGGCCAGGCACTAACTAAATCACACTAACACAATTGAGTTCTCAGTCGAGTATCCTCAATTAGGCTCAGCTGAGGGCCAGGAAACCTGATTACTGTGTTTACTTGAGGAGTAGTCCCAGATTTAAAAGGTCAAGGGGGAATAATGGAATATCAGTTACCTACTGTAGATGCAGGATATTCAGACAAAATGAAAAGTTACGCCGGCTCCTGCAGTAGTAGTGTGATAAGTGCAGAGGTTGTTTGGGAGACTCATGCTACGGCCAGACACACCTAAATGAGAATTAAAACTCTAAAGTGAGGTTGATCCCGTTACAACACTGACGACCCCTCCCTAAAACCTACATGAACTGGCTTTTTGTGGCCTCTAATTAATTGACCATCAAACCTGCCCACCAGCACATCTGCGACAAGTTATCTTATTTGCTGATTCATAGCTCTTCCTGTTTGCAGAGCTTTGTTCAAATAAACTGGGTTTTGTGTCTCATTACATCACAGGGCAGAGGGGAGGGGGCTGTCACGCCTGAGGCCTCAAGCGGAAGCAGCACACAAAGTGAAGTGAAGGAGTTCTTGGTTGTCATTGATTCTCACCATATACTGTATTTATTTTAAACGTCTGTATTTAAAGCTGCACTAACCAATTTTATTTATATTAACAACGGATCTAGATTTGACCTCATTAGCTTGCGGATCATAATATCCACATCATTGGGCAAACAAATTGCCTGGTTGTGGGCAAAAGTTATTCATTTATCCGCCACCTCCTGATCTAACTCGAATACCCTCTACAGCTCCACGTCACTGTGGTTCTCCAGAGACTCAGTGCTTGCTAAATCGTGCCCACTTTTGATGAATCAAAATACATCATGTTGGAAAAAAACGTCAAGTTAAGGGAAGCTAAAGACGCCTTAACGGTCCTTTCACGTTTAGCACTTATTGCAGTAAAAGGAGCACAAAGAATGTAAGCGAGCTCTGACAGCTAATAGAAATCTGGAAAGAGTGAAAAGAACATTTCTACCAATTAGTGCAGAGATTGTCTCCCTGCTGACTACTGCTGTTGATGGGTTGTGTTAGTCAGTACAGCTAAGAGCAGACTTGTGAATGAAAGCTGCCGCCAAACAACACATTGGATTAAAGCATGTGGTTGATGAATTTGGCCAAAGTCCTTGTGGTGCCTACCTCTCTCTCCCTCCCTGTCTCTGTCTCCCGCCCACGCCCACACACAAGAGTTCATCAAGTGCCATCAAAGCCTCGTGCGGTCAGAGGGAGCATGTTTTCGTTCCTGCTTTCAGCATTTTATGTGCGACCGCAACGTATTTCCCAAGTCTAATCCCTCTCCCCGTCTCTCCTCCCGGCCTCCTTTTTCCTGTTTCCCTTCTCCAATCTATCCTCCTCTGTCACTGACGGCATAACGCTCCAAGTATCTGGCTAATGTTTTAAATGCTCAGTTAAATACTCACACTCTGGTTAAAGCCGTTGCTCTCCGGGAGAAGGCATTCATAATTTACACAGAGGCGGCTTGGGAGGAGACCGAGAGGAGAGAGGGAGCAGCAGACAACAACACATTAGTCTGATCGCCGAGGGATATTCCATCTTGTTGAGAAGCAGTGTTTCATAATGCGCCATCGAGGGATGTTTTAATGCAGCTCAGAGGAAAAATGCAGTGGGAATGGTTTGTGTGTTGCGGCGAGGTGGGCGGTCTGTGATGGACAAAGGTGAAAAGGAAATAAGCACTGGAGACCTTCAAAGAACTCCTACAAAGCTGCAGGCCGCCAGAGTTACCATGTAGCTTTCCACGGCAATGGTTTTCGTAGGAATGGATATAGACTGTATGAAGGGGACTCACCTGAAATAAGGCAGCTCCTCTCTGCTCAGAGGTTTCCTGTTAGATGCTGGACAGGTTCAGTTTTGTGCCTCCTGTGTAAATAATTTGACCTCGACTGGGCCTCTCTAAATGCTACAGGACTGGCTTACGTCACAGTTGCATCACAGGTTGTAATAGGTCAAACTATACTGAACTATCACAGCCATGCCCTAGTACCTGAGATGGTATGTTAATACATGCAGTTGAAAATATGTCAAAACAAATGCACAACCTGGGGCCTGTATCACGAAGCAAGTTCAACTTAGACTGTCTCTTTGGCTTCACTGGGCCCGACTTTGGCACTCCTGGATAACTGGCTCTGTTAACACTGCGTTTCCCAATCCAGCTAAGAGCGCGATTACTAGACGGGGACGGAGTTCTTAATTTGCATGGGAATCACATGCAGCATCATCAGAACCATTAGCGGAGAGCCTAATTTCAGAGATGTAACAGTCATACCCGTGTGAAAATGTAATTCTTATGACGGCAAAAGGTTCAAAATCAGCAAGGTAAAATGAGTACAATATACAATATAAGTCACACAACTAGAATAGAACAAGAATATAATAAGGACAAATCATCAATTTAGCAAAACAAAATGTGTTCCTATTAATATTATTACAAATTTATGGAGACGAGTTCAGTTAGTGACTATTTATTTAGTAGGGTCGGATACAGGCTTCTCCATTGTCAACAAGTTCAAGAAGTCCCTCAGTCAGTCCTAAATGAAAACGCTGCATAATTTACTGAGCTAATTGACAGCGTGTGCAGATAATATGCGGATATAATCACCATTTATTAGGCTGTTATTGTGGCAAGCTAGGTCTCTGTTCGTCAGAAGTCCAGTTTCAAACCCAGAGTGGATGTTCCTCCTATGTCTGACATCATTATTATGTTCGGCAAAGTGATTCTACTGATCTATAAAAATGTCTCTAAAGCTCTTTATTACTCTACTGTACAGATAATACTTTTGTCCATGTCAGGATCCTGTATGGTACGGTGACTCATTTTTTCCTGCGATTGGTCAGTAGACAGGCTGTTGGCAGCTTTTGATTGATTTGAGATTTGTTATTTTGCTCCGGAGCAGGATAGGCACGCAGCATCGGTGACCCTGATTATCTACCCCGGTTAAAAGTGAGCCAGCTTTCTAATATTGGGAAAGCTTAGCCATGCCTAAAGATGACCCACTAATCATGTTTCTTGATACAGGGCCCTGGTGTCTTGGGGCCAGAAAAAGAGGGGAACGTGACGAGGTGGAAAGGGATGGCACCCTGATGCTCAAACAGTTGTGATGACACGCCAGGGAACTTGAATTGCACACAGCAAGGTCGCGACAAAGAAAACAAAGCAACACAGTGACAGAACGCCTTGCAACATTTTGCTTGTAAAACTGTTTTTCTGCTCCTCACTGTCGAAGGTTAACTGCCATGTGCTTGTCCCGCGCTTGCTTTCCAGCCGACTCTTGGAATTCCAATAAAAGTCATCACGTTTTTGTCTGTGCTCAGTATCCTGTGTTTGGACACGGCAAGGGGAGAGGACCCGCTGAGATCTCTTTCACTAACAGATGGGAACTTCTGGGTCCATTAGGCTGAGAAGCACGCTTCAGCAGGTTCACTCAGGAACGCTGCAGAATCGACTGATTCTCCAGTGAAAAGAAAATTACAATCCAGACATGTAGTTTACAATTCTTAGGAGCTTGCCGGGAAAGCCATCCTATTTATGTGATAGCGCCTTGCCGAGAACTTTTCTCACTGGCAGCTGTGTGGCTTGAGAGTGAAAAGATGATGGATGCATTGCACATTCACCACCTGTGCTTCCACAAATAAGACAATGTTGATCTGGTTCATATTAAAACTCCATCCATTAAGCAGACAAAATTAGGTTCTGTGGCATTTTCCTCCCACAGTTTTCTGTTGTTGATCCAGTTTGATCCTCACACCCTGTAGAGGACCTCAGCAGGCCTGAATCAACCTCATGCCCTGACTCCCCCACTTCTGCTGGCTGTAGGCCGTTAATGGGGGGTAATGGGGCAGAAACTGAGAGTCTGTCTGGTAGGTAGAAGTAACTACAGGGCTGCTGCAGATGCAATAACAGCCCAGCAATGCAGCTGCCTTGAAATGGGTTCAGTATGCTTTAAAGGAACTAGTTTGTCATCAAGTGTCATCCGAACACATCCAAAGGCAAAAGTGTTGATACCTGTCGCAATGGCCACACTCAAAGGCAGGCTGATAAGCTTGTCGTCATGGGAGTCAATAGGCAACTTTTGGGTAGCCTTGCTAGCTTTTCTAATGGTACATATACTGTGGAAGAAAGCAATGCAAAAATGTTAAAATGTAAAAAAAGGGGAATCAATAGAAAGACTTGTAACAAGCCAACCTCCCTCAAAAATATCACATCACATTATATCCATTATGAATATTCATGCAAACATAACTTATAGTGGTTGTCAGATTGCCAGTTGACATCAGATTAAAATAGCAATACTTATTCCAATTTAAATATATGCAAATAACAGCTCAGTGCAAAACTGACGGGCAGGTGTGCATCTCCAAACATGACTCATCAAACCTTGAGGTAGGACAAGTGAGTGCAGCGGGAAACCGTCTGTAAGAGGATGAAGCCACGGCGAGCATGTGATCAGTGATCACCAAATCGGGATGACTGGAGAGTAGGAAAAATATCACATATTTTAGATCCATTAGTACTACTACCTCTTTATATGTAAACAGTACTTAACGCCACTGGTTTTACATGTCAAAGCCTGTTTACCGTTTACTACAGTCACCTGCCAATTGGAAGGTTGGCGGTTCGATCCCCCTCTAAGTATCCTTGAGCAAGATACTGAACCCCAAAATGCTCCCGAAGCTGCGCCTTCGGTTTGTGAATGTTCTCATATGTAAGTCGCTTTGGATAAAAGCATCTGCTAAATGACTAAATGTAAATGTGCTACTGCATATGTGTAAAAAAGCTATAAAGTATAAAGCCTTTTGTGGCTCCAGAGGGAGGTGCGTGAAATTAGATAAATCGCCTTAAGTGCTGTCACTATCAGCGGTCAAGTTGCATTGTGGGTTATGTCGGTGCCAGGTTTTGACAAGGAAGAAGACTGCATCTCTGGTTCGATTTTTATCCCTTTTTAAAAACTGTCCAATCGGGAGTCCGACAGTGTATAGCGCCTTTCTAGTCTTCTGACTACTCAAAGGGCTTTTTCACACTACATATCACATTCACCCCATACACACACATTCATACACTGATGGCAGGAGCTAACTGCCCATCAGTACAATGTAAACTAATCATTCACACACACTCACATCGGGAGCAATTTGGGGTTCAGTATCTTGCTCAAGAATGCTTCGACACATGGGCTGGGGGAAGCCGGGATCGAACCGCCGACCTTCTAATTGGTGGACGACCCGCTCTTCCACCAAGCCACAGCCGCCCCTTAAGGTGATGCCCCATCGATGAGGAACAAAATGAACTGGCCTGCACAGTCCCCAGCTCTTTACTTAACACTGCTGGTGGAGGTCACCTGTGGATCTTTTACAGCATCTTGTTGGGTTCATAGGCCTTTCTCAATGCAGAGTACACTAATTCCCTAGGACACGAGTATAAACTTGGCAAGATGAACTCAGAACTCCAGACTCTCAAGAACGGGAGGACAGAGTACACCAAGTTCGCGACTGGGCTCAGCCAGGATCTAGTGGTTACACTTCAACATAACTGTACACCCGTTGTGTGACAAATGTGGACCGTACTTGGCTAAATGCGGACTTTAACTGGGAACAGGACTTGGGCGGTGACTGGAGTCCACGAGAACACAAGTACAGACAAGAATGCAGATGCGAGGAAGGCCTCATGTTTTGACAAATCCAGGCTATTCCAGGGGCAAAAGTTAATTCTACCTAGTGCATTTTAGATCAACTTAATAAAGTGACATTGACATATCACGAATGAGGGGGCTGAGAAAAATACAGCATATCAACATTGTGATACTATATTTGCAAAATCTTTCTAGTAGACTGAATACAAACGCTGAATGCTACCAGTTTGGAAGACGAACATTTCCAAATGTTTCCCTTTTCTTTTTTCCTCTTTTTTTTTGTTGTTGTTAGATTTACTTCACCGATATTGTCTGATGAAGCGTCATGCTGAACCACATCAACAGATCTGTCTGAAATTAAACGACCAAAACTCGTCTAAACAGTTTTGTTTTGTTTTTTGTGGGGGGGGGGGTGGGGGGGGGGGTTTACTGACGGGCTGCCTTTTCCCTAATTTCTTGGGAGGAAAACAAACACTTTTGCTGTTTGCCTAAAACAGGGTATAGTTTGTCAGACATGCTCACACAGGAGCCAAGAAAATCAGCTTGGGTATGTTAGTGCCCTGCAGGAAAAAGTCTGAAAACTACCACCACAGTGGGACGTGTCAGAGAGTGGCGAAGCAAGGACAGGCTGGGTAGCAATCTGAGCGAGGACAGCAGCTTGTTTGAGAATCCTATCTGCTGTTGGAGCTCCTGCATGAGCTGCTGCTGCGAGAGAGATAATAGTTTTGTCCCTCCTCCAGGCTCCCTGTCTGCTTCTGGTAAAGCAGACTGGCCCATTTATGAGACAGGAGGAAAGTGGGGGCACTGACGAGGTGGAGGGATGGATGAAGAGATTGGACAGGGGGTGCTGAGAAACTGGCCTCAGGCACTGAACAATGTCATATTGCCATGATTCATGTGCTGGCAGTAGGCAGGCAGTATTTCATGCCTTGTTTTGTGGCGGCGGTGGTAATCGAAGTGGTGGTCGTATCGACCTGCATGTTGCTCGTGTGCATGCGTGTCGTGTGGGTCTGTGGTTGCCAACTTAGTGGTCGACGTCACGATAGGATGTAGCAATTATGAACCAACGTGTCCGCCTCATCACGGCTCACCTCTTGGTCCGTCAGTCCCACGTCCTTGCGGTTGCACTTCAGCAGTTGGAATAATAAATAAGGCCGGGAGACACTGATTTACTGTGATTCTGTGCGGGAAAAGCGCACCAAAATGACTTGCTGGAACAGCGCTGCGATAATTAGACAGACGTTTGATGAAGACGGACTATGATTAACGGAAATTTTGTGGGCAAAATTAGCAACAGTTCCAAAGGAGTTGACTCGGCATTAATCACATAAAAAACAAACTGTTGCAGGAAAGGTTCTGAACAGATTTAGTAACTTGTTATTCACTTTGTAGTCTCTGTCTGGGCATCACAAGTTAGACACAAGTTGACTGGTGTATCACCACCAAAGGCACCAGTCATCCCTATGCATCATCTCTGTATTGCAATTTAATAGCATACAATCAATTTGTCATTAAAGAGACTTCAGCTATTACGTATTCAGGTTGACTCCAGTAAGTTTCCCTCCTGCAGTAAGTTTCACCCATGTTCTACAGCACTGACGCAAGTTTGTATTGGGTGTGTGTAGCACTGCAGAGTGGCCAGCGTACAGCATACCTGTGGTGTTTCTACTCGCAGAAAAGTACAGGGTGTTGCAGCTGAGCCAAAACAGAGAGGTTAGAGCAGGCTGGAGTCCAAAACTGAGGCTAACTCTCACTCTGGCACCAAGCTTTGGATTTCTAGTACAGCATGTGGAAGTGCTTTTGGCTTGGAGGAGGTCTAGCAGTAGAAAAAAAAAAAAAAATGAACGAAATGAAACGAACGGTGGCAAAAGCAGCCTCTGCACCAGGATAAAAGGAGCTGGGACAAAGCACATTACTCTTCATTTTTCTCACATCCAACTTGCCAGCGACCCATACGGCGGAAAAACAACAAGCACCAGAATTATGATGAATGCAGTCAGAAGGGGGAAGCGGCTGCTAACTCGTAACAAGCTGCATGCATACGATCCTTAAATTTAGTTTCATTTGAGGGAGCAGAGCTTTTTCGCATTAGATTAAATTACTGCTGTTGCCAAATTGATTAAATTTCCGCTGAGATTTCCTCCCACTGCTCGTATCAATTTTGCGTGGGAGACAGAATCGGTTTTGATAGCACGACATACTTGATTTTACACTTTATACTGACCTTTAAGGCAGCTACCTCTCCTGACTTGATCCCCCCCCGTGACGTGGCCAACACCCTGGACAATGACAGGCTTTCAGCAGTGCTCGGGGTTATCATCAAGTCCATCCACCAGTCTCAAGGCTAATATCAGTGTCTCAAGGGTGTGCAGATAACCATCATTTTCCTCCCTCTAAACCCTCCTGTTGGTCCCCGGAGTGGAGGCTCAGCTGTCTCCTAAAGCCTGTTTTTACTTCATCCCTCTGCTGTTGTCACAACATTTTCATTACATTGCAGCTTAAGCCCTTAATGACCCCCTTCTAAGACTAAACATGAGGTCAAACGGGGTGTTGCCTGGACAAAAAGCAGGAGAGACGACATGGGATCTGGCTTATGGTCACCCTCTTCACGCCTCTGATGAAATTAGCTTGATAACAAATTCTTCTCACCTGCAGAGAAAATATGTCTGTCTTTTTAAAGTGTCTCAACTTGCCATGTTTGAATTTTGTATTTGAATCTTTTGCAAATGAAAGCCCCCCCCACTCTTACTTCAACAAGAAACACCTTCTCCCTGACTGTATGGTCTCCAAAGCTGCTCCTCTTTACTCTGTGGACACAATGAGCAATAAATAGAGTAAAATCCCGTATTTGATGACTCTGCAGACACTCCAGGTCCCATTTACTCTCACTCATACTGTTTCCATCCAGAATAAAAGCAGCACTAACCTGCTGTCCTCACAATGCACAGCTGATGCTGAGACAAAGAAAAGGGCACAAACTCCCTGTAAATTTAGTGGCAGTCAGTCCCTACAGGATGTCACAGATTTTTTTAATTTATTATTTTTGAACCCTGGAATAAATCAATTTGTATAATTAGAACTTGAAATTGCCCTAAAATGTTCAACCCTTTTTGTCATTTTGCGATAAAATGCAATCATAGTAAAGCCGAAAAGATGCTTAAAGAGTATTTAAACAGTAGTATTCAACAGATTCTAGTGAAAGTAAAAATCATTTCAGGAATCGCAACGCGAATTTTAGAGGTGGCATGATGCCGTGCGTGTACAGCTAATGTCTGTACAGTCCGTACGTTAGCTGTTTGGTGAAAATAAACACAAACGGCAGGAATCCTCCAGCGGGCAAATTTGTGCGAATAAAACGAAACTGAACACACCCTTAGGATCTCAACAACGCCCTGTTCACTGGCATTTCTGTAGGTAGCCACTAGCCTGTGCAGTTAGCTAGCCAGGTATCCTGTAACCTTTTGTTGCTCTGAATTCATCAATAACGTAACCTTAGTTCTTCCTGAAGCAAATGTTTAGTTTCAGGTATCAGATTGGAAACTGCATCACTTTGGTGGCTGTCAAAATGTTAGAATTGGAGGCGCTTCGTCGGAGCATTATGTAGCCCGGGGGCAAGTGCTGCCTGAGAAGACAAGTTCAAGGGAAAAGTTCCCCATGACAAAGTTTCATGTTGGCTTGTGAGATTGTTTGAGATCGAGACTGTGATTGTGGCTTTTGGTTTTGTATTGGATTATTTTTATGCGGAAGGCTGTGGTGAATAGCATGCATTCTTCCAGTTTTAACATTTTTTGCAGAAAAATCCCTGGGATTTGAAAGAAAAAATGCAATATGTCAAACATTGTGAGGATTGGCGGACTTAATGTTTATTCGTGAATTCCTGCATTGACTGTTTAATAGTTAGTGTTGTGGCGAATATTTGAAATCAGAGTGATAGCCATGTAGCTAAATCCAGCAAAAAATAAAATGAAAATGGCTTCAACTTGTATTAATTAACTTGTGATTATAAAGACTATTACTAAGATGTTTTGTTGCCTTTCACGTCATGATAAGTGTGATGGACGGGGTGACCGGGGCATTTACCCTGGATCAGCCTTCCCACAATTAGGAGCTCGATAATTATCCATATAAGCTCGAGACATGACTGCTCATGTTGCTCCTGCTGTGTTGTTGTCTGTAGTGGGAAGGCATTTGGTTGCCGCTGTCTAACTCAGTCTCAAATAGTGTCAATTTATGTCTTGTGTCTGGTCTACATGGCTGCTGCTGCCAGCTCTGTGGTGCCGAGTTCAGCAGAGAGAAGAGCTAGCGGGGCTCAGAGTTGGGCGTGATCTTTGTATGCGTTTGCTGGGTTTTCCACTGAAGTCCAAATGAAATGATTGATGGCTGCGAAGGCCCAACGTAGGGCCGGGGCTTGTTTCACAGCCCGCAGGCTTCTGAGTCTGATTAACTTGCTTACGCAGACAGAGAACGGGAATGGGTGTAGGTGGATAGAGAGTTTGGTCAGAGGAGAAGATGAACAGAACGTGTCTTTATTAGCGTGGATTCCAATCATCACTCCTCCCTTTGGAGAAAGTAGCACAACACATTTTGGAAAGTAAAGCAGGAAAATCACGTTTGGCAGTACTGTTGATCGACAAAGGGAGCATATGGGATTTTCAAACTACCACTCCCATGCAAAATAACTGCAAAATAACGTGAACAATAAAGACCAGAGTTATCCTATGTTGCAGTCAAAACATCAAGCTTTAACGGTGACATTCAGCTTTAGTTGTAAGGCGTTTGTGCGATATCTTTGGCCGAGACAGCGGCCCTCCTTACAGAGCGTTGTCTTGTGGTTTAGGGATGGCAGATGAGATGAACCGAGGCCACCAGTCATAGCCCACAAAATAGGCTTTCGTAGCTGCCAATCACATTTTTCCAGTCAGTGTGACGCAGCTCTTCTTCTCTTGTCCTCCAGAGCATTAACAGCCCCAGGGAGTAACTAAACGTAACATTTTCTCACCATTTCCAAACCAAAGTCAAATTATTAAAATGGGACTCTAGCAGTGGACCCTGGTAAGCATTCCTCTTTCAGCAACTGCAGCACTGACGGGAATATGGTCTCCCATTACGGACGACATCAAATAAGTATCCCTGCCTTTGTATGGCCAAATCGCTCAAAATTATAGCACACTGTGGTGACATTAGAGCACTCATTTTAACGACTTCCAAACAGCTTCAAAAGTAGCAATGTTATTTATAGAGATCTTTATGGTGAACTTGCATCTTGATGAGCTTTTAAAACAGCAGAGTTCCAGTATTTCCTTTATTGCACTCCAAATACAGCTCCTTGGAGATTTGCCGTAATGCCCTTGAGCATTTCCTAATGCAGATAAGAATTCTGCGCTGGCATAAGGAAGATAAGAAATACCTTAGGGCACCTCCTCCCAGGGAGGGGGGGGGGGGGACTCTCCCGTGTGTAGGTTTCTGAATAGCCTTTCGTACCTGTTAACATTACACTCCCTTCTCCTGTCCTCAGCCACAATTAGCTCACCTTTCAGTAAAAAAAAAAAAATAAATCCTTCTTGGCCTGCTGGCCGAGGCAGCAGATGTTACGTTGGCCTGTTCACGCAGACATGCTTGATCCAAGATGATTGGCCGTAATTATAGGCTGTAAGCTGATAGTGGGGGGAATAGGTAGCCCATTGAGATGTCAGTTCTGCCAGTGTTTATGAATGCATTCAGAACAGCACGAGGGTTGATAGAATGAGGGGGGGTACTGTAGCTGTGATTTCAATAGGAGCACCTGGGGAAGCGGACAGGGTTAAACAGTGAAAGGTTTGTAAGTGTGCGCGAGCATGTGTGTGTTGGAGGGGGACAATGTTACAGCCGGTGTCTGAGAGGAAACATTTGGTAAACTTCTGAAGCACCATTTCAAAGAATTTGATGTGTGTGTGTGTGTTTTGACAAGACACCCATATTCACACATTTGTTTAGGCCTAATTAATTTAAAAGGAATAGTTAGACATTTTGGGAAATGGGCTTATTGGCTTTCTTGCTGAGAGTTAGACGACAAGATCGACATCACTCTTGCACCTCTACGCCAAGTATGACCCCACAGCCAGCGGCCAGTCTCTATGCTATAGCTTGGCGTAGAGACTGGAAGCAGGCGGACACAGCTAGCCTCGCTCTATCCAAAAGGGTAACAAATCCACCGACTAGCGCCACTAAAGCTCGCTAATTAACATTATATCTTGTTTGTTTAATCCATAAAGCCCCTTAAAATACAACCTCTCTACACTTTGGTTTTTGCATGAACTAAACACATGAGACAGCGTGTTGAGTAGAGCTGGTGTTTGGATTTCTTTGCCTTTGGACGGAGCCAGGCAAGCTGTGCCCTCCTGCTTCTAGTCTTTAAACTAAGCTAAGCTAACCGGTGGCTTCATATTTAACAGGTGAGAGTGGTATCGAGCTGCTCATCTAACCCTCAGCAAGAAAGCCGGTTTGGGTTCCCAAACTGTCGAACTATTCCTTTTAACGGCTTGTCTAATGATCCCTATTGTGAAAGTTTTACTTGAGTGTTTCTTAAACTATGAGTTGGGCTTACGTCTGTGTGGTGTGTCCCCAAATGGCCAGAAATGTAATTTATTTTAATGAGCTTTGGTCCCAGTAGAAAAGAAAGTTTGAAACCTGCTGCAGGGGGGCCATCAGCTATTTGTCAAGAGCTCAATGAATGAATCACAGGCTTGTTGCGTTGTCCCTTTAGACTCAAACTAAACAAATTTAAGCGAATGACTTCAGCAACTTTGTCAGTGTGGGAGAAAAAGAGAGAAACTAGGGAGTAAGAGGAGAAAGAAAAATGCAGAAGAGGAGGAGAAAATCAGAGAGCTTGGAGGCACCTAATTGTCTACTGCAGCATGTAATGACAAGCTTACTTCACATCAATCTTTCATTATTAAGAGCTATTTCTGTCTTGATGCAGTGGGCAAACAGATTCATCTTCAGGATGGCGCTGAATTAGGAGGGAGACACTGGTCTGTCCGCTAGCTAAACAGGAAAAAAAACAAGCAGACAAAAGTGGATTAATGCAAAGTGTTGTAGCTAAATTGAAGCAGGCCGAGAAAGTTTGTTAGAGGATCTTGGAAAACATATTGTACTTAGATTACATTTGGCAGTGGAAACTTGTTCAGTTTTATGCTGGAGGTTGTATGTGTTTCTTCAGTCAGTATCATCTCATAAAATGCTTTAGAGCGGACATGATTGGAAATCAACGTGATCTCAAAATGTCTCAGAAATAATTCAAATCACACTGAGGAGTGACAGGTTGCTCCAGATTGAAAATTATTCTAAAGTGGACACTTCCAGCATTTGTAATCCTCGAGCAAAATATTTCAGTCTGATCAGACCGATACAAGCAGTAATATTAAGAGTGGTAACTTTTAGATTGTCATTTTTTTTTTGCATGAATAAATGTCAATCTACTTGCCTTTATTGTAACAGTCATCTTAAGTTCACAGTCTCAAGTCAACTTGAAATGTATTTCAGCTGTTGCGGAGGGCATGTTACCTTTGAGAACACTGCCCCCTATCTTTGAAAACTATACAGCAACCTACCCACCCCTGTGCCTAAGCCTCAGAGAACTCTGTTGGTACAGAACAAATATGATCGATGACGGAAGAGAGAGGAAGCTCAAGTGAAACTTTTAATTAAAAACCATTGCTTCATTTTGTATCTATTGCATACTGCACTGGCCCATTCATCAGCTATTAGCATGAATCAGGGAAACACTGAAATTGCCGTGAATGGCTGAGAATGAGCGAGCTGGGCACGGCGCCAAGACAGGTTGGCTGTGGAGATGAGGAGGAGAGAGGATCGAGAGTGGGTAAATACAGAGAGAGGGAGGGAGAGAGAGAGAGACATCTGTGTGGATTTCACTCCTCTCCGTCCTCCTAATAACCCCACTGGATAAAATATGCTTTGAGTGGAGATGATTACCTCTTTATCACTGTTCTCTATATTTATCCCCTCCCCCCCACTCTCTTCCTCTCTGCAGCTTGTAGCTCCTCTCTCTCTCTCTCTCTCCCTCATCCCTTTCTCTGTACCCAGGAAAATAAGCCTCCGTCTGTCTTCTCGAAAGTCCTGAAGAGATTAGTACTTTGAACTTGTGTGGCTTCATTTAAACTTGAACACTTCCTTAACTTTGAAAGGTTAAGTACGTCAGATGACACAAAGGTAACCTGTGCGTAGGCTGCTGAAGAGATTCAACCTGCAACTTCCATGTGTTCTATTGTAATTATTCAAGTTACTAAAATCCAGCCCAGGAGCAGGATGGATGCATACCAAACAAACAAAACAAAAAAATATATATAAAAGTACACACACACACACTGGAATCCGAGCTCTCCTATGCTGTGTTCAGACTGCCGGCGCAAAAGCGACAAAACGGCCAAGCGTGGCCAGCTGCAATGTCGCCGATGATGCGTTGCTCAAACGCTCGTTGACGTAGCACAGCATCAGTTAGCTTAGCTAAATAACACAGTGCCACAGCTAGCCATTGTGCGTTTAAAAATGCACGTTACATACGTGGTGCTCCCGTAGCCAGCCTCTGCCAAGGTGCATTTCTTTTTATTATGGTAAAAAAAAAGGGCAGGATTAAATAGCACTGGGAATAGGCAAACAGCAAGAATACGTTTTTCTTCCATCTCTTTAGACGGAACGGAACAGGACAGAGAATGGGACCGGTGAAACGAAATCAGATGATTGGTGGACGCTTCGCCGCGCCATTGGAGCGCTGAAAAAAGTTAAGGCCAGCTCAGTTTTCGCTTGTAGCGCGTCATGCTGGTCACCGGGCGGCAGTTTGTAGCTTCATGCCACCGGCTTCCACTGAAAATGACTTGTAGCCTGACGCTTTGTCGCCGGCAGTCTGAACCCAGCATTAGGCTTCTGTTAGCGATGCTTCAACCCAATATAGTTCTTCCCTATAGGCGAAAACTACTTTTCAGGCAAAGAGCAAGCAAAAAAAATAATGTAACGTGATTGTCTATTTAATACTTGCTTTTGACAATCTTTCAGCCAAGTGCAGTGACCTTCTTGTCGTCACCATGCAGCCGGTTGCTAAGCATCTTGGATGATAGTTTACTTTTCGCTACATAAGTCATGGATACGCCTTTTCTTACCTGCAGGCAGTCACTGTGGTCTTAACAACAACATTTGCAAAATCGTGCAACCCGCTTCACTTTACAGAAAAGCCCATGTTGTTCTTTTGCAACACACAGCGCCCTACTGTAAAGTGCTCTGCGGCTGAGAGCCCCACTGTATGTGCAGACCGCCGAGCAGAGACTGTTTTCCCAGCTGTCTCAGGCACGCCAGGCATGAGAGAACGACGGAGGAGTGACGGATCCGTATCCCTGAGGATTAGCATGCAGAAGACATCCTGGTGTTGAGCAGGAACGGATTTAAAAGCACTTTGCTGATAATAATGCAACTCTGAAGTTGGCAGGCTGGGGAGGAGGACTCGCAGGACGAGACCCTTTGGGAAGAAAGAGCGGAGGGAAAAAAGCGCACTGCTGGAGAAACGAAAACACAACCTCATCCCTGCACTCTTTGAACTAGGAACCACCTGCTCTCTCTTAAAACAACTTGTCTGGCTTTTTATTATTTCACTGCTCACCACTATAACATATGCTCACATGGAGAAATGGTTCATGTGTTGCTCGGAGGAATTGTGTGGCTGTTTTTTTCATGCGGTCGTATTCCCCATGTCGCAGCTCTACATTAAAAGGATGTTATGGCACATGAAATGTCCCATCATATAGTCTGTGCATCTGAGATATTCTTGGGCAATTGCATTTTATTTGATTGGCACTTTGGGAAGCAAGTGATGGGAAAGCAAGTGTACTTAAGGGAGAGTTGCCTCTGCACGAACACAACTATGTAAATGTGATCTTTCTCTCTCTTACTGTCAGGTACAGTTTCCAAAGTAGAGGAGGAATCATTGGTGAAGTATTTTGGCGTGAGGAAAGAACTGAAAAAAGAGCTGTCCTACAAAAGACCCAGGACTCAAATATATTCATACAGTTATACATTACATAGCTATTCAAATTAAACCTGCATCAACTGCATTAAGAAAGTTCAGCTTCTTTTCCAACTTTAATTTTTAATGCCAACCCTACATTCGCTTTAATATTTCATGGGCCGCTTCCCTTGAAAAGGAAAGTTGAGCAAAGCCTCACAAAGTTTGTTTTCAAAGCTCTCTGTTGTGGGTGTCTAGACATCTCAATCAGCAATGATATGGAGGCTGTCAGTAAGAGATATGTTCATCCATTGCATTCATCTCAGCAGGCATCAAAAGCCCCCGACAGCAGCCTCCGTCACGCCACAGGTGGAGGATACGCTGTGAAATGGCACCATTGTCATCTCGCCGAACCATCTGCCTCACTTTCTCCGGCCCCCCCCCTCCACTGCCACTTGTTGTCATCACAGAGCAGCCACTATGGGCTGTCACCTTGTAATGAACCCTGAGGGTGCAAGGCACTGATTTAAAGTCCCATTAGCGTCACAATACAGAGGGACTGTAGGAATGATGACAGAGGTACAGCGGTTTGCTGGCTCCGAGCACAGATGGTGCTTTTTCACACAGTAAATGTTACTGGGTAAACTGTGCTGAGACTGTTGAACAATGAAGGTGAAAGTGTGCTCCGCAACAGATTGGGGTTCTTGTTTTTCTCATTTGGCTCCTTCTGGTCAGTAAACTTCTTCAGGAATCTGTTTTGATGAGTTATTTCTGAAAGCACAAAGAAGGCTGCAATATTCTGCACCACTGAAGTGGAAAATGAAAACAGGCATTGAAATTAATACATTACAGAGCATCTATTAAAAAAAAAAAAAAAATTCAGGTATGTCATCAACATGCGCAAACCCTTTGTAGTGATGAGAAAGGAACACGACTTCTGTTCTGGCCGACTGCGTTGACTCTTGTTGCTCAAGCTGCCCCGTGTCTTCGCTCTCTCCATGTGAGCTGCGTTTGAAAAGGCAGCGAGCAGCATGAGGCCGGAGCGACTGTGTCCGCTCATGTCACATGGCTCCTTTCATCTCCCCATGCTGCCATTATGGCAGGTCAGGGGGGTGAAGGGCACCACAGTGGCAAAGCATGCTGGGATACATGGGCTGTGAGTCACTCTCCCGCCGGCGCTCGCAGCCCTTGAGGGGTTGACCGTACTTGTTGCTAGGGTACACTGGCAGCTGCTTCAGCGCTGCGTGGTAACCAACCTATGCGGCATTAGTTCTGGTCGGACCCTTGCACGATGTTATTCAGAACCTGCACTTTAATTCGTCATCTGTATTCAAATGGAGGAGTATTGCAGGTTAAGCATTTTTCTTTCAGCACAGTACGTTGCCCCGTTACACTGTGCCTCCATACAGCACTCCGGGTTGTGCGATTTGAATCCCACAGTAGCGTACAGAGTGCTGATGTCGCATGCACAAAAAGTAATGTCTGGTGGTACATGTTTAAACTTGTTTACAATATGGTTAAGTTATGGCAATAAAACCCACTTGGTGAGGTAAGGGAGTGGTAAAGGGAAGGAATGTGGTCATGGTAAATAGTAAATATACTACACATGCTGGTTTCCAGTCTGAGGTGATATTGGCATACTGGAAATCAGGTCAGCGGTACTATTGGTACATAGTACATAGTAGCGGTACATCAAGTGGCAGAGTTAAATGACTGACTACCACTGATGGAAAGTAACTAAGTACATTTATTAAAAGTACTGTACTTTACTTAAGTATTTCCATTTTATGCTACTTTATGCTTCTACTCCACTACAATTTAGAGGGAAATATTGTACTTTTTACTCAACTACACTTACTTGATGCCTTTAGTTACTTTGCAGATTCAGATTAATACAAAATATAATCAGCATTTATATTTTGATGTATAAGTATAGATTAAGATAAGATTTTGCTGATCCCTTGGTGAAATTCACAAGCTTCCCGGCGGTATACTGTACATAGTAAAAACGTAAGCCCCGCCTCCACCAGCTGCAATATGTAAAGTAATGTACATATTAATGCATCAATAATTCTAATTCAATAATAAAATAGAGTAAGTAAGTTAAGTAAAGTTTGACGATTTCATACTTTTACTTAAGGTACATTTTGAATGCAGGACTTACTTTCCTAAAGTAAAAAAATCTGAATACTTCTTCCACTGCTGGTGAATACTGTAATCACTGCGTCCACGTTCCGAGCGGGAGTACAAACTCACCAGCACGATGGGTCCACCCAGATATTGAACGTTATATAGAGACATGACTAATGGTTAACAGCTAACGCTATTTGCACCGGTTGTAGAGAGGACGTCTCAGCACGTTCTCCAGCCTGTAGCACACCATGCAAGTAAACAGCGTGACTCCTAGCAAAGCCAGCTCTCAGTTGTCAATCGATGTAATGGGAAACTCCCACCCCAGAGGCTCCAGGTTTAGACGCAGTTTCCAAAAATATGTCCAGAAACTGGGGGGGGGGGGGGGGGGGGGTTTATCCCTTTTTTGAAAAAAAAAAACAAACACCCATACCGCCC
>CM022492.1:19499978-19555520 GCA_011952105.1 Coreoperca whiteheadi
CGGGGTCAGGGGAGGGAGCCGCACCCCCCCCCCCCCGGGTCGGCGGGGTTGGGGGATGTTCAAAAAAGTGGGGGCGGGGGGGGGGGGGGGGGGGGGGGGGCGTTTAATCCTCTTTTGAAAAACTGAAAACTACACACTATAGCTGCACTATCATCGCAGTTTATATTTCCTCACAGTAGAAGTGAGGAGAATTCAAATATCGGTTTGACTAGAACCTGGGGGATTTCAGCCCTTCTCTGTGACGGACATGCTACGTGTGGATTTTCAAACAAAAAACAGCCAAGGATTACAGATGCTGAGCTTGTCACATCACTCACCCACCAGGATGAAGAAGCATTTGGACCAAACACAACCTCACGTCTCGTTCGCACTCCGCTTTCCCAAGAATCGGTGAAAAGGCTTGTGGGAACGGTGTGGGAACGATGGGAAAGGTGTTGCATTACCCACAGGGAGAAGTCTGTTTGAGGCAGAGTGTCAACACAGATTTGTTCATAAGGTTGACGTCTTACATTTAACAGGTTGATTAGTATATCTTCATCGTCAGGGCTGACAGTTTTTTGTTTCCTTTACCTTTCTGGTTTTTACGAGGCTCTCTTGCCTCCTCTGGTGAAATTAGCCACGTCTCCTGCTTATAAATCCTGCTAACCTGCCAACATTTCCCCATTTGCTCCAACAATGTTCCCTCTCTGCTCGGAGCCCCATCTTAATCCTCCATGGCTAGACACGGCCATCCACAACACAGTGCTATTAAACCGATCAGACACATCTCAGGCACTTTGCCCTGCCGGAGAGAAACGCAGATTCAGATGGAATGAAATCAAATGGCAACTAAACGAGAGTGGGTTTTTGTCGAAAATAAAAGTACTTCTGTCCCATCACGCTTAAGATTTAGCCAGAATTATCAGTTCAAGGCTGCTTTTGGCCACTTACTTGACCTTTATGGAGACAAAGTGATAAGCTCTGGACAGCAGTATGTGCTGACTACACACTGTGAACGAGGCTATGAAAAAGAATGGTGCATCCCTCTACAACACTCGCCAGCTCATCAGGCATGCTGTCCCAGCTGGCATGGAGGCAATATGAAACACATAAACCCTTCTGATATTAATGACTCTGTCGAGCTGAAAGCCTCTGATGCTATTCAGAGATAGGCGCTAAATGTCCCTGAGTACTGAGAGCACAACATTATATGCATTCATATAAATATCCTCTCATCTCGGCACAAGACTGCCTGTCCTTGAGTTCCCATGAAAATAATAAAGAGGTGGGCCTCTTGTAACTCAATACCCAGATATTGCTTGCAGTGGTGGCGCCGAGAGATGAAATGAAATCAGAACAAGGTGATGACAATGATGCCACTTGTGGTCGAGTTGGAAACTTAAGGATCCATTCCTCTCATATTTCAACCGGCCCTCCAATCTCCACCGTCCCTCTTTAGCCTCCCCTGGGCACTCCTTGACATTATAAACCTGGTAATAACAATAATAATAATAATAATAATAATAATAATAATAATCCAAAACCAAGTTAAAAAAGTGCATCAAAAAAGGCAATCATGACAGCAAATTAATAGAAAATGGTCACATTTGTAGGCATATGAAAGACATTAAAAAAGGATCAAGGATAAAAACAAAACTCCAATAAAATAAAGTCAAGAAATACTTCAATGTTGATTCAAAATTGTTAAGTGCAAAAATTCATTATTAACTACCCAGTTTGTTCATTTTTTCTGCTACTGCTACTTGCATCACCGCTTATCTTGTACTGTACAAGCTGTTTGTTCAGTTCAGTACAAAACTAGGCCTGAGCAAGCAAAGTTACGAGGTTAATAGGCCACCAACCACATACAGTGTCTGCGACAGAGTTGTTGCAACATGAGGTTTTATGGATTTTACTGTCTTTCAGTACATTTTTAGCCAGCAATTAACTGCTATATCACAGCTGAACCCACGAGCTTTCAGGCACTAGTGACTCATTGATAACCGCTTCTGACTGGGTCAGTGTAAGTTAGGATTCAACATACAAGTAAAAGGATTTTGTCTTAAAGATTCAATCATTCATATAACTTAAAATCAGGATCTCTTCAACAAAGTATGTTTCAAGATTAGCTTTAAAAGATACTGACTAAACTCTGGAATAGACAAAAGTCTGAGGCTAATATTGTATTTACCTATTTTTCGTTTGCCACATTGCCCCATTCTAGTTTCCCCTTCCCAAAGGAGTTAAACAGTTTCTGCGTGTTGACAAAAGCGCCATTTCCATAAGGAAAAACTGTGGTGGAAGACAGAGGCTTAGACGTGGATGGGCATCCCCAACAGCCCGGACCCTAATCAGTTCTTGAGACGAGCCAAGAGGCTGTCATCTCTGGGGGGGTCCCAAACGTCCTTTAACGCCCAGATCTGTCACACACCTGCTACCGTCTTTCAAGGGGGCTGAGAGGCCGCTCGTACACTGGATCTGTGCCGATGAGGCCAGTTATCAGCCCCTCCTGCAGCACTTCAATAACAACGTCAGTGTCGGGTTCCCCTTCAGCAGCACACTACACATGGATGGGGGGCAATCAAAGGCCACCCTTTAACGTTAGGGCAGACTGGCCTGAATTTAACCCTCGTCTGTCCATCTCTCGCGAGCCTTTAACAGGCTGGAAACTCGCAGCAAGCCAGTGTCCAATTTCTCTGCTAGCTTACCCTCTGAACTGGGAGGACGGATGGAAGGGCAGCTTAACCCCTTATCGAGACCTCCGGGGACGGGTAGCGCTGGAGCTGGATGGGCCCAAGAGATCCTTGATTTCATTACATGCCTGTTAGCAGTTGGCCTTTGTTGTCACGCCGTCCCTGTTGTTTCCTGTGTGGGAACTCCCCTCAGACGGCAAAGGAACTGTGTACCATATTATTTATTCGAGAGAGAGATTAGTTGGAAATACTGGTAGATAAGGGGCCAATTCGCCCACTGAGAAAAATACATTCTCTCAGTTACGTCTAGTGGTGCAGATTGTTTGGGATTTGAGATATCTGTCGCCACCCCAATACAACTGAGGTGACTAGAATTTCATCTGCAATGGAAAATGACACTTAAGAAATCCAATAGCAGCATTTTTTTTAAATCTTCTTGCTCTCTATTTAAGTTTCATTCTGTATTTTGTAACTGATTTCAAATATTCTGCTAACTTTGTTAGCAAAGTCAAGTGTGTGACAGCAGCACACACATTACACACACACACACACACACACACACACACACACACATTACTGCACTTTGAGCTCAAATTATGACAAAGGCAAAAGTATTAAAGTGGCTGAGGTCTGGTTTTTGCCCAAACCAACAGTGCTGTTTTCACAACTGGTTTCACTTTTATATAAATACGTGTCCCCTCTGTTATTTTTTTCCCCTGCTTTTTCCTCTTGAGAATTTACACTAGCGATAAATGCGTCTTGTGGTCGAAGGAATATAAGTGTATATTTTTCAACTCTGTTTTAAATAAAGAAAAGAAATAAGAATTAAAGCTCTTCAAAAAAAATAAATACATCAACAGCAACATATTGCATTTAACAACAAAAACAGTGCCTGTTATAGTGAATAAGCCATACAAACATGCGGTTAGCTGTTTTCCGAGAGAATATTTCTTTGGATAAAGTAAAGTAAAGTGGTTCCAATGAAAACTGCTCACACCGTGGTCTGTGGATTATCACAGTGATTTTGGGAAGAGATGCTGGCGTTGGATTTTTGTGGGTGATTTTTCATTGCTGTGAACACCAATGACAAAACTCCACTGACCTCCATTGAAGCGCGACATTTTAAATGACTGCGTTCCGATCGCCTGGCAGTAGTGGACTTCACAGCGTATTCAGCCACGTTTAAGTAAGCTTCCAAACCGTATGGAGCAAAAAATTGGAAGTGTGAACTGTGGAGGGAATAAGTGAACAATGGCTCATCAGTTTGCAGTTCGGTGGCTGACAGGTAAAGATTATCCATCAGTCATTGCGCCTCGCAGGAGCGCTAAAAACAAACAATGGCGCTGACAAAGGAGTTTACGTATGTCTGCAAGCATTGTCGTTGTAACTAACGTTATCATTATTGAAGACTTTAAGTGCTCAAATAATGAATAAATCATACACTCCAACATCTAGCAAGCTAAACTTACGTTGGTGGCTAGCATAGCTGACTAACTTCAATATCGCAGCAAACGTTTAGTTTAGTTTGGCTGCTGTAGGCAAACATGAGTAACCTAACCAACAGTCGAGCACGCACTCAGTATGAATGCCGCAGCTGGCGTTGTGCTCTGGAGACGTCGCTGGCATTTTTGCTAGTTTTAGCGATAAGACTGTAAAAAGGGGTTTTACCTTCGAAGTGTAAGTTTAACAGCAACAACAACAAGGTGCACGAGACCTGCAGCCATTCTGAGCACCATTCATAATTGCCAAGGACGACATAACACACATTTTACAGAATACTAATCTGTAAATAACTGGCATAATATTCATCTCTTTAGGAATGACATTACACAAATTAACCCTATCCCATTCATTCACGAGTTACATACATGTCAATAGAGTACGTTTTGTAATGGTGTCAGTTTTTGTTTCAATATTTTTTTTTCCAGTAGCGTAAGATTTCCACAGGGGCGGAAGGTATCCGAGGCGTTTACGTTACCAGGCCAACGCACGGAGGAAGTGACGTCTTGGTTACTTTGCGGGGTGTTCCCGAATGGAGGAATATGGTCGAGCAAAAGTTCCCATAGCCGATACTCCCTGAACAGGGAGAAGGGAGTACTGTTAATATGCACTGTGGAACGGAACGCAGCCTGTATCTGCTCTGAAGTGGACAAAGGAGACTTTGCTGTTCACGGTACATTGGCCCTGATTAGACTCTGTGTGTGTGTGTGTGTGTGTGTGTGTGTGTGTGCATATCACAGAATTTGCTCAAATGAGCTCAGATTGGGAAGAATGTCAAAGAAATCTTTATCGCCTCCTGTTGCCCAGAGTGTGGTGCAACGGCGGATCATCAGCACTCCGCTCTGCCAGCACGTCTTGCTGCCCACCAAACACAACATTCCCCATTAGTTTCAAGCCCACGGCTCCACGTTGTGTGCTTTTCTTTCCGAATATCACTCATGTACCTGTTTTCTCAGCAAAATGGGAGATGAGATGAGGAATTACCGTGGAATTATTTTGGGATGTTGTACTCACTCGGAGATCTTCATGCCCAGCGTTCACGAGCATAAGCCAACGTTAAATTATGGGTGACAGACATAAATAAAATGGTGAACCCAGGCTGGTCGTAGTATTTGAATTGGACTGTTTTGCCCTTCTTGAGACCAAAACCTTTAAGCAACGCTGACAAATCCCACCTCTGGACCGCCGCAGATGGCATAGCAATCCACTCAGGCAATGAATAAAAGAGTAGGTGTTGAGCCCTAATATCCCGTGTCTAGGACTATTGCCATTCTAAGGAGACAGTGTCAGCCAAGTCAAACAACAAAACTACACTCAGCATTAGCCACACTGTAATAGCCACTACTGAAAATGTCAAACAGTGCATTCTCTCCCTGTGCAGTTACAAATTATTCCAAGGTTTTGGTTTGAAAATCAGATTACTTCTCCATTACTGTGACAACTGTTCATTTATTCTCACTTTAACCCAATGAGCTGCTCTGTCGGTCAGATAAACAAATACCCCTTGCCTTCAGTCACTTTAGATCAGCACAAGCAGCTAATTGAAAAGAAATTGATGTTCTAGTTGGGTTGTGTTCAATGACTTCTGTACAATCAGATAATTCATCTGTTCTCTCTGAGCCCTTAATCCACTTGGCTTTGGTCCGGTGACCAAACCACAGTCAGACTCAATTCATGTTATTCGAGCATTTCTCCGCGATGAAAGCAGCACGCCTTCACAATTACAAAAATATTTATTTTCCTCAATTGCTCTCAATTGGCTTCACACTGTGGCTTCGCAAAATGTATCCACCACATGGCGTAAGCAAAGTATGTGTGTGCGTGCGTATGTGCAGGTGTGTGTTGTACTTATGTCATTTGTCTCCATGTGCATGGTGGTGTTACTGGGTGGCGAGAAAAAAAAAAAAAAAACAACAAAAAAAATAAAGGACAACCGACGGTACTTTGGGGAATTCGCAAAGAGATTCGTACATTCACAGTCCAGTGAACCCCACAGCCTCCTTTTCAAAGTGTGCTTTCATCATCATACAGTAAGTGCGCAGGAAGCAGAGATATATTTCATAACTCATTTACAGCCTGTCTCATAAGATCAGGATGACTCAGAATTTATGACGAGCCATTATTCTTATTAGGCTTGTAAAAGAAGGCATTAGCCCACGCCAGGCATTAGTCAAATTCACTTTACCTAACAAGGGGCACACTGAGGTGAGAGAACAGTTATACTCAATCAGAGATCTACAAGGTGATGGCAGGATGCCCAATTTAATAACTAGTGTGAAGTGTTCTAAACTGATAAATGTGACTAATTGTGTAAGCTCAGGAGGGGAAATGGGATGTACGGAGCACAGCAGAGGTTGAAATTGCGTAGGGATAAGCATCCAGGCGTTTGAATCTCACGTTTGTGTTGTACAGTATGGACAGCCGATTGCGTGCGAAGGAAGACAAGCAGCGACTCATCACTGCCCGTCAAATTAAACTGAAGCCTCCTCCATCCATGAGATAATGGTGCAAGACAAAATAAAATAAACAAAGTGAAGGAGCTCCGATCCCCCGCTCGAATGCCCCACGCGGATCCCGATTCTGCACGGCAGCTTTAGGAAATCCGGCTGTCCCAGGGTGTGTCAAATCCCACGCGGAGCACCCCAGAGGAGTGAAGAGCACAGGCCCAGCCTCTTTGATTTTCGCTTCATATGACACGGTTCTCACATGACCTGATAACTTTGCAGCCTCTGTCAGACAGCTGGGGCGAGCCCAGGCCTTCGAGAGGAGGGAACAGGTGGGAGAGGGCCACCTCATTGGAAGGGGTTTGGAACCAGTAGCTATCTGTGGGTTGCACAGATGAGAGGAACTGTTCACATGTTGGCAGCGCAGGGAAAACTTGAGAGGCTGCAGGCCCCAGAGCTGAGGAGCCAATCGTTTGATTTTACACTTGGGATTCAGAGAGAATCCGTATGGTTGGAAACAACTCCAGCCATTTTTAATCTTAAAATGATGGGATTTGTCAGGCCGGGTCTTATTCTCATGTATTTGTCCATTATGACTACTAGTTATAGCGTTTTACTCACCACCTCTGTTGTAGAGATTTGAGAAACGTGTGCAGGAATGACGTCATCCTAGGCAAAGACGGTGGCCCTCCTACGTTAACTGAACAGAATCCTTTCAAACTGTTGTCTTCAAAGCTGCACTAATCAAAGGTGCTTTATAAACCAAGAGTTGTTTTTTTAAAATCAATTATTTGACAAAACAGGACGCCAGTGCACAGATCTGAGGACTGGAGTGAGGTGGTCCACTTGTCCTGGTCTTAGTGAGGGCTCTGGTAGTAGCGTTCTGAGTCAGCTGCAGATACAGAGAAAAATATAGGCTAGCCAATGCGGATATCAAAATAAGTAGAATTTGAAGAAAGTAGCTAGAATAGAGATTTTAAAAATAACAGGAGACAGATGCTCTGGTGCTCGAGGGCTTCTATGAGAGACAGCCGTTCACATACAGTTTTTAATGTCCTTGCTTGCTCCTGATTACCATTCAGGGTGTCAAGATATATTACAAAAGTGGCACTGAATTCATTGAAGTTTGGTTTTTGGTTCGAGAACTTGCCGCCGTGTACGTGATACTTCCCAAAAATAAAAAGCAGGTTTACAAAACGAATTCACAGACCTTTCAGTTTTCATTGACTGCCACTAAACAGTCAAGAGGAGTGGTGGAACGGATCACAAAACTCACGGTTCGGATCACATTACGGATCAGAAAAAAAGGGGAGGCAACTTTTTCATTTGCATTTATATTTATCACATGAAAACTTACAGCAAGGAACTTTTGGTGTCTACATACCATTACGGTTTTGTCCACCGCCCTTCTTCCATCAGCATTATGTTTCACGGGGAAGCCAAAATGCTCCCATACGTGCGATTTAAATGATGCGGGAGGCTTTTCAAGCTCCGCCGCTAGCCACTGTTGAGTTATTAACATGTCCTGTTCGCGTGAACACGTGACTGTTGTGTTTAGTTTCACTGAAACTCAGCACCGAGTTTAAAATAACGCAATTACCTAAAAAGCAAAATCAGCATCTTTCACTCTGCGATCGCTAAACAATTTAGATTAATCCGCAAGTTAAAAAAAAAAGAAAAAAAAGAGCAATTAATCCAGGGGTCGTGATCCGTACGGATCACGGACCGACTGCGATCCGTTACACCCCTAGTCAAGAAAGGCTCCAGTTGTGGCTAATTGCTTTATAACTGCCGTGCAATCAAGTCTGAATTTGACCATATTTCTGCAACAGTATAGTCATAATAAGTCACAACAATAGTCAGAATTTAAAAATATGAGGATGATAAGGTCAGGTTGAGAAATACCAGAATTTCCCTTTAAAGCTAAATGTCCCTTAAGCTAGGTGAAACATTCAGGCCAGAACCCTTCAGCTAAATGTTAACAACTGGATCTTACATTTGAACAAAAGCAATTCATTTGTGTGTTTTGTGTCATACAGCTGTCCAACCTCCAGGCCAGGGTATTAAATTCAGGATGAGTGCAGCCATCAAGTGCATCAGTTTCACCATAAGCAAATGTTGCCTGCTAATATAGGCACTGTTTTGTGAGAAATATTCTTTAGTCAGTCCCCAAGGGTGCAAATCCCATTTAGGAATATGGATTCCATCCCACTCATGCAATCGTCAAAGCCACCAAGAATCAAATTAACATCTGTTGTTGTTTTACTTCAATTTGCCACTGACATAAAAGCGCCGTAAAATTCAGGAGGGCCCGCTTAGAGCACAAACGATGTAAATATTGTGCTCAAGAAAATGTAAAATGAAAGGCAGAGTCGATGCTGCGATGGCAACGATTTCTCCCACTGACAGTTTCTTATGGTTTTGCGGTGAGACATTAGTCCATCATATCCAGCAGGCACCAACCCTCGATCTCTTCATTGATCTCATACAAAACAAATGGCGATCTCCGACAGCGGGACATGATGCCTCATCCTGCCCAATCCATTAACCCCTATCACAAAGCTCCCACACACGGAATGCGTTGATGTCCCACTGATGAACAGAATGACCGAGGAAGGAGACAGAGGGGAGGCGTGGTGAAGAAGGTGCTCTGGAAGGAGAGAGGGAAAACAGGGAAGCAGGGATTGTATGCGGAGAAAAAAAAAAAAAAAGAGTTTAGTAGATGTGAGAGAGCGAGAATAAAAGAGACAAGGGTAAAGTATGAAGCTGCCATAATGGTTAAAAAAAAAAAAAAAAGTCCTCAAACTACACCACCCCAGAAATCAACCGTTTTTAACCGAAGCTCGAGTATTCCCGCTTCTAACACAAGGTATTTCCAGCAAAAACTAATAAAAACGTCCTGTTTATCAGGTGTCACCAGGTGACCAACAGTAAGTGTATTCTTAATTCTTTGATTTACCCTGCAATGTGGGATGGTTTAGCTGCTGAAAATGAAACCACTGCAATAGTCAGTCACCATTTTTTCGACATGCAGTTACATTTTTGAGGAGATAAACATCCACTGTGGCGGGGGCTACAGATTAGCGACATAAACTACATGCATTAGCGCATAAGAAGTTTTGGGCAAGTTAATTTACAACTGTAATCAATAACTCATTACATACTAATCATTTGATAACGTATTACATTACTTTGCATTGGACAGTGTTTGGCATTACTCAAGAAAACAAGACATTGTGGTTTAATGTGGCTATGAGGAGGTCGTGTGAGACGCTTAAATCAAGACGGTTTTGAGGTAAATTCGGCATGGATTATTGCCAACAAAACAACGCGTAATGTCGACAAAAAGGCAATCTATAGTGAAGGCACACATGGCAAGGAGAGAGAGCTTCTCTGTTTGGGTAGTGGAACAACATGACTGACAGGCCAGAGGGTTTCCTTCTATCTCATACAAATCGCCCTGTCTTTAAAGTTTAACCCGTAATATTTCTCTCCCAAAGAATTACACTGAATCGGATGAAAAGATACGGAACAAAATCGCATCCCGTATCTGGTCAATACAGAACACGTCTTTAAGTTTCCAATTACGGGACGATTTCGTATTTTACGGGACGGCTGGCAACCCTAATCAACAGCTAGCTTAACATTAGCCCAAGTGAACTTCAGGCAGCTCTACAATACTCCGGTCCTCAGCCGCATAGTTCACAGACCCCTCAAGTCTGAACAAAACCAGGTGACTCCTGAATGGAAGTTTACCCGTGGCTAACATTAGCAAGCCAGCTGAGAAAACACAACTTGTAATTAAGGCAACTTTGGAGTTACCAGGAGGCATGTTTTTCGTTACCGGAAGTCCCATTTCTCCTCTTTTGGCAGTGGCTAACTTCCTACCCCCTACCAGGCTAACATGTCGGGGACCATTCATTCCACTGAACACAGAGACCAAACTGATAAACCCGCCAACAAACTCCAGCTAAGATGGCCAACAAGCCGACCTCAAAACTTCCGAAGTAAGGAAGCGTTCCTGTGGATAGTAACTGTAACTGTAATCCCCGAATTTTAAATTGTGATCCCTTACACTACTGGTTACTAAAAACTATATAATGCATTAATGCCCAACATTGCTCATAAGTATAAATCCATCTTAAGCTTATGCATATAACATACATTCCTAGTAAGAATAGTTCTTGCCATATAAAGTCAAGAAGGAATTTGACTTTTATAAGTGTTAACAGCACTCACATTTAATGATTTTATTTTACAAATTGCAGTGGTAGAGAGACAAACTAAAGATTTCTGTTATTATATCATATTTGATGTAATCGTGAGAGCTCTGAGTAATATAATCGTAAATCTTTGCACACTACTCACTAAAACATCCTGATCGTCCACCATGACCTGCCTTGTCTTTGGCACACAACAGTTCAGACCACAGTCTTGAAAAACAGCTGCCATGGCTAAACTGAGATTATAACGAGGCTTTAAATTGGGCAGCGTGTTCCTGGCTTACTGGAAAACGGTAGCACCAGCAGCCACCACGCATGCCGGCAGGTTGGGGAGAAGTCAGTGGGTCTTCATTAAAGCCAAACCGCAGAGTGAGGAGGAGGGAGGCCTTGTTCTCTCTGTTCTCTCTGGGCTGCTTCAGCTTTGTCAGCCCTTCTTTGTAATTAGAAAAGACCTCCTTCCCCCACTGTAATTAACAGCAATAGGATGTGTGCTGTAATTCAGCCTCCTGCTTTGTCACGCGGAGAGGTTTCTGGTCCAGGGCTGATGCTGGTTGGACCACATCTCGTGTTGCTGCAGTGTAACGGATCTTTTTAATCACAATAACTTTTTTTTTCAGCCCTTTGTGAATGTAAAATATATATACCTATATATTCACATCTGAGAGATCTGTCAGGTATCATAGATCAGCATAATGATCTTAGATATTGAGGATTATGAGGATTTGGTAATTTAGATTATAGCCTGCAAATTAAACTGTAATTATTTAATGTATGGTATCAATGAAATACTTACTGGGTACCTATACAGGGACAAATATTTAGGTACAGGGGAAGAAGACAAAGTTAGGGAATACGGTGGTGACAACTTTGTACTCAAGAGAGACTTGTGTTACTTAAATTACACTTAAAGCCTTTTTCTTAATTACTGAATAATTATTTAATAATTATTAAGAACAGTAATATAATTACTGGATAACAAGGCGGGAAAAATGGGGGGACAGTGCCAATATTGCAATGATGTTAGTTGTGGTATAATTTACTTTGAAATTATGATATACTTGAGACAATTGCTTTGGAAAACTACAATATAAAAAGGTTTTTAAATAAGGAGTACTTATTCTTAGTATAGCGTACATTTTTGTTGTTGCTGGGAAACAAAACATTAGCTTTTCATGATTCAGCTGAAGACACTTGTCTGTACCCTGTCATTATTTTATATGTACCGGGTACTTAAAAAAACTACTTCCATGCCCCCATCGCCCCACCCCCTAAACGCAAAGCTGTTACCACCTTATTCACTGTATTTTACACATGTACATACCAGTAGGTACATAGTAAGTATTATATGGTTACCTCATATCACATAAAAACTGATACCGAAGTTACTTTGCAAAAGTTTGACCCTGACATTGACTGAAAGCCTCTGCTCTCTGTGTCGGAGTTGCTTATTTTTAAAAAGCTGTGGTCAGGTCTTAGCGGGTCAGAGCAATCCGAGGTCAACAGATGCCCCCGATCCTGTGGTACCCTGTTAACTCTATCACACGTCTGATATTGGTTAAAATAGCTCCCAGCTGCACAGAGGTAGAGGCAGCGCCAGGTCATATAGTAGCAGTGAGGCTGGATAGGAGTGAAGAAGGGTTGTGACATATTTAAGTAGCCAAGACATCACAGCGTAGACAGTGCGTGCGCAACAAGATGCTTATCATACCACTCTCACAGATACTTTCTAAATGATCAGAAGGGGTGTATCTATTTACTTTAAACTGGTGAGTGTGAACAAATGTTTCCTCAGCGATTCTCTGCTGACAAGTCAAGACATAGATGGCTGCCGTCAGACGTTCTCTGGATGCATGTTCTGTTTTGATGTGGCAAGGAAGAGCTGTGTTTGTCTAATCCAGCTGAGATGACGACAGGGAAACCTGGGCTGTTGCTTTGGACGCTGCAGGGCGTGGACATGGGCCAGATGTACCCGGAGGGACAGCTCTGTCGATACGAGGTGGGTGTGTTTTATGTGCCCTGGTAGATCTATACTCTCTGGCTGTCCTTCAGTGAGCTCAAAATTACAAAACCTACCGCTGGAGAATTCAGCCCCTTCTCCTGCTTCACCTACTCAATCTTGTCTCTCTCCAAACAAGACTGCGATTGGATGATATTTTTAACCTGTTTGTCCAAAAGGTCCATGGCATATTGAGGGGGGGGGGGGGGGGGAGATGAGTGGGAAGAAAGATGAGCCGTCATCGAAACACATTTGTGTCAGGCAGTGTCCGACGTGTTGCAGTAATCTATGGGAGCACTTATGTCTGTGACGTGAAGGGGCATTCATCACAAGTCTCCTCACTCCGTGGCAGGAGAACGCTGGCAGAATAATTTCAATGAGACACTTGTACAATGCATCACGGTGGACGTCCCTCCATAGCGCGGCCAGGCACGTTCAAAAGACATCCGCCTCCCATTTTGAGGACCCTCAGTGTTGGCATCAGGATGCACCAACACTGCCTTCTCTAACATTCCAAGAGGTCAACAAAGATTGGGCTCAAAAAGAGGTCTAAACAGCGTGAAACCCCCCCACCCCAAAAAAACTTTAAAATTAATGTGTCCAATTTGCTCTATTGGTTAACCTCAAAAAAAGAGCAGGCACAGGTCAAAGACTGTAAACATCCGTGTTGAAATGTCTTCGTCTAGACAACAGAATAGTAAAACAGTGGCTGTGGGCCAGGTAAACATTAACTGGAGCTCCAACACACAACTTATCTTTGTTCAAGCCTAAGACTGGAAAAGCACCTAAGTCTATAAATGGCACAATATCATTTTCCACCGTCCTGGGAGTTTTCATTACAGCTAAGAGGCTCTGGTGTGCAAATTAAAATGGACTTGTGTCCCTTCAACTACCTTTTGTTCCCTAGAAAATCTGAATCTCTGGTCTCTTTGTCTTCTTGTATAGAGACTGTGATTTCTCCATGTGCCAACATGACGCAGCCAATAGCTTTCAATTCTCTTAGTCCGTGGGTGTCAAAGACACCGATAATGAAGGTATTCATTCTGAATGTCCAGTTTCTTTTTTTATAGGAAACAACCAATAGCAAGTAATTAGTTAGAGAAACTTCAAGACCAGTCTTAATTACATCTGTTAAACTTGGAATCACAAACACAATGACTGTTTAGCAGATCAAGTTTACAGCCAGTTTGCTTCTGAGGCTCCCTGTTTGAGTCAATAATATAAACGATGAGCAACTCCATTAGAAAATATCTGTTCCTTTGACCTAAAATTTAAAAGCAAAACCCTGTGTATATCAGGAGAGAAGTTAACTATGACTAACAATGACAATTTTGTTAAAAAACTTCCAATCACTGAGGTTATAATTCAGTTATGTGTGTTTCCAAGAGCGATCGGAAGCTTAATATTAGATGAAATATTAAATTTTTTAGAAAGCCGATCAACTTTCATCAGCTGAAATCAGTTTTGTATTCTGGGTTAATTTTGGACGCGAGTTCTGCAGAGTTTAGTTCCTAATTTGTCACAATGGGGCATGCTTCTGACCGACTTGTTCTCCATAGAAACACCTCAGTATCATGGTATTTAGAACCACTCGCTAGACCAATCGGACAGGAAACCACGATTTTACAGAAACAAAGTTGATATAATTCAAACTAATAACGTAAATCTATAGTACCGTTTTACCCAGGAGACTCCTGTGTTTCTATGTGGAGGCCCATTGATCATTTTATTCAAAAGAAACTTGGAAAGAAATGGAAATTCACACTTTGCAACTCTGTGGCTTATTATTTGTTCAACAAGGAGTACAAAACACGCTCTATGCTTCTTGGTCTAACTAAGAAGGCCACGCATACTCTTCTTTATGCTTGAACGAGAGTATCTATAATCGAACGAAATGACAATGGTATGTGAAAGGGGTCACTCATAATGACGAACTCACAGAGTTACCACCTGACTCTGCGGCTCCTCTCGGCTCTACGGCGCATTTTACCATCTTTCAGCTCACTGTTTTGGTTTCCCGGCCCGCAACGTTACGGTTTTTATTTCCTTTTATTTCTGTTCACTAGCTGCCGAGCACCGAACAGACAAAGTTAGTGACTAAGCTGGTGAACATAGTTAAACACTTACATGCTAAAGACCCCAAATGAGTGCTAATGTTGTCGGTTCGATGTTAACAGGAAGCGGTTTGCTAACACGTTAGCTACAACCAAGTCCACGAGATGATGATGTGTCAGTGTTGTGTTTACAGATTCATCCACTTCCAGCAAACTTTTGAGTTCCCTTGATAATCTCAGAAAGCTCTCAGTGATTCGGGCAGGGGAAAGACAAAAACAAAAACAAGTCAAAAGCAAAAGAGCAGTGCCAGAGCACCCGTTCATGTGTAAGGATAGTTTTCACAACATCACTGATTGAAAAGCTGCGGTGGTTTGGCAGTTAAGAGCCTCCGGGCCGAATATTTACTGCCGTTTGAGATAAAAGGGTGTGCTATTAATCTGTTCTATCTAGGTCTGGTCTTCTAGGTCATGAAAAACACCAAGTATAGAGTTTAGTGTTTATAGTGTTATAGTGAGCAATTACCCAACAGGCTTGTTTAGGCAAGACCTGCATGTGGCTGACATTAAATTTATTAAGCCATTCAAGAATAAAACTGTCAACAATTTAAAAATCTAATTATCCCCCGAATGACTAAAAAAAAAAATTACCCAGTAAAGATTTGGAAAGATAATCATGTGTACACCAAACAGGCACAGCAGAGACCAGATAGTGAGACAGCCATTATTATATATATATCTTTCGAGTGATCATAGATCTTGCGGTCTGATGTAATTTGCACTGATATCACCTGTGTGTCTTTATGCGCAACACTAATAGGAGTTTCACAAAAAATGCAATCTCTTCCAGAGCATAGTCCGTGTGCCACAAGCGCGACACGCACAAGCCGTCTGGGATGCAGCTGTTTCCTTCGTTGGATTTGTTTGTTGTTGCTGTAACACTGATGAGATGAGAGCATGGATCACACTCGCTTGACAGCTCTGTGTGACAAATCTGTTGAGGCGCCCTCTGCGAGAACTGGATCAGGTCAAGGTGTAATCTGTGGAATACAAACTAAATGTGTGACTCATTACTCGTCTGTGTTTTCTGTCCGTGACACGGGTGAGAGATAATGGAACCCTGACCTGTTTTATTGGTTAATTACGGTCCTGTCCATCTCCTGCTGATTAGCATAACATTATTCGATTCTTTTTCACATCACACACCGGTTTCTCTCACTACAAATTACTTTGTCAGTGCTCTAGGTGATGTGAGTTTGCAACAGAAATGCACCAGCATTGAATCAGAAGACGGTGTTTTTTTTAACGATTGTAAGAGCAGGGACGCAGAGTGATGAGGAGGATGACAGGAAAGGCTGCTTCCTGTCCAGACAGTGTGGATGGGGTGCAATCTGCTGATGTGGAACATGGCCTGGGGCACATCCCTGCCTCTCCACACGGCGCCCATTATCTCCCATAGGGTACAAAGAAGCCCTGCTATGGCAAGAATTTCCTGCTTCCTCTCCCGCGGCAGAGCCAGGTACGTGTATGAGGCAGTAACATGACTTCCCACTGTAACCCAGCTGGAGAATAGACGATGGAGCAGATCACGGCCTCTGGATTGAGTGGGCAGGAAGCATTGTTAAAGAACAAAGCTAGTCCTTGTTGTTTGAGATACAGTGCTACATGGAGCATGCTTAGTGAGGGTGTGAAGTGCTGGGAAAAACAAAAGCAAATCTAGAGTGACCCTGTCATTTTAGCTCAACTAGGTTAAGTACGCAAAGAAATGTGTTTTCTATAGGAATACATCGGCACCAACAAGTGCACTTTAACAAAGCTTTAAGCTTTAACAAAACAACGGCATAAGCAGGCCTACATTAAACAGGAGACTCTCTCTGTGTGTGTTTCTCTGCAGAGCGTGTGCGATTGCCAGTAGACTGTACGGGCGGGGTTAGGCCTGCACGATAAATCGTTATACAATCGTGATCTCGATTCACCCTGTTGGAAATCATTCTGTTTTACGGGGAAGCCGAAATGCTCCCATACGTGCGATTTAAATGATGCAGGAGGCTTTTCAAGTTCTTCTGCGAGCCATCGTTGACTTATTAACACGCCCTGTTCACGTGAACACATGACATGAAACTCAGCATCGAGTTTACCGCAATTATTTAAAAAGCAATATCAGCAGAAAAACTCTTTCACTCTCCAATCGCTAATTAATTTAGATTAATCCGCTAGTTTTAAAGAAAAAGAAGCGCAATTAATCCGCGGGCCACGTGCGTGCCGAACCCTGTGTCGTGATCCGTATGTGCAATTTTCTATGTGCCAAAACAAATATTTTTGGTACTGCCAGTTTGTTTTGTCATGGTTGATGTGTGTAATAAACATTACGCTTCATGAGAAAAAAAAATCGTTGCAGAGAATCGTGATATCAATGGTAAGCTAAAAAATCGTGATTCATATTATTCCCAGAATCATGCAAGCCTAGGTGGGGTAGAGCCAGGGGAGATCTTTCGCTAGTTAATCGATCGCAGATGGTGTCATTTCATTTATTTTTATCAGGCCTGCTTAATTTCAGGCGCACTAGTGCGACCAATGAAAACGTTTAGTCGCACTTGACAGATTTGTGGTTGCATGTGCGAATAATTGTTAAACTTTGTTCAAATCATGAGGGTTTCAACTTCTAATAGCAAGTGCTGTCTACAGGAAAAGCGCTTCATTTATTTAAAGAAAGTCCGATGAAAAAAAAAAATGCTCCGCGAGACATCGAATCGAGTTATAGAAGCTAGTGGAGCGAAGGCTAACCCGGACGTTAGGTCAGGGCTGACTTCGTGCGCAGTGTGAACACACTGTCAGAGGCAAAGGCAAAAGTCGTATGATGTTGAAAGCGCCGCAAAACCTCTAAGGGTTTTTGACACCCAAGTCTGGTGTACACATTCTGCCTTTGTTGTTTCCCTTTTAACCATGGCCATGATCGCACCCTAACCATAGCTACATAGTTTTAGCTATAAAAAAAAAAAACAGATGCTGATATGAATCATTTTTGAAACAGTCATGTATGTTGGCACGGACAAACAATGCTGCCCTGGTGATAGGGGCGCCAGAGCAGAATGGATAATTTTATTGGCACTGACAACTTATTTTGGAGGACTTGTTGAACAAAAACATATATGTTAAAGAGTATTTTCAGCAAGTACGTTTGTGTATTTCAATTAAGTTTTTTCTCCGTTCCCAAGAGCTTCAGGTGACTCCGTTCCACTGTGAAGGCAAAACAAAGAGGATGGGCTGTTTTGCCAAAAAATGCAAAACAGCCACTTTGTTTAAACACTTTGCTGAAAGCGCGTCTCTCCCAAATGCACAGCTTGGGCCTGAAAAAAACATTTTTCTTTTCATGCATCTGACACTGCCGTCCGTCTGTTGCTTGGCTCGGCTTAGCTTGATGCATCTGTTTGTGGGGGAAAAAAAATAAAACACCTGCATATCTCGCTCCCAGCAGAATTGCTCAGAAGCGCTGCCAAGTAGAACCGGACAGATGTGGGGACTGGATCTGCAGTAGACAACTCCATCACTCTCCCCACTCATCCCTCTATATAAATCTCTGTCTATCATGGCTGCTGCAGTTGTCCTCTGAATCCCATTAGTTTTTGTCTGCTGCAAAGGGCATTGGGGAAGGGCATTCGGGGATGAGGGGGGAAGTAAAAACGTGAAGACAAAAGGGTTGCTGCTGCTCTACACGAAGTGCACTGTAGGTCAGGAGCAACATGTGTGGTCCATCATGGCTTGACGGATTCTAGTCCTATGCGGTGGCACGTGGCCATCCCCACGTTAGGCTCATGATGTGTCTCCTCCTATAAATGTGCTCTCATTCAGCAGCGGACTGAGTCACAAAAGAAGCAAACGAGGACAAGCTATCACAGGCCATTTCCTCTAAACCACTCCTGCCCCTGACCATATTCTGCATCACCATTAAATGTGGTATTTTTTTCCTCATGCAGACCAGTCCAGAGCAGGAAAGCGATGTCCACAGATGTGTTTACGGATGTACGCGAGTTACCCGATGATTAAGTTTCCTGGAAAGTTCTAATCTCTCCGTCTCCTTTGCTGTCTTTCTCAGTCTGCCTGGTTCTCTCATGCTTTGCTCCCACTCAAACCTAAATCCTTTTAATTAGGCTTAAATATTTGCTGGCGAGTGGTATGCAAAAAGATGATCTCCAAACGATATATATATGGCCCCGAGTCGTTCTCCTTCGCCCTTCAGTCTTTCTACCGTCCCTGCCTCTGTCTGTTCGGGCTGATTGCTCAAGTTGAGTCATTAAGTTCAACATCATAAACTCCACGCATGCAGCTTACAGCACAATTCAGGTTTATTAGAACTTAGATCTTATTTTTATAGCTTTGGCCATATCAATCATGACCACATTGTACTCAGCAAGGTAACTGCCGAGATGTGAGGATTCAGTCCGACAGGGCGACAAACGCGAGCAGTCAGACAGTTAAATCAGGTTGTTAAGAAGCCAACAAACAGGAGGTAAAATGTTCAAACTAATTATAGGAAAACTAAGAATTTCCTTGAAACAAAAGCACAATTTAAACCCAAGTAAATATTCATTCATTATTGGAAACTTTATTTCCCACATATGAGGAAATGTATGCTCGCCTGTGGAGAACTCTTACATTTTTGCATGTTCAGCTGACCTGCTGTGCACTGCCAGAATAAATAATTGGAAGTGTACCAATTTTGTTTTTATTCTATAATTACCACCATTTATTTACACAGCTATTTCCAGGAAACGCCGTGGAAATTATTAGGAAACTATTCTAAAGTCAAGCACCCATAAAATGAAGCAATAGAGAATTTTGTTTGTCAGCTGATCAAAATATGAGAATATGGGCCTGTTTTAATCCTGCATTAACAAACGCTAATGGTGCAACCAAACACTGATAACTTTTTAGTCAGTTTATAATTGTGTGTTTTGGACTTTGGTGACATTTATACCACAGATTGTACCTTTAACCTCCAAGCGTTATGAGGTAAGTTATCGGGCCATTTTGCTCCCTCTTTTGGAAACAGTAGAATCAATGGCCTGTTTGATCATGTGAACCAGATGTGTGAGATGGGAACATGCCACCATTAATGCTGCTCACCCGTAAGCCTGCGCAGAGGCTTTGGCAATGAGGTGATGTATTCCACATTTCTGTTTCACACTCTATTTGTGAGTCAGTAGGTTTGGCTTTCTCGCTTGCTGGTAAAAATGCACTCTGGCACTACGAGGGTCCCTTTGGGGTAATAGTTGAAACTGAGGTTCTTGTTACAGTCTTGTGAATTTGACAATGACATTCTTCACATTATTGTGCTCTATTAAAGACATGATTACTTCTCGTATGTTGGGTCACAGCTCGGAAAAGTGTCCAATCCTTTGACCTATATATTGTTTCTCTGGGCCAATAACTAGTGTGTAACATTCTTGGTTACTTCCCTGGCTTGTCACTTGGTACATATTAAATATTGGACATGAAGGGTGTGTGTGGTGGGAAGGGAGTGACTACAAAGGCATTATTGACTGCGAGAGACTGAGGGGGGGAATGAAATCCAGATTGGACAGAACCAGCAAGGGTTGTTAGGCAGAGCAGGAGATGAAAGCCCGATCAATTGCTTCAAGTGTCCAGAGAGAAGTGCTTTTTGGACAGTTTTGAAATGATATGCGAGGCAATGAAAGTCACAGCTACGGCGTACGGTTCTGGTCATGGTCGTTTTAACTGCCTCTCCCCTCGACTTCCCTGTCTTCTGCTGAAGCATGAAAATAAAAACAACACGTCTACTTTGACAAGAATGTGGGACTAATCAGTGCCAAAAAAGCTGGCTGCCTCGACATCGATGTATGGGTGGTGTGTTAAAGTCTTCTTTTTTTTTTTTTTTTTTTTTACCATTTCCTGATTTTTTTTTTTTACATAATTCATGTTCCTTGTTTTTTTTTTCCATGCACACGAGTGTTTGACTGTGAGTCGTCTAATAGATGTTGAACTGAACTGAATTTAATTTTAAATAGGCGAATTTAAAAGAGAAGAGAAACTAAAACAGCCCCTTTCCTCATCCGGCCCAGTGTTATGTCAGGTTCCTGTCATATCAGAGTTAACGTAATTACCAGTTTAGGACTTTTAAAATAGTGTTCTCGTCAACATCCAAGTCACAGTTGCGACTGGGAACAAATTTCTCTGAAAGTTCCAATTTTCCGAATTGGTGCTTAATAATACGGAAGAACCCGGAAAACCAAACAAACATAGATGCATTTACCTTGAGCCACGGTAATTATACCCTAATTCTATTGAGTGTTAAACTCTCAATTTAACCCTCAGATGAACAGCTCTCAATAGAACTGTCTTGAGCTCTACAATGAAGTGAATGCCCCCAAGTCATGACCATGGGAATCTGGTGTGAATGTGGCATTAGTCACAAGGACTGTATGAGGACGCCACAAACTCAACAGCTTTAGATCCAGTTCCTGCTGATCTGACGGAACAACAACCCGTTCTTGTCATTTAGCACGACTATAAATCGTTACGGTGCCTGGAAACATTCATCCTGCTGAACTGGAATTGGCCAAATCTACGGCAAATCGGATTCGGTTTTTTTTGTTTTCTTCATTTGGTTTTTGTTCAACTGAAAAGAAGTAAATATGTGTTTTTATGTGTTCAGGCCTAAGCCCATTGGTTCCTACTGAAGACGTATATATTTAAAAACAGCTCAAAAACAGATGCAGATAAATTTATTATTTGCGTTTCCTAAAACAGCTGGGCACTGTAGTTTTTCCAAATGCTCCTTGAAGTGCATTTGTTGGGGACTATTTTCAGCTGCACATTAATACACATTTGGTGCTCTAGTGAGCATTTACAGCAGCAGGACCCAAAATCAACTACAGTGGCTGATTTCATTGCATTAAAGGAACACGTCACCCAGTGGATGTGTACAGTGTGGCTTATTGATGTGTTTTTAATAGATTTTGAGCAATGGTGTTCTACGGCACAAGGAAATAAGATACACAGTCTTTGGATCAAGTCGTTGTTGGTTTTGATATTTTCATGGAATGTGTTGATAATAAAAAGGGAAAATATAGAATATCACTAGATTTTTAGTTAAGGAAATGGTTCAAAAATATCCTAATTTATAATTACATTATTACATGCTATTATGTTACCAAAATACTTTTAAATTTTTATCATTTCAACATGTAGCTGTTGCAATAGGCCCCCGCTAGTAATGCTGCAATTTTACAAGGGAAAAGAAAAAAAATCACTCACTCATGCACAATGCAAAGAGAATCTAGAGCTGAGCAAGACCTGGGTCCAAAGAGCATGTGTAAATCTCATTAGCTGTATATCCAACTGTCCTAGTCGTGCAATTACACAATTATAAATGTGAAATTAATCAGAAAAAAAGGGCTTGGTGTTTGCGCGAGGGGATTAATCTTGTCCTCGTTGTGCCAATGGCAAGAGGCATTATTCATGAAGCCTCCATTTCTCACCCCCCCCCCCCCCTCCTGGAATGAGAAATATAACTCCGAGCCAAGAGAAAGCATTTACTCTCCAACTCCGCGGACCCTGACAAAACAGGGTTGTAATTATGTGAAATTATTGATATAAGCAAACTGATGAATGGCCTTTGCACTCAGTGTGATATATATTTATTTATTTTTATGATGTATGTGTGCATGAACATACAGTATATTATGCATGCATGGATGCGAGAAGGTGCATTTTTGTTATAGTAAAGTGGCTGTTTGCCCTTGAGTGAGTGAGCAAATGAGTGAATAGAACAGGTCTTTGTTTGAGTGAGAGAAATGTTGAGTAATGTGGTGTGGAATAAATATTATTTCTATTATTAGTAAAAGTAGAGATGGGGGGGGCGGGGGTTCTATTAATCATCAAATGTGAAAAAAATTAAGTCACAAATGAAGAATACTAAAAACGTCGAGGTTGGGAGGCACTCTAAACTGGTTGAAGCACCTAATTGAAACCGTACTGCTCTCAAGAGAAAATATCTGTGCCAAACGCAAATCTGCTTGGCAGTAAAGAGGAACAGTTAGGGAATCTTTAACGGGCCACAATCCATTACGGAGAGTCATAAATGTCCTCAGGAATATACACATCATCGCAGAGTGGGATGTGACTGTACTCTCGCAAAGACTCATCCTCACTTATGTGCCCATAAGCTGAGCTTTTATGAGGACTTTGTATAAGTTTGTGAAAGGGACGCCGAGGCCGCGTTACGAGATTCTCAATCTGTGTGTATCATGTCGCGCATGTTCTTTGGCGTGAAAACCCTGGGAACACAAAGTACCTCTACCTGTTTTCAACTGTTTTGATAGGACAACTCTTTGTTAATTCTTCAATTTCCTTTTAATAATAAAAGAAATTTTAAAGAAACATGGTTCCCATTCCTTCCCACGGCATGTTGAACATACACAATGAGCTCACTGGAGTCCATATAGACCTCAATCTCTGCACTTTGACTCCACTTAGATTCACTTCAATCCTGGTGATATATTCAAACCTGTAACAAATTACTCACTCCCCCACCGCCCCGTGGACGACAGGGGCGTCGTGTCTCCGATTGGTGGGCCTGGCGCTCATTTGTCTTTGACACGCAGCGCTGGCCAGCCAGTAGTGCCATTCATCTCCCATGTCACTGGCAGACCAGGGGAGTCATGCTGTGAAAGGAGAAGTCTGGTCCTCCTTACAAACTACCGTCAGTGCCAGGTACATTCCTTGTCTCAGAGCCTTGTCAGAACCCACAAAGTCTGCCTACAGGATCTGCTGTAAAATACGATTGGCAGATTTGTCCAGGTCCAGCTGTGGTGCTGGTCCAATACTGTGGCTGCAATAACGCAGATGTCGGTTAAATTGTTTTAAAGTGATAGCTACTTGATAGTGATGAATGTGAATATGATGAGCCATTCTCAGATGTCAACAATGCATGACATTTTTGAGTCGTGAGGTATTTGGACGACACACACACACACACACACCGCGTGGGATGATGACCAGTCAGTCATCCGTGTGACAAGCCTAAGATTTAATGAGGCGTCTTCTCCCCATACATCAAAATTTAAAAAAAGTGTTAGGTCACACAGGCTTGCATTTAAATCTGCATTTTTATATCTGGCCAGTCCTCACTTCGTCAAGGGGCTGTTTGAGGGTCGAGCTTTGGTTTTATGGTTAAGGTTACAATTGTATGTAGGTGAAGGGTAGGGTATGGTGGCGGCGGAAGAACAATTGTATTTTCAGGTGATTTTACTTTAGTAAATGTAGCAATACCATAATGTAAAAACACTCTACAATAAGTAACATGCCTGCAATCAAAATGTAAGTAAATATATGGAAGTATTGTCAGCAAAATGTACCTTTTGAAAGTATCTAAATTAAAACAGCGTGATAATGCAGGCAGAATGGCCTATGTCAGTAAATTATTTTATTATATATATTGTAATATTGGATCACTATATTGGTAGTTTATTCCATTCAAATGTATTGTATTATTTAAGATAATCATATTTTTTTTTATTTAAAACATGAATCTGTAGAGGAACTATGTCACATGAATGTTGTGGAGCACAATATTTGTCTTTGAAATTAATTAAAAGAGTAAGTAATATACATTTGGAAGTTCCCAAGTAAATGTACCTCAAATTTGTACTTAAGAGCAGTACTTGAGTAAATGTCCTTGGAGACATCCCACCGCTGGGTAACATTTGGGTTTAGGCACGTAGTCGAGAGGGTTGAGGGTAGGGTTAGGGTAAGGAAATGCATTATGTCAAAGAGGGATGTTGTGTGTGTGTGTGTGTGTGTGTGTGTGTGTGTGTGTGTCAGTGTACACAGAGCATTAGTAAGAAGTCACATTAGGCCCTATATGGTGTCAGGGCTTTGACGCCATGACCCCATCAGCCCTCTCTCTGTCACCCAGTGCAGACAGTTTGCCCTTCAGCAGTTTCCATTGTAAATAAGTCAAACCAAACAAATCCATGGTTGAGTGTGACGCTGAACTTCTTGCCATCAGACCGAGCTCTTAAGCAAAAAAAAAAAAGACAGCAAGTCGCCAAGCAACTCCTCTGGCACTCATTAGGTTTTCATAATAAATCATGTTTTTTGGGTTGTTTTTTTCTAAATGATGACCTTTGAAACATGGAAAGGAATGACTGAAGAGAAACCTCAGCATGTCCTTTTTGTTCTGACACAACAGCTCGCCACTGAAATTGCTCGATCTCGCAACGTTGGGAAAGGCTCGGTGCCCTGTGACGCTGCATCTAAAGATCCATCTGTATGTGGCACTGGCTGGTGCCACCTCACGAGGAGATGGCATGAAATTAGCATGAAATTATTAGGAAACAGTTTCAAACTCTGCCTTCCTCTCCTGAAAATCCTATCGCCGTTGACGTGTGTTTGTTCAGCATTATTCATAAAGCATTCTTAAATGCTTTGCCGGTGGGAATGCCGACTCTCACAAAAGCATATTTCGGGTTTCACGGGCACTTTTGTAGGCACGGCTGGAAATCGCACCATAAAGGGAGTATTACAAATCTGCTCAGCACCAGCCAGCCTCGTCAAACAACGGTCCTGTTGAACACTAAACAATTTAAACTCAATTTGTGCCTGACATCAAAGTGCAAAACACCCAACTTCATCCTCTTTCCTCTATTTCAAACTTTCTGCCTCTCCTCATTCTCACTTTGTCTCTGTACGAGGTGACTGAGACAAACTTCAAGGTAAACTCCCTGCCTGTCTCTCTATGCATCTGCTTGACGCCAACTCTTCAGTGGACTTTCTGCATGCTATAAAAAGACGGGGTTATCTATCCTTTTAGTAGAGCCAGAGTAGTTCATGGTCCCAGCGGTCCCTCTGGATCTCTGCCACAGTGCGAGAAGTCTGAAAGGCTCCACGCTCGCTGAGACTTTTACAGAGAGGCACGGTGACAGAGACGAGAAGTGTGTGTTGACATCTTGTTTTTGCGGCGCCGGCCAAAATGTCTTCATCCCGTTAAAGCCATTTTGAACATTGAGCCCTGGACTGAGATGATCGGAAACCTAAGCAATTTGCTCGTTATGTTACGTTTACTATGTCTGCACCAACCGGAGGGTCACAAATTCCGCTATGTGAAAACGTAACATACTTATCAAATGAATCAGAGTGTGTTATTTGTAGCACAGCTCAGAAAACAGTCAAAACAAACACGAACCCAACATGAATTACAGTCTTGATGCGCTGCGCATTAATCTCCATGGCCTGCAGCCCTATTCATCAGCGGTTGTCGCCATCACTGTGTGTGTACTGCATTAGGCAAAGAGCTCTGGTGTCGCTCCACTGTGGAGCTGCTGATGCCTTAGGAATGATAATTGGAGGGATAAACCTTTGTGGGGGCACTCGGCAGCAAACAGGCCCTCGAACACTGCTAAGCACCCAGTTTCAAGACGTCAGAGGCACACGGAGTCCCATTCAAAAGCTCTTTCTGTCGCAGAATCTCAATGCATATCATATAATCACATGCACAGGTGGCGCAAGACTGAGAACCCACAGAAATTAGTCAGTCAGTTTTTTAATCAACTCTAATCAAGTAGTTAAAGGAATAGTTCGCCTTTTTTTTTTTTTAAATACGGCATTCGCTTTCTCGCCAAGACCTGGGTGAGAAGATTGATGCCCCGTTCATGTTTGTGCGGCAAATATGAGCCAGCAGCTGATTGGCTTATCTTAGCACAGCATGCAGACTGGAAACGAGGGGAAACTGCTAGCGTGGCTCTTGCCGAAGGTAACAAAATCTGCCCGCCAGCGCCTCTGAGTACTTAATCACACCGCGTCTGTTTAGTCAATAGAAAAACCGAAGTGTAAAAACGACAAGTTGCGGCTTTATGGCAAGTTATGTGCCAGACAGCGTGTTGGCTGGGCACTGGACTCCAGGAAGTCATAACGATATACGGAACATGCTGAAGATATGCGTTAATTAGTTAGCTTTAGAGGGGCTGGTCAGAGCCAGGCTAGCTGTTTCCCCCTGTTTCCAGTCTTTATGCTAAGCTAGGCTAACCGGCTGCTGGCTGTAGCTTCATATTTACTGTGTAGACGTGACAGAGGTGTCGATCATTCTCATCTAACTCTCGGCAAGAAAGCAAATAAGTGTATTTCCCAAAATGTCAAACTATTCTTTTAAAGCCATACTGTGAACAAAGGGGTATTTTGGGTACCACCAAATATGAAAAAAAAAACAAAAAAAAAAACACAAGCTTGGAACCTGGTATCTTAAGACAGCAAAATCTAAATTTACGTTATTGTTTTTCTGATGCTTTGAACTTTGTTGACTTCATTAATATATGAAAGATAATCGGTTCGGAAACAAATTACATTTTTTATCTTTCAACCAACTGTCATCTTAATATGAAGCACATATTTAGATTGTTAATTAGCCTTTAATCAAGCATTACAGCCACTCTAAACCTACTCCACACTGAATAGTTTTAAAGCTTTAGCCCATGCAAGGGTTTTTGTTTGTTTGTTAAATGTAGCCAAATAATTAAAGCTAAAACGATTGTTTCATGGATTAAATCCTAGATCTGGATCACCACCTACTCTAATTAGCTGATGCACTGAAGCAAGGGCTTTCTGCCCATTGGATTTTATGCAGTTCTGTTTTCTTTTTTTTCTCTTTTTTTTTTTTTTGATAACCTGCAAAAACACATTAGTGAAAACATAACCTCTTTCCATAAACGGGAAAACATTAATTGGAAACCAGACTGAGCGTTTGTCAAGTATGTTAATCAAGAGAGTGGGAGTGTTCAAGAGCAACTGTTTGGAAGTGGGAGATGTCTAAGTAAAAAAAAGTAGAAACTCTGAATCACTGTTTTTAACTCACATTCTTGACCAGAAATAGATGATTTAAAATGTATTTGTCAGCTGGTGGTTGCCGACGAGCCAGAGATATCTAACAGCGAGACACATTTAAGTATATTAACTTTGGCTCCTTCATGGTTTTTCTCCAGAGTTCGGTTTGCACTTCAAAGGCTCGCCGTCATATTTACACACAAAATCTTCTTAACTCCAGGACACTGAGTGTGAGGCCCAAATCTGAATTTGCCCACCCCGACACAAAAACATTATAATTATATAAGAGAAGAGATTGCTTTCAAGTATCTTGTGACCGACAGGGAGAGAACAAAGTCAACGTGGCTAACCGAAAGATCGGGGTTCTACCTGATCTTTTGACCACGCCAGGTCCGTGTCCTCATCACTCGCACAGCTAACAGGTTCTAGTCCCGATGCGCCCAGATGAGTCTGGAGCACAGCTGGAAACGGGATCTCACACCTCTTTTTGGCTCAGACTTTTCCTCCTCCTCCACTTTTCCCATTCCCAAATGGTGAGACGGGCACGTTATCAAGTCACTCCTCACAGCGATGCTAACAAAAGGCGCCTTAAGGAGCATGTCTGCCTGTTGTCATTGTAAGGGAGTGCATTAGAAAAATGATTGAATTGGCATTCACTCTCCACCTCTCCATTTCCGCTTCTGCCGTTTGTTTGTGCTGCTCAAAGGGCCACGTTGCCATGGCACCTATCTGCCTTTTGCATTTGCTGCTTTACCATGAGGCCATTCCCCACTTTGTGGGTCTGCAGATATAATTTCCTTTAATACAGTTGATTTTATGGTTGGCTTTGGTCTCTGCTCCACCGTCGGGGGTTGTTCCCTTCAGAAAGTGATTGCGGTTACGTTTGTAAGCCGGCCATCGCTGAAGGAACCAAGCAGGCTGGAAAACGGGCAGCTGGAAAGCTTAAACTGCATAAGTGTCATATTAGACCTGCAGCTCTAGGTGATCTTCACTGAAAAAAGGGGGTTTTAGTAATCATAACAAGGGATTTATGTAATAGGCACTTGTCCCACCAGCAGGAGAAAGCACGTTTTACCTTCTCCAGATCTGGCTCTGCACCATAGTTGGGATCACATAGTTAACAATTAGCGCTTATGGCTTTTAACGTGACATTCTACAAATGAAGTTGTTATAACGTTAAGGTTCAGGAACAAGGATCATGCCTGCCTACATACATACAGGTGTGTGTTTAAATGGTGCTTTCACACCTGTAGTTTGGCTCATTTGCTCCAGAACAAGGAAAAACATGAGTCACTTTTGCCTTTTAGTTCTGGTCCTGTTGGCTTTTTACAAATGAACCAAAGGGAGTAAACATGAAGTCAAATGGCCTGAGAGCTCAATGACTCGCACAGTTCTGGCGACAGCACCGGCATCATCAATGCTACACGGAGCCACATGGGGAAATCCAATTCTAGTATCTGAAAGCAAGTCACGCAGCACGTCGGACACCAGCAGAACACACAGAGACCCACATTTTTGTTTGGGTCACACCGGAGTTCGTTTGACAGCTTTGTTACCCGTCCAAACGAACCGCGCTAAACGGGTAAAACGCACCAGAGTCCATTTGAGCCACAAACAGGTGATGTGTGGAAGCACCCTAAATGCCTCTTTATGCTTACCAGTATACGTTCTCTCAATACAGAGGGGTGACACGTGATGAATTGTACATGGCACACTTTCAGACCATCTCCCCTTGACTTCACACATGCTGTTGCACTCAGTTGTACACACCTGTGCCTAAAGTGGGCCTGAATGTGGGGTTTTTCAGTTTTGGAAAGATACTCAACATTGGCAGACGCGGTCACCCAAACTCTGATGTTGGAAAGGTGTGGGGGCAGGGGTCCCAGACAATGCTCGACCATCCGACAATAGTGGCATAGGAGGGAATAAAAACAGTTGGGAAAAAAAATGGACCGGTCCAGGTATTTTTGTTTTGTTTTTCCAAAGACTACATTTTCCATGATCACCCTGCCACCCCAGATCTACTAAGGTGACGCCAAAAAAAAAAAACAACAACAACAACAAAAGGAACTTAAATATTTGTTTTAATCAATATTACTACTACCTCATCATGAACATGGGCTCTAACATAACTGTGAGAAGCTGCAGCGGAAAGGTGTACAGATCTAAACAACGAAGCCAAAGGAAAACCAGCCAGACCTGATCAAACTAAAGCAGTTTACAATCTCACATGTCCTCAGGCAGAATATTATAACCGGCTCTAAATGCAAAGCCAACACACAGTGGCAAACAATACAACCATCTCCAGTGACCACGTCACGTTCATTACTGATGACCGCGGCATTTATTGCCGTTCAAAGGCCGTAAAAGTAACGAAGTGCGGTCTTACCATGTGGGCCAGACGTACATCACGAGGTGCAGGCGCCTTGGGGCTGAACGTGGAGAGGCCTTCGTGGTAATCCGGTTCCTCTGCCAGCTCGCGTCGCAGTGACAGTGAAGTCTAAGTGGTTCCGACGGAGTGTGTTAATCCCAGAAAACAGTCTCCACACACTGCAAATGCGACTGGAAGTTTGGCGGTGGCCCTTAGGAGTGAATTTATATTCAGGGGGCAACTGTCAAGTACATCCGCGATGAAAGGACAGGTGCCGCTTTCCCGATTTTCCTTAGTGTTTCAGCTGCTCAGTGGGAATATCGGGGAATATCCGGCGGTTAGCCCGCTGTGCTTGACTCGTTTAAGCTAGTTAGCCACATCCTCACTTGTTCCGCGCTCGTCTTCCTCCTTCAGTCGTGGTTTTCTTTAAATATATTGTAATGGATGTTTGCTTTGACGTATTAATTATATAGCTCAATAGGTGCCAATGTGTGTTTGTTTTTTATTTCACCGCAAAGCCTGCAACCCGCGAGCCGCGCAGAAGCGCACCCAACTGCCAAAGGTCAACCCCGCCCACACCGCTATTCCAGAGTTTTAATTGGCCATAATATACAATACCCTTATTTGATTGCGTAGACCTGCGGTCAATCTGGCTTGGCATGGGCCTATCCAGAGACTGTCTATGAACCAGACCGTCATTCCAATACAATAATGCGCACACAGTCCAAGTGGAGCGGTGTTTGCTGGTTAATATCCATTGGTTTGGTTCATTTCTCCTTTTCAGAAGTCCAGAGCTGTTAGCTATTTAGCTATTTAGAGAGGATATTAAGAAATACCCAGTATAACACGTTGGGTCCTCGGTCACAGGCTTCGTTATTTGCCGTGCGACATTTACTCTCCCTTGCTTTTGAATGGGCTAAGACTGATTGATTTTTCGAGGTTCATAATTCCTTCTTGACTTTTGGAAACAGCAGTTAACAAAACAGTCAAAACAGTTAACAAAACAGTCAAAACAGTCTCACCCCAAGGTCATCTACAACTGGCGAACCCCAGCTGCTCTGGAGCTTTCCATCGTATCGCATGATCTTCATCTGCAGATGGAGTTCGCCAGTTGTAGATGTTCACATTTCCAATTTTCGGAGCACTTCATAGCACTTTTGGGGAAATCCCGATATTCTTGGCTAACTCTCTGCAAGAGCAGAGCATTCCTCCAAAAATGTTTGACTATTCCTTTAAAAAAATGAGACCAAGACCAATTGTTTTAGTGTATTTATGAGCTCTTTAAATCTTTACACACCATCTTCTTTTTTACCTTACACTACATGGAAGTCCACGACCTGCCCTCTGGAAAAAAAAAAAAATCTGTCTTTGACTTTATGTGCTCTCTTTTCATGCCCTGGGCTCTGTTAGCACCTTTTTCATCATCCAAAGCTTGTTTATATGTGCTGTAACGCCACAAGTGCTTTAGCCACTGACCTACAGCGGATTGTTTACATATCAAAATGGGCATGATAAGTGATTCTTATCCTTCACTCTGGTCTTGTATATTGCGTAGTGTGGTTTGATATGTGTTATTCTTTGCCTGTGTGTTTGAACCACATGGATGATGAAATGCCAGCGGGCTATAGTAAAATAAATTACAGATGATAAGGACATAAAAAATAATTAAAAACCCTGGGTTTTATTTCGGTTGGCTCCCGGCAAGGTCACATTATTTGCCATATGGAAGTGAATGGCATGTGTGGCACGCCAAACTGATAAACAGTTCTTCCTCAAAACCAACATCTCATCCTGCTGCCGAGCTCTCAGGAAAGAGCGCCGCGTTGACAACGGAGCCTGAAGTGGATGTGGCACGCTTCCTTCTCAAAATAAACGGAATCCGCAAATATCCCATCAACGCACGTGAAAAGAATCTGAGGCCTTGCCTTGTGGGCCTCGACGTTGGCAGTGCCGGAACGCTGAGAACAGGAACATCCTGGCACAGTTGTGTTATTGTTGCAGAGGATGAAGAGGGTGTGAGCCAGGTATACGGAGTTAGTTCAATAAAACTTGGACCAAAAACAGCAAATTGAGTTGGGAGGATTGAGAACGAGCCAATACTGTGTCTGGGAGTGCCCTTGAGTATTTTTTCCTTTCAGTGTATATCCTCTGCTTGCATGAATATTTGCAGGTATCCATACAGAATAGCAACAAATTAATAAACTGTCGAAAGACAAAGGGTCAGCAATCATTTATGTGCATTTCCATAAAAGCCAGACGATGGACAATTAAGTTCATGGCCTACTCAGCACACACTCAGTCCAGCTGTGGAAGGAGGAGGAGATAGGAGGAGTCGATCCTTTTTCCAGTGTACAGCATCGCTATCCAAATCTCAGGTTTGATGGTTCAACCCGTGCCAACAGTTCCTGGAATGTTCTTCTTTCCATGTGGGAAAACTTAAACTCACATGAGCTTTGAGGGATATTTGTTTTCACCTACTGTCACGTTGACGGCCAGCCCATTTGGGACGGATCAAGCGCGATGCCAAAATCCGCTGTCACGTCTCCGTGCCACTTGAGAGACGTTCCCAGAGGTAAACACTTAACTGAGGGCGAGCCAGTCAAATATGGAATATTCTCATGGATGTTTGGAGAAAATATTCCCGGCGCCTGTTTGCGTGGATATCTCGACATCTCCGGAGTGTTTTTCATGACACAGTGATCCCAGATGTGGCCTTTGTGCTGTCGTCCAGCCCGGCACTCTCACTCTAACCCGTCCTGGGACACACGCCACTGTTTTGGTCCTAAGAATCATGGGTTCTCTTTTTAAGGCAACAGGCTGTTTATATGGGCTACGCCAACTGGATCCGTGATTGCAGGCCACTGGTTTATTTTAATTAGCCATGGAGAGCAGTTCCGATGGATTTCAGTGTGACTCACCCCTTTTTCAAAACATTAGTCTCCACCAAGTCCCACTGTAGCCCTTTGAGGTTGGGTTTCATTTCAGATTCGTAAAAAGGAGGGGGCCATCCCTGATGTGCGCCATGCATACTGCATGTGTAGCCGCGTGTGCGTTTATGTTTGTGTGTGCGACAGAGACTAAAGGAAAGTGTCACTCTCGCTATTCTAGTGATGACAATGTATTAAACGACACTAGGCATCCCTTCTCTTAAAAATGTCCTCGACACTGAATTTACAGTATACTCTTGTATGTTGGTATTTTGAAAAGCACTCAGATAGTCATTTGTGGAGAGAAACCCTTTTTAAATTTCAGATGGCATGGTGTGTGTCAACAGTGGTGGAAGACGTTCTCAGAACTTTTGCTTAAGTGTGTACTCTGTTACAAGTAAAAGTCCTGCGTTCCAAACTTTCCTTGAGAAAAAGTACAAAAGTATTAGCATCAAAATATACTTAAAGTACAAAAAGTAATTATATGCAGCTTTCTCCATTATAATACATCATGATTTATTTGTTGATTATATTTTGTATTGTTAGTGTGAATCTGCAAAGTAGCTCGCAACTCAAGTTTTCAAATAAATAGTATTCTCAAAACTGTACTCAGGTACAGTACTTGAGTAAACGCATATAGTTAGTTACTTTCCGCCACTGTCTGTAAGCCAGTCGAGTTGAAAGAAAAGGCTATGCTCACAAGGCTGCAAAAACATCTGGCTTTCTGTTGCTTGTCCTGGAATAGTTCACCTTTAATTGTAAATTTGGTTCAAATAGATTCAATTTTACATTCAATTTGCTGCACCCGAGGTGGCTGTCCAACTCATCCAGCCCTCAAAGTCACGACCCAGAAATATTACAGTTTGCCGATCCTGGTTATGAAGTGAAGAGCTGAGGGAGAAGGCAGAAAAACTGTAGTGGGGTACTGGCTCGCACGTAGAACTTGTAGAACGAAGTAGAAAAAGTTCAACAAACAGACAGTTGGTCCAAATAAGTTAAAATAAAAACATTGTATTAGAGTTATGAGCCTCCGCCCCCGCCACTTGATTCAATGTGTCAGCCAAACCCAGCTGTGTACTTCAACTCCGTTTTTCCATCTTATGAAATTAACAAAAGCCGATGTGTTTCCATTTTATGTTTAATGTGGCAGATGACGGGACAAAGAATCGATTTTTCTTGTTGTAAACAAGTGATCAATAAGTTGTCTGTTGTTTCCACAGCATTTGTTTTAAAGATTGATTTTTGGGCTTTTTACCTTCATTTAATAGGAACAGCCCAGGAGAGACAAGAAATTTCCGGCTAGAGAGAGCGAGAGAGAGAGAGAGAGAGAGAGAGAGAGAGGGGATGACATGCAGCAAAGATCTGCGGGCTGGAGTTCGAACCCCGGCCCCTGCGGTAAGGACTCGATACGTGGGGCACACATCGCTACCAGGTGAGCTCCCGGGGACACCCCCTGTTTTCTCATGGCCACAATTTAATTATCTCTTTATACATATGTCAGGGGCTGAATAGACAATTGCAAGTCGAGGAAGATCGCTTTCAAATGTGTTATAAATATTACTCTGTACTAGGCTCTTCTCAAATGTTTCCATTCGCATTATCTTAATCTTATTACTGACGTAGCTTCCTCGGTTTTAGATATCAAAACAAATATTTGCTGATTCGTGTGTGGGAAAAGCTAGAACGCTTGACAACCATCTACGGACCATTGCAATCCGAAAAGTTGTTGATCACCACACCGGGACTTATGCTGTAATTTTGCCACATCAGATCCTCAAAACCCAGCCAAACTAAATCACAGCCATCGAGGCAGGGCTAGTATGTCCACGTCAAAACAATAGAACGGTTATATTTCCTCTTGTTTTTTCCCTTAAATACTCCCTTTTGTGATTTTACATGCTTTTTAAAATCAAATTCAAGCTTGAAATTTATTTATTTTGTGTCTACAGCATTAAGATGTCTGAAGATACTCATGTCAGTTCATTTCCACTGCCTCTTTGGCAGAGTGCTTTAAGTGAATCTCGTTCATTTAAAACACATGAGCTGCGTTCGAGGGGCTGAGCCGCGGCTTCAAACTCGCAGTGAAGATGGCTTTTGATGTAGCCACATCAATACACTCAGTACACAAACGTAGACACTTGCAGAAAGAAAAGCGCGGTCTGACATTTCCAACTTATCACATGGTGTCAGGTTTCCTTTGTTTATATGCGCAGTGGCCTGGCGTTTTAAAGAGCTTAGTGAGATTATCATGGACTGTCATGGACTCTCATTTCATCAGCCAAAAGATTGCAAATGATATCCCTCATTCTTCCTGCAACTTTAATTTCTGCTCTCTCTCTCTCTACAACATCCAACATGATGTTTAGACCGTGTGTGTGTGTGTGTGTGTGTGTGTGTGTGTGGCTGGGTGGGTCTGAAACGGCACCATATAATAAACCAGCATGCTTTCCATTGCAACCACTAAACATGAATTTTAGCTTTTCCACAGCCCCTGAGAGGAGCTGTAACTAGACGACAGTCCTATCCAATACACACTCATCATGCCCTGCACAATGTGAGATATCGTGTGCAGACTGTGTGGGAAAGACAACACCAGCTATGTCATTCTTACTTCATGCTTTTATTGTTGAAGGAAAACAGCGCACTAGCCCAAACGCCTCGGCAGAGCACCTTTCAAACACACAGAACTGTTAAAAGCTGCAGCTGCGTGAGGATCAGTTACATTCTTTATCTCACCTTATAGGGCTTTTGCGAATGAGAACTATAAATTCTCCGACTTGTGCTGCTCAAGAGCGGCCGTTTGTGTATCTGTGGTCCTTCTTTATCTCCTTTTTTCACATTGGCTTCAAATTAATTTTCTCGCAGCTGTTAACAGACGTTGAAAGAAAAAAATGTGGCGTAATTATTAAAAGTCTACAGGGGGAGGTTACATAAAACACCATTTGAGAGTGAGTAAGCAGCCAAAACCATAGAGTCATGGTGCTCTGGAGAAAGAAAAGAGAACAATTACTGGCCGACAGAATTGTAAGAAATGCGCAAGGCTAAATCACTAATTCTCATTTAGTTATTAAGTAACATAAACACATTTGGAAAGATGAAAGTAAAATTCAGTAGTAGAGAAAAAACTAAAGTGCAGACAAAAGACAAAGCTGGTTATTTGCGTCGGGTGGACACTAGAAAAAAGGGAATATTTTGAAAAACATCAAAACCAAAATGTGTGAGTTACAACACAACCTCTTATTGAAACCAAAAGAAAACACTTTAGAAACATGTGTGTATCCTGGAAAACCTGTTAATTCATATCAGCCCATAAAATCACCATCCTTTCTGAGGAACGTGGCCTGTGGTCATGTTAACTCCACTCCCCCCCCCCATATTCATTTCACACTTTATGAAATGTATATCAGACATATCGGCCGAGGCCAAACAGATGAATCAGTGTGTGTTATTGCAATGGGAAGGATACGAAGAAGAAATATTACAGAAATGTTAAACATAGCGGACCCAAATGTGACGAGGAGCCGTATCATCCAGTAAGCCTGAACGGAATGACTGTGGGTCAATTATAATACAGTTCACTACACCCTGGGCCATGCCTTAGTCAGGTTTTATTTGTTTTATACTACCAAATTAAATGGTAATCACCTGATAATAAGGCAGCCACTCAAGAAAGAAATAGTCTAAATGTCAAAATGCGCAAGAAGAATGCCAGTAGTCAGAAAATACTTGCCTTTTGTACCGCAACAGTTTTCGATTCCTGACTCATCCAGCTTGGCACATTAAAATAACAGCCTACACACTGAAACAATTATGAGGATAATATGGGGTGTTTTAACAGCTGTAGACTGAGGGAGGGCAGGGTGAGAGGCTGCGGGATTCAGTGAATCGTGGGATGCCAAGAGAGGAGAGCCCTATCACAATAGCAGTGTCTCACTCGTCAATGACAAAAAAAAAAAAAGGTACTACTTGTTCAATATCAAACGAGTTGAAAATGAAATGCTTGACAAAAGTGCCAGGGGAGGGTTCAGTAAGATGTGTGCATCCAGTGGCACATCGTTGGCACAGAGGTACTAAAATAGCTTGCATTTGTGAATATTTTTATGTGAATCTAAAGCATTAGAAAGTCATTTTGAAGGTCAGCGCTTTCCCTAAGAGATTTCTAATTGGACAGATGAACATGTCCATGAACTCAATGTCCTGTTAGGCCCATGCTAGATTTTAAAGTGACAGACAACGGATAAAAAATACTATCATTTGGATACCCTTATTTGCTTTCTTGCCGAGAGTTAGATAACGGACACGTTAGTAGGCTAGTTTTTGGTAGCCGTGCTAGCTTGTCTACTTGTACTGAAGAAGAAGGTAAACAGTGAAGAAAAACACATAACACAACTTTCCTCGAAAAACTTTCTACAGCAAAGACAAAAAGGCAGTAAAGGTGCCACATTTCTTTATTTTTCACATGCTAGCAGATTAGCTAGCATTAGTGCACAGATTTAAAAAAGATCTAAAATGTTAATTAGTAGGTTCTGATAGGTGTTTTTTTTTTAAACTTCTGGACAATCAAGCTAGCGGTTTCCCCCGGATTACAGTATTTCTGCTAGTTCAAGCTTCATATTTAGTGTGCAGGCGTGAGAGTTGTTTCCATCTTCTCATTTAACCCCCAGCAAAGAAGCGATGACGCGCATTTTTCTAAATGTCTCATTATTCCTCGACGCGCACTGGTTAGCAGCCTTGTCTGTCCTCTGTCCGTCCTGCAGCTAGTCAAAGTGCAGTTAGGGGTTCAGTGTTATGGCCAAGGGCGCAGTGACCCTACCTGCAGACATATGTGGCTGAGAAACACTGGAGAGTCACAAATGAAGGTGCAACGCAACACAGAAGAAAAAAATAGCACACGGTTGTGTTTTCCAAATCCATACACCATAAGTTAAAGCTACGTCCGTTTCAAATTAAATTCAGCGACGGTTGATAGTTTGGCTTGGGGTCTGCAGTGCGTTTCAGCCGCAAATGTCTGCACGTACGGTGACTGTTGCTGATAAAGGAAGCACTTTGGTCTTTCGCCTTTCCCCCTGCAGATTATCGACCGGTCCAGGAGTTTAAACATGCTCCTTTCCAGTATCAAACTCTTACCTTCAGGTTGCAAAAATGCTCCTCTTCCTCATGCAAGCCACCCCTCTGGTGGCCATGACTGATACTCCTCTCACCACACGAGCCCCTGGGAAATGCACATAAGACGCTCCACTCCTTGACCCAAAACATCTGCTGCTAATATGGGTCAGTTTTATCCCCAGGTCCCCTAAGAAAAAAATCCTACACATGACAACTAAATGAAAAACACAAATGGCATGAATCAACCAGGCTGTGTGTTATTTCCTAGCACTTGTATCAACATGCTAGGGAACCTGCTGAGCTGTGAAATATCTAAGCTGGGACACCCGTTGGTTCTCCTCAGCTCCAAAAAAGGCTCTTCCTGGGCCAGGGTCAAGTGAGGAAAGAGTGAGAATCCCACAGAGTATTTATTGTACAAACAGCAGTCGAGTTATCGTGTCTGGAAAGTGGCATTTGTTGTGACTGGGTATTGGCTGGGTTACAAAGATAGTGGATTCAGCTGCAGAGTAAACAACAAAAGACACGTTCAGAAGTTGCCTGAATCGCTTGAATATTCTGGGAATCTATCCGAAGTCTTAAGAAATAATGTGAGGTAGAAAGCTTCTATATGAAATGACAGATAGGCTACACTGGGCCGCATCCATCAGAATTGTTACGCAAGAGCAGCAGCAGTTCACCCAACACTGCGGTCTCCTGATTAATGCAAGCTAAATGGCTCACTTTTCAACAACAACAAAACAAAACGTACCAGCACCCATTTCAGAATCCAGCTGTAAAAACCTTAAACGTGCGATCTTGTATGTGTGGGCATGTATGCATGTGCAGTTGCTTGGCCCACGAGCCATGGGGGCTCTCTTCTTATCAGGTACCGTGGCCTCTCCAAATGGCGAGAGCTCTGCTGGTGTCCGGATCCAGAGGAGAGTAAACATCTGTGCTTGACACGAGCGAAACAGCTAATTGCTTGTCGGACTGTGATTTAGTGCATGGCTCAAACTATGAGGAAAGCACTGATGAAGATGTCCATAAGCTGTCCCGAACTCCCTCACACACTGTCAGTGTGTTGCTGAAACTCAGAGCTCCAACTAGAAAACACTTCTGTTTACTGTGCAGATGGTATTTTAGCCAGACACCATTTGCTGTATGTGACCAAGATTAATGCTTATAGAAAAATGGTGGCGGCACCATTTTAAAATGCCTCTTCAGTGAGCTGTCAAGGAAAGTACAACTGCGTCCAACACAGCACCTCTAATGCTCGGCTGCCGCTCTGTTCTTCTGCTACGGTGCATGAAGACCTTCGTAGTCCAGTGTTACAGTTCATTTTCTGTTCGTTTCGTGGCACGAAGTGGAGTCAGATGCCGTTCGCCGTAACTTTTCGTCTGTGAATTGCCTTCTTGTTCCAAGATGCCCCCCCCCCCCCCCCCCAGACGATTTGTGTCTGCTGACCTCCAAATAGGGAAGTTTTATGCAGTTGACCTTTGGCTTTCGTGTCTCCGTATTTATGCCTGAGTAAATAGTGAAATAATGACACTTAACACTGTCGCCTGCATGTGTCTGGAGCTGCTCTGTGAAGACTGGGGGCCATTGAGACCGCAGGCCAATTCCTGACACCCTTCTCTCTTGTTTAATAGTGGCGCGCATTCCCATTGACATGCCAAGAAAAACCATATTCAAATAGATTGTAACGCCTGCTATTAAAGTAGTTTCAGACTGCCCTGAAATTCTGCTCTTATTTCTTTTATGAGCATTTAATTATAGTACTATCCAGAGAGAAAGATGGTGCGGTGTAATTTTACATGCAATTTATAATATAATAATTGCAGGATTATTTATAAATAATTGTGAGGTCATACAGTTAACGCTAGACATTATCTTAACAAAGACTCCGTGACACGGAGAGGAGATGAGACTCGAACCGCCGAAGTGCTGATAATTGCTTGAAACATTCAGGACTTGCCACTGACCGGGTCTATGAACAGGTCTAGTGGGCCCCCCAGAGGACAAGTACTAAAAATCAGTGCTGCCTGTCGACAATGGCACAGAAACATCCAACTTTAAATGTAATATGTGCCACAGCCTCTGGGGTTAAATCACAGGTGCGTTTGATTATGTTTTTGTTTGTCTTTGTGTAGGTCTTTTGTATAGAATAGGTCTTGCAGATAGAAAATAATCTCTTTGCAATTATCAAAATACATTCCAGATGCCACGCTGTAAAAACAGATGATGGTACAATCAGTCACGTCTTAAATGAAAAAAAAAATAAAAAGGTTTAAACTTGATGAAATAAACACAAACAAAATCAAGAGCGGGGAGGGAAAATCTCGCTACCGTTACAGTCCGATTACACAATGGCTCTTTATGTGGAATGATGCATTCACCTCAAACACAGCCAGTTCTGTAGGGCCGTAGGAGGTGTCGCCTCTACAGCCCATATCAGTGCACTTTGACACGTGTTAGCACCGCGCCATCTGTGAGTAACAACTTAGCATAATCATCTGTTCGGGTTTGTCTCGTACACGAGGAGCCAGAAGCCAGCAGTAGCCTCTTTGATCACCTGCCTGATGTGTGGTCACAGTGGTTTCACTCCGCTCCTTTTGGCTCAATCAAGGGCCCCAGAATGCAGTGAGGTCCGACTTCAGAAAACAAGAACCTGCCCGCTGCTGAGGCACCACCGAGATCCAATCAAGGAGCAATCAGATTCCCTCTTATCTATTTGGCTTGGCTGGACATGGATGTTAATCAGTCCCATATCTGGGTAATAGTGTTCCTGTTTAATTGCCTCCCTTCGTTCGGGCTGTATCGCTTATGATCTCTATCTGCAAATGGGGTCAGAAAGGCATATGGATCTTGTTTCCAGCCTGGCTCTCCTGAATCCTAACAGGGGACGGTTGGAAACAGCGCTGGCTGTGTGGCCTGGCGTTTAAAGCAGTCCTAAGATCAAGGCGCTTGTCGTCGCTCCCACGTGCTGATGTCCCTGCTCTGTCAGGCCTTGGAGTTGTTCGTCATGATCCTTGTTTAAGCTTAGCTGCAGTTCTCCGACAGTTTGGATACAGCGCAGTATACGGCTGACCTTTCAGAACAACGTCCAGAGTATTATTTTCCACACAGGGGAGGATTTGGTCCCTGTTCGAGTCCCCATGAGAATGGTGTGATTTGCATATTCATTGGGCTTTTGCATCTGATGCCCATCTCGATAGACCTGGTAATGGTGTGATATCTGGACAGCTCCAGGGCAAGTCAGCCACCCGTCTGAGTGACATGCAAATACGCGAAATAATGCCGATTGTGATTTGGTTAATCACATTCTATACCATGACTGGCCTGGACTATCCTGGTCTGGTCTAGTCCAAGCAGAGTTGAGAGTTCAAACCTGCTGCCGACACAGAATGACCAAATTTAAAAAAAATAAATAAAAAATGTATTTGACAAATTAAGTATGATGCAAATATCCGCCTCTGGAGATGGAGAGCCATGTAGAGCAAAGGTCGGCTGGGTCGTACTGACACGTCTTTTGTCGCCTTCTCCCGAAAACCCCAACCCTTATAACCTTCTTTCACTGCGAGAGGGTTAACTGTCATTTCTTTCACGCATAAATAAACCTGTACCCCCTCCCCAGCCAATGCTTGGGCCTGTTCAAGGGAGCAGAAGGTCTAAAAGCATTCCTCCATGAAGACTTTCCCTTTTCTAACTTCGCTTTGATTTTACGCTCATTATCCCCCCCGCAGCTCTGCCGGTCCTGGACAAGAGACTCCGTACCTGACGAAACAATGGGGGAGCTGTGCTGCATGATGAAGCTAAGCCCAGCTCGGGGTGGCAGGAGGGGATTGCATTGTCTTTTTACGTCACACTGCCACAGGAGGAAAAAAAAAAAAAAAAAAAAAAGGGGAGAGACCATTATCCCCAGTTTTCTGCAGATCAAATTAATTAGCAGCAGTGCGCTCCTGAAAGAAGAGATTCTCCAAAGAGGGACGTCTTACCCGGTCAGATCTCCTCATAACCCTTTGTTATTCACCGGTGCCCAGCTGTTGTGCGGCTGCTGTCAAAGCAGAGGACCTTCTCCCTGATCTTCAACCTCCTCGTCCCTAATCGTGCCCTCGAGGCACCGGGGCTAGAGGGTAGGTGGCAGGGTGAAAGGTCTCTCTGGATGGGACAAACTCCTCCCCTTCCGATGACTTCACTCATCTTGTTTCAAGTAAAGCAGAAGCTAAAAAGCCACAAAGATTTGCTGTTGCTTGATTGATTAAGGAGACTTGAGTGTCTTTTTCAGGATGATTCATTAACTGAAGGAAAGTTCGAAGATGAGAATATTCCCCTTACGGAAGAAGTGAAACACTCTGGTGCAAACCACAGGTATTAAGTGGCAGGCACTGATTATTATTACTGCTGGAATCTGAATACACATGCTTGAAAAGGCGAGTTAATCATTGTAGGGTTAATTAAAAAAAAAAAAAAAAAAGAATGATTACTGTGGGAAAAATATGAAAATAAAACTTTTTAATTTCAGTTTTACGAAAATAAAATGAACCTAAAGTATACTGCAAAACTACTGCCTAACAACCCTGGGTCATCTTCCTGCCACAATCGGATGATACAATACTGACCCCTAGTGGAGCATAAATGAAACATATTTAAAAATGTGGTGCCTTGGACAAACAAAGATGTCCAGATTAGAACACTCATTGTGCAGTGGTAATAAGAGTTCTGCTGACACATATATTATAAAAAAAGAATAAAAGAATAAATTCCCAACTATTAATGCACATGGGACTTTCCTCGCAGTGTTTTCTCCTACTTCTTATCCCTCCTGGAGAGCTTCTGCACACAGCTCCGCATGAGATCCCTCTCGGTCTGGACACAGTCTTCCAGCCTGAGTCCGCCCTGCTCTCTGACTGCACCCACAGGGCTGATCCTGGGCAAGCTGGTACTAGTTTTCACGGAGTGCTCTGGATTAGGCAGCGATCTCACGCGCATGCACTCAGGAGCCCGCGGCCCCTCTGTGGCCCTTGTAGTGAATCCACTCACTCTCTTGATTGCCCTGTGCGTGTCAGCACTGCGAGGCTGTGCTTTTTCAGAACATATGCAGGGATGGTGTCTCCTCGTGGTGTCAGGGACAGCGGCGTAATCTCCGCCTTGGACTGTGGTTGTCGTATTTTGACCGATGGCTCGCTTTAAAATTGGCACACAGGTCTTGGCCCTCCTGGGATGAACATCGGGTGTGTGCCACCGTGGGTGTATCGGAGCCTGCAGGCGCCGTTCCAGGGCCTGAAGGTCGGAGGGCAGAGGATCCCGACACTCGTGAGGACCCCAGGAATCTCGCAGCCTGGTGTTGTACTCCATGTTGATGCTGACGTCATCGTGGCACCGCGCCTTCTGGATGGCGTTGACCCTGAGGAGGATGGAGTCACGTGTCAGAGGATGATGAGGACCCCTCGTCTTCATCCGTTCCCTTGTCGCCTTCTCACTCAGCATCACCGACTGTTTAGCAGCCTCACAGCGCTCTCTGGCTGTGACGGACAAGCTTCATTTACAACAAGGAACAACTGATCTTAACACATATCTCCGCCATTTTTACATACTTGAGCACGCTCACCGTGTGCTCGACATTTGGTGGGGGTAGACAGGAAGCAGGTGTGGTAAAGCAGCGCAGCTCTCTCTGGTTCCTTGTTGTTACGGTCACGCATCTTTTGGCTGGGTGAAGCCACCTGGGCAGTGTGATCGGCCCCGACGGCGGTGAAGGGAAGCTTTCTGGGCGAAGCTGCAGATTCCTCGGAAACCAAACCATCCTGAGCCACCACATCACGCTGGCCTCCCGCCGTTGGCTCTGTGTAATCCCAGAACACTTTGGCAAACTGGTAGCGCTTCACACTGGATGACGTGTTCACTAAAATACTGAAGGATACAAGAGACAAATGCATACTCTTCCCACTGATACAGCATCTGAACGCCATAATGATGAAGATAGTTCAATAATAAACAATAAAGACGCTTTCATGCATCTGACTCACCTGTTGTCATGGAAGTGCAGGGACAGTATTCGGCCTGTTGCCGACCCCGCCGTGATGTCTCTCAGGCAATCTCCGGTGAGGAAATTAAATATGCGAATCTTTCCATCCGCACAGCCGGTAACGACGCGGAGGTGGACGAGAGTCAGAGATCTGACCTCCCTGCAGAAGCGACGGCATTCAGTTCAACATTTAGGGTTATAAGAATATAACTGTGTTCGAGAATACTGAAATTAAAACGGAAGGCAAAAGAGAATTCACATGGGTTGCTCAGGTGGTGATACAGTATAAGGACATTTCTATTAGTTACAAATGGCTAACACTGTCAGGACCAGGCAACAAGGCAAGAAAAGGTGACAAGAACATGTTTAAAAATGTACTGAAGACACTGTAATTCTATACAATTGGAATAAAATTGTTGAAGTAACTATCGGAGCGAATCAGCTCCAAATGCTTCTTGCTTACTTCGGGTGGTTGAAGGTCATAAGACACTGTTTAGCGTCACAGTTGATGCTCCAGGCCATGACCTGGCCGTTAGAGTCCCCGGATAAAAAGTGCCATTCGTCGAAGAACAGGCACTTTACTGAGCTCCTGTGGCCGTCAATCACCTTCGGGAAAGTAGGACGTTATACAGCAACATGAACAAACGCAAAGACATTATCAGGTGGAGATGACCTACAGTTTGGCATACTCGACGTAAAAAAACAGTTTATTAAAAGAGACCATATATACAGCATATATGATTATATTCTCACCCTGAGCAGCGAGGCCTTCTCCATGTCCCATATTTTGACAAGGCCCCGATCACAGCTGCTATAGACTGTTCCTGTGTTGATCCTCACACATTGGACAGAACTGGGGTGCTTGAAATTCAAATCCTCGAAATGCTTCCCTGTGTGTAGACTCCACACTGGCAGTGTGGTCGCCACATTTAGCTGATGTTGCACATATTAGTTAAAAAAAACACTAAACGACGTAAAGGTTTTAAAAGCCTTAAAACACACTGATTGCTCTCGTAATTCTAAAACTGTGACGGCAGGGTCGGCGCGTGACTCCTCGTCATAAGTATGCAAACAGAACTCGGACAGAAAGCAAAAACAACCAACAATAATGCAATCATAATGTGGAAATCCAAAGCTACAGCACTGTTGTACGACCAGAAGAACTTTTTGGTTTCTGCAAAAATCTACAAATAATTATAAATGATGATTTGTGAAGATGAAATCTTATGTCTGAACAATGACATACGTCCTTCAAGGGCTGCTTACCTTTTACTAGACAGTCTTTAGCTCCTGAGACAAGTCTGTCAGCACAGACATCCAGGCAGTTGACAGTGCCAGTGTGACCATACAGCATCATCACACACCTGCCTGTCTTCAAATTCCAACACCTACAGGTAGGACAAAACAGCAACACACACCCTATCCTATCAAATCTACTTTAGTCACATGGAGGAACGTATCATTATCTGTCGCCTCGGCCTGATCAATTATCAACCACTGACAAATTGCTAGCCATAAACGGGAGTTATGACGACGCGCCCCAGCTTGCATCGCCTCCTCACCTGATACTCGAATCGCAGCTCGCAGTTAGCACCAGGCCTCTGTCCTCACACAGCAGCACTGCCCGGATGCTGCCAACGTGGCCCTTCATCACGGACACAACCGTGGTTTCGGACGCCACATGAAGCAGACGCGCCGCACCGTCCTTGGAGCCCGTGGCCATTAACGATCCACCTCTGTAGTCCACCACCCGATGGGGGTCCTCTCTGTCAAGCCCAAACACAACCGGACTGCATCAGTCGCACGTGTGTGTTTGTATTCCGATGTGCACGGTTTAGTTTTGTGTCTAGCTACATCCAAAAGGGAAACCGAACACACTAACTTGTCCAGCAGCACCTTGGTGAAGTAAGCAGCACAGTAAACATTTCGCTCCTCCATTTGCACCGTCTGGCTTTTGACTTTGGCGTGAGCCGCTTCGCATGGCTTGACCTGTGAAAGCGGTCAACGAAAAGCTCATTCACGTATTGGCAATCGTGTTTCTGGAACAAAAAATGGAAGTTAATGGCGCTCTGGTACATATAGAGCTATTGATGTGTTGACCTTTGGGACACTAGGATGAATATCCACTCTCTCATCATCCTTGACAGGTACAGGGACTCCAACAATGCTGGCGTAAGTAGGACTTACTATGTTAACACCTTTGCACATCTGGAACAGAAACAAAAAAATTATCGATTACTGATAAAGTCATTTTTATTTCCAATTTTCTAGGAAAAAAATGCAATCGTTAAACTTCACCTCCACACACTTGTTCGTCAAAAAAGAAAAAGTGGACAGCAACTTTGAAAACTTTTAGCTCCTCCGTGCATGATTAGTTACGAAATCATGTAAACACACACAAACGCTCCACCTTCATCATTGCACTAATTTGATCCCGGAAACTCCTTCTGAACTGGACCTCCTCCACGGTTTCCTGTGCAAGGTGCTGCCAGTAGCGACTGACCTTCTGGCAGCGTCTCAAAGTATGCTCGTCCAACAGACCTGGCAGAAGACACACGTGTGCAGCGTAATGTCGGCATTTGTGTTCAAAGAAAAAAAAAAAAAAAAAAGGTTGAACAGATTTTGACCACTTTTACTCAATTCAAGGATGAGAGGGTTTGATTTTTGTTATTGATAAAAACAAAATACCAAATGTAAATGTAATTGTCATCACTTTGTCACAATGTATTATTACATTGCCTGGACGCCTTTTGTATGTCATATTCTTCCTTTCAGTGATACATCTTTTTAAGGAAGAGGTCAATGGGAGCAGACAGCCACTCGGCTGCTTGGCAGGGGCTTTATGGTTCTTATATCTGAGGGCTACCCACTTCAGTGGGGTGGATTTAACAAGACCTTAACAAGGGGCATTAAGTTTCATCCCCATAGTAACATTAGACCCGCTTAGTGTCTTTTTACTATCAGTTTAAGGACATGTCAATGCACACTCCAGGTTGAGCATGCAGACATTGAAAATCGACTCCATTACTGTTTGGCTGTGTCTGTGTCTGTGTCTGTGTGTGTGTCTGTGTGTGTGTGTGTGTGTGTGTGTGGCAGAAAACGCCCGAACTAACTGAAATGTAAAAAGTCTGGCGGCCTGCGAAACACTGCATGCGTTTCTGTTGAAGCTAAGGAGAGCCCTGCAAGTGACCAGAGACCGTAAGACATTTCATCAGCGTTACTTATGTGTCGACTTACCTAATACCCTCTTTGACAGATCAACAGGGAGGCAGCCGATGAAGTCTCGGTACCGGCTGACTCCAGACACAGACTTTGAGGATCCAGGCACTACCATAAGAGCAGGGTCCTCTGAGTCATCCTCACTGTCCTGATCAGGTTGACTGGTGTTGCAACGAGTACTACTCACTGAAAAGGGCATAGGATTGTCACATGATACGAATTATTAACACTCACAATAAACAATGCGCAAAGACCTTGTTTCATGAAATCGCTTCATAAAGGAAAAGCCGTCTCTGTGGCTGTGCCCTTTACCGGCCTCTAGCGGTACCCAGCGGGAATTGCAGCGCAAGCCAAATAAGGTTCTGCGGTGAGCTTGAACTACTAAACACTCAAAGGACTGTAAAAATTAAATAAAGAGTCTGTTCCACAAAACGAAATAAGTAAATAACAACGACAACAATATTATCTTTGTGTTGTGTTTATTTCCTCTGTGGTCTTACCATTAAACTGCAGAAACCCTCGCTTTTGTCTCACCAGCAGCACGCTGGTTAAATTGGCGACTATGCGTAATAGTTCCGAGTCACAAAGGGAAAGAAGACGGCAGAGATAGCGTGATTTTATACAGTCGGGGCTGCTGCTAAACCAGTCCCGGATCTCGTTCATGGCCATGCCAGGTGGCTTCCCACCCGGCCCTCGCCCTGTGCCGCGGCAGGGGTAATCTTGCGGTGACGTGGGGCTCCTTGACCTGGCGTACGTGAACAGAGTCCATGACGTTACGTCCAGCGCACTCTGGATTCTTTCGAGCACCCGGATGCTTCGGCACCGTAAAAGCAGCTCCACCACGAACCTCCTCCTGGAGTCGTCCGACACCTCCCACAAACGCCGACCGGGGCCCGGCGGCGTGGGGGCAAACACGCAAGACGGGCACATCCCGCACATGTCGAGACATCCCTCCTCCGCCGTAGTGTCGTTCGGCCCGCACGCCGACACGCTGCTGCCAAACCTCACGGACTTCATTTCGATGCTGCGCGATGGCTCAAGTAGCTCGTGGTGCATCCCTGTTGGCTGCCAGGCAACAGCTGCTGTTGTTGGTTTTTCTTTGAACGACGTTCAGCGGGTTGCCAGGCAACAGGTCCCACGCGCCGGCGCCGGCCAGCTTAGCTTCAGTCTCCACGCAGTCTCGGTTGTCCTGCCTCTGCCAGACATACATGTCAGCATCATTGACATTTACATGTGGTCACTGAGCAGACGCCTTTATCCAAAGCGACCTACGTATGAGGAAGACAATGGAAGCAATTAGAACAACTAGAGGAAACAAAAAGCGCGAGTGCATCAGACACGGAAGCCCAGCACACAAGTGCTTTATGAAAAGAGATGGAAAGTATTTGGATTGTTTTGTTGATTTGTGGATCGAAGTGTTAGATATACATCCAAACACGCTGTATATGCCTTATACAGTACACACATACCCACCTACTACATGGGTGGAAAGTAACCTATTACTTAATCATTCAGTATTTATTCCAGCACTCTTTGCACTCTGCATTATTGCCAGAACACTTCCACGTGACATTATGCTGTTGTCATCTACTCTTTCTGCTACATTATAATCAGTTATGAAGCCTAATTCAATGTTAATGTTTTAGCTGTGTGTGTATTTCTATCTGCAATCCTGAAAACTGATTCTGATCATTCTGATGATATAGTAAACAACGTGTTACATTTGACTGTCTCTAGCTCCACTTGCCGAGCGCGTCGGGGGGAGGAGGGCTGCTGTCAGCCAGGGACAAAACACGTGCGCCGCCCGGGAATCGAACCCGGGTCGCAAGAATGGGAATCTTGCATGATACCACTACACCAGCGGCGCTGGCGTGAGGAGCAGCGGGGAAGCGAGGCTTTATTCAGGCACGAAATACGGGTCACGGTGGCCCACAGTGGCTGGGTATGATGCGAAATGTTCCGCTTCAATGCAGCTGGTTGGACTCAGTGGGGAAATATTGTGAACGACTGCGACAGCAGATCAACCGCAAAAAGGCTAATCTTTAGATAACATTAACGTGCCACTTTTATTTGGAAAAGATTAACGTAAGACATACAATTTGGCCCCTTATTCTGAAAGCGACATTTATTTACTTCCGGGGAAGCGTCTTACGTCATCGCTTCGGTCTCGGGTAGCTTTGTGTTTCAGGAGTCCAGTCCGAGACCATAAGGCAACAGCTAAAACCAGTTTTCAACTGTAGTTAGCGGGACAGTGCGAGGAATCTAGCTACGTTGACTCGAGTAGGTGCAAAGGTTGATACACATCAACGCAGAAAGCTGTTCCGTGTTGTGATGGCCGTCTTCTTCTTGCTGCTGCATCTGTTGTAGCCACATAGCAGTTAACGTTAACTCCAGGATGGCTGTGACAGTGCCGTCTTAATGACCATAACGGACTATCTGGACAGCACCCTTTTCATTTAATCTTAGCTACGGTTCTTCCCCATGTGCACGAAATAAAAGGTTAGTCAAAGCCTAACGGTTGCCGGCCGACGTTTCGCGAGCTCGGCCACCGTGCTAACGCTAGCCGCCTAGCAGTTGCTTTGGCGTTTTCTATGTATTCGTGTGAGCAGCTGCCCTGAAGATTGATCGGTAACCCTCCCCCCAGAGTGCGCACTCATGTCGGCCAGGGGCAGCGGGGTGGAGTGGGTCGGGACAAGCGAGGAGGTGGTTATAACAGAGGAGTGTCTGCACCCTGAACACAGCACCCCTGCAGGTGTGACCCGTTCCCTTATTTCACTGTGACGTGGTTTCATATGTACGTTTCTAAAATAGTGCCTCTTGTTCTTCTAGTGATGGCGGTTTTAGAGCCAGCAGAGACGCCAATCCAGAGGCTGCTGGACACGGTGGGACACGGAGATAACCCAGAGGGCGACGGTGGCTTTTGTAAGACACTCTCTCCTCTTCTAGTTACCGTCCCAGCACCCTTGGGACTAACACAACGTTTCCACAATATCTTGGAAAGCTTGTGGAACCACCAATTAAAGACGGGGAAATGAAGGATATGTCATGTGTGGCATTAATGTTGTTGTTGTTTTATTCCTCTCATGGATGAAGTTGCCTTTGAGAATACATTGAACCAGCCTGGTCCCAGCCGGCGCGTACTTAAAGTACTAAAACAGGAGAGGGTGTGATCGAAATATGGCACCGTAACAATCGATCAAATGTTAAAACTAACTACATGTCATCCACTTGAGCTACACACCTGAAACTTACAGGAGCCTTGGGTGTGCCTTTCCCCCAACCAGGTGCCGTAGTTAAAGTTTTTATTGTACATCACATTTAAATGTGCCTAATAAAAATAACTCAACTTGTGTTTATTCGGCACTCTTCAAGACCAAGTTACAAGGTGCTTCACATGGTAAAACCAGGATTAACACGTTTCAGGACTGCGACGCCGCCAATAAAATCAGGCAGTTAAAATAACAATAAAACAACAATAGTAATAAGAAACTGATAAGACATGTTGTAAACAAGACAGCGTGCTAGCGTAAAATTAAAAGCTTTTTTAAGATGACGTTTTGAGAAGTGATTTTAAAGATGTCATGGATTTTGATATGACTGTGCATGCTAGTGATATTTACGTGTGTTAAATAAGTGGTTTCATACTCTTAAGCATAAAGTTCAGCTGCTGCGTTCTTGTTTTCTGCCTTTTTCCCCGTTTTCTAGATTGTGAGGAGTGTCTGACTCTCTTCCAGGACCAGAGTGATCCCGCTAACATTAATGGCCCTTCTTTTGTTCTCGACTTTCCAACGAGCATGGGTGTCCCCGAGAGGGCCCTCCTCACTCTTCCCTATGGCCTGACGATAGGCAGATCTAGCATCCCCAGTGCAGGTGTTGGCGTCGTAAATCACGGCCCGGTAGTGTCTCCCGGGATGCATTTTGGACCATATGAGGGGGACGTGACAACAAGGGAAAATGCCACGGCAAGTGACTTCTCCTGGGAGGTGAGCTTGGATACGTTAAACAGAAAAATGATACAAAGTGACACGGAGTCTCGACTTGTAGTTGAGCTTTCTCCCCTCTAAATACTTCTTATTGTGTTTATTGTTATATGTGCGTAATTTGTCTTGAAAATATTCCCATGTTCTGCAGATTTACAAAGGGAAAGAGGAGTATGAGTACATTGACGCTGCCAGAGAATCCCACTCAAACTGGATGAGGTAATGTATTGAATTCTGCTATTGTGGCTGTTTGTCTGTTTCTCTTTCACTCTCCGAATTCATTTAAAGGACCACGCCGTCAGGCAGGACTGTTAATTTAGAGACCCCATTAGGACGCCAGGAAACAGCATAAACATAGAGAATTGAAACGAGATAACAATGCGACTGAATTTGGCAGCTACCACGCAGCTACCAGGCAGCTACAGGCTCCACAAACAATAAATCACATGGTCCATTTCCTGGAGTATTGGACTTTAGTTCAGACTTCGTATCTAGTGCTCTTCACTAGGTAAGATTTGAATTTGTAGTCTAAACGTATAAACCCTTTTTTATTGTCAGAACGTCAGTGTTTTAACATGCTTTGTTGCTGTTCCTTAGTTAACCTCATGGTATCTCACCTCATATTGCAAATGATGGCGCATCTAAATATCTGTCCATGTTCATATTCAGTCTCAGTTGTTCCACTTAATATTTAGAAACCGTCTCTCTTCTCACAGGTACGTCAACTGTGCTCGTAATAAAGGCGAGACAAATTTGCTGGCAGTACAGTACAAAAGTAGCATCCTTTTTCATTGTTGCCGCACCATACACCCTGGAGATGAGCTCATGGTGTGGCCCAGCAGCAAACTTCTCACCCATTTTAGCGAAGCTTGGACCCAGGTGTGGCTGATGAAGTTGAATGCAGCAGGTACGTTTACTACCTAAGTTTCACTAGTCGGGGAAAAATGTGATATTTGTGGTTGTTTGTTTTTTTATTGTCTTTTTCCATTGGCTAGCCACTATCGTAATTTTAGAATGAACATGTAATGTAAATGAAACTGGAAAATTCTTACAATGCAATATCATTTTCTGGTCAATTTACATTGACATAATTTTCCCCCTTCTCCTCCTCCTAAATTGTAGAGACTTACACAAGTGCGACATCTCAGATCTTCCTGTGCTCCCACTGTCAGCTGTCCTTCACTACAGAGGCCTTCCTCCAGCGACATACAGAATACTTCCACATACGGCCTGAAGGGGACTGTACAACACCAGCTGCTGTGGCAGTTGAGCCTGAAAATCCCACTTCCAGTGCCGACTCGGGTCACTCCGCAGCATCCCTGGTGGTATTATCTGTCGATCCTGTCGAGTCCAATACATGCGGTGACTGCGGGAAGATTTTCAAGCAAATACCTCACCTTAGGAGGCACAAGCTTTGTGTCCACTCGAACAAGCGCCCCTACTGCTGCCCAAAGTGCAGGAGGAGTTTTAGCCAGGCGTCTGGCTTAATCCGACACCAGCTCGTTCACAGAAAGCCGGCTGTGATAAAAGAGGCAAACACTGTTCCTAATCAGAACGAAATCCTTAGTGAGAAGAACGACGGCTTGACACGGCAGTCAGAACTTTTTAACACTGCAGATCCAGCTGTGGGTAAGGAAACAAAGGAAATTAATGTGAGTGAGAATCTACAAGAAGCTATAGATGTAACCGAAACTGGGAATACTTCTGCAGGAGAGGCAGAAACGTTCCAGACCAGTTGCTCGGACTGTTCTAAGATCTTCACAAATGAGGCATCCCTCAAAAAGCACAAGGTGACCGTCCACGAACGGTTACGTCCGTACGTCTGCACTGTGTGCCAGAAGGGCTTTGGCCAGTACAACGACCTGACCAGGCACCTGCGGCGTCACCAAAAGCGAAGCAAAAGGGGAGTTAAACTAAACCCGGCTCCAGAGGAATGTACCACCATGCCCTTTAGCTGTGCTGAGTGTTCAGTGGCGTTTTCTTCAGTGGACACCCTTCAGCAGCACATAAGCGAGCGTCACTCAGAGGCGACCGCAGTGGGAAATCAGGAGGATGATCCAGTGCCTGCTGGTGACGATCAGAGGCTCGATCCGGACTTCATTCCGCAACCCTCAGTGGCTGAACCCGTGGAATCGATCCAAAAACGCCTCTCTCAGAGGCCTCAGCGACTTGGCGCTAGATCTAAGATTTCTGCCATAACCAAGCTCATAGCTCCAAAACGAAGGGCGGCCGTCTGCAAGACGCCATTAACCGGCCCTGCTCACACCGAGAGCAGCTCCCCTGAAGCCCCTGCTGCCAGAAATGGGAAGTTAACAACGTACAAATGGTTTAGCTGTAATCACTGTAAACGAACATACGGAAACCCGGATGATCTCAAAGCACACAAGTGCGCTGTGAAAAAGCACACGTGTGGTCAGTGTGGGGCGACCTTTAATAAGTCTGGCTTCCTGAAAAGACACGAGCAGATGGTACACGTGAATGCAAAATCCTCCAGCTGTGAGCGCTGTGGTAAAGTCTTTACTACATCTGGTAACCTTAAACAGCACCAGAAGAGCAAGACTTGTGTGAAGTATCACTGCACGTCTGAGCTTTTCCAGTGTTCGTTTTGTCAGTTCTCCTTCACTATGAAGAGCTACCTTATTAAACACATCAAGAGGCACCACCCTGTGGAGTTCCTGTCACACTGCGATTCAGACAGCCTCGTGGATCAGCTGGAGGAAGAGGAGGGGGGAAAAGAATGCACATGCCCTCATTGCGGGAAGAGCTGTGCAAGCGCCAAAGCTTTCAAATCGCACACGTGCTTCCAGCAGATGAAGGTCCTGTACTTGTGCACCGACTGTGGTAAGGGCTTCTCAAACCACTACGGCCTCAAGCAACATCAGCGCATTCACACCGGCGAGAAGCCGTACAACTGCCCTCACTGCAGCAAAAGCTTCTCTTACACCGGCCAGCTCAACGTGCACCTCAGGACTCACACCGGGGAGAAGCCGTACCTGTGCACCCACTGCGGGGAGAGCTTCCGGCAGTCGGGGGACCTGAAGCGACATGAGAGGAAGCACACGGGGGTGAGGCCCTACAGCTGCCCCGAATGTTGTAAAAGCTTCAGCCGCCCGCAGAGTCTCAAAGCTCACCAAATGCTTCACCTGGGACAGAGAATGTTCAAATGCACCCAGTGCGGAAAGAGCTTCTCCCGCAACTATCATCTCAGGAGACACCATCAGAAGATGCACTTGTAGTCCCGTTTTTAGGACCGCCAGTGTAAACTGAATTGCACCGAACGGTCACGTAGCTCACGATTCAAGAGTTGCGGGACAAGTTTTGAATGACCATTTACATAGCACTATTTTAAGTTAAACTGAGGTTTGTTTAAAGCTAAAGCATTTCATACCCAAAAATGAGATTTTTATGTTTAGAGTTTTCCCTTTTTGCTAATTGTTTGAAAGAGGTGAACATTTATAAACATGCCATTCAACAATAAATTAACAAATGTAAAGGAACTCGCCACGGTCACATAAACACATGCTTCTTGTCTCAATGTCAACTTGCTTTAGAAATAAAAACACCCAGCCTGACCGTCACTGTTGACCATTTATTCCACAAAACATACAATGCAAAGCATGTGCACTGTACAAGCCTTAATATTATGAAAATACTCATAACCATGCCTGTTTTTGTTTTTTTTTCTCAATTCATTAATCTTTGTTTTTGTAGTCATTAAGATCTACTTCTTTTTTACATGACACAGTATAACTGTCTATTGAACACTGCTTTTTGCATTGCATTTGTCAGTTTTTGTCCTTGTTAGCTCATATTTCCACCTTGGCTATATTATAAATATTAAGTAAAATTAAAATATTTCAGTCTTATTACCTGAACTATACAAACATACTGGTATGACAGTTGACACAAGTAGACTCAATTTCATTTTAAACTGTGCGTAAATTGAAACAGGTATAAACCTGGCAGTGTTTTCCATGTGCTACACACAGCGGTGTCAAGTGCAGCTGCTGGTTCGAGACGCGAGCTTTTTAAAATCTATAACTTTGCTGCTGGTAACGTCTTCTTTCACATCCCAGTCCAGTAATGTTTCTTATATCAGTAGATCCTAACTAATACCAGTTACACAAGTCCTTGACAACATCCATTTTTAGGGGGGGGGGGGGGGGGGAGAGGCCCTTTTTTATTGGGGCACAGCAGCTGTTTTTTATCCACATC
>CM022492.1:19564597-19580872 GCA_011952105.1 Coreoperca whiteheadi
TTGTAAAACGGAATAATTCAACATTTTGGGAAAACCCACTTTATCGGTGTCTCGCGGAGAGTTAGATGAGAAGATCTCTGTCTGTTAAATATGAAGCTGCCACTGGGAGACGATGAGCTCAGCTGAGCAAAAAGACTGGCATCAGGTGGAAACAGCTAGCCCCTGTCCAAAGGTAAGAAACGGCCTACCAGCACCTATAAAGGGCACTTATTAGCATGTTGAATTCTTGTTACACCCATTCAAAAAAGGTGTGATAGCAACAATGTGTGGCTTTATGTTTAGACAGCGCCAGGCTAGCTTGTTTCTGTGTGCTAAGCTAAGATAACCGTATACTGGCTGTAGCTTCATATTCAGCCCACAGACAAGACAGTGGTATTCATTTTCTCCTCTAACTCTCGGAGAAAATGCACATTTCCCAAAATGTTAAATTATGCCTTTAAATGAGTCGCTTCTTCAGTGATAACTGATCCTCTCTGTGGTCACTGAATGTTGGCCCTGTGGTAACATGTCTCCCTGGATTTTCTGCTACTTGAGGTTTGAGTTTCTGTAGGTGCCATGTTCACTCCAAATATAGTAACCGCTACTGAAAACAGAAAACGCTCATTTCCTGTGCACCTTGGAGAGCATGGTAAATGTTGAATCACTTGTGAGGTCCAAAAACCAGGTGCCCCCACATACTTGTGGGGTCTGACAGCTTCGCGGGGAACAAAATGTTGGACCCCACAAGTTTAATGGCGCTGTTTGAAAGCTAAAACTTGGTTTTCCATTAAGTCAATGACAGGTCCCCATGACTACAGTAACATATTGTGTGTGTGTGTGTGTGTGTGTATCAGTCAACGGGTGAAATAGTGGAAATGTTGCAGACCGGGACTTCACTGTATGTGATTTAAAAAAACAAATCTACACTGCAGTGTTTTTTAGAATATCTGGCCACGTGCAAAATCCAGTATTTCAGTTCAATTCCTAAAATGTGCATCTTGCTTAAGCTAATACAAGTGGAACAATGGATATGATGTATTCAATAAAGAAGTGACCGATCTCAATTCAAGACTGGCTGTGCATTGTGTGCACTTTGAAATGCTGGAAATATTTGAGCTTCCAAAAACGATTGCAGCGTATCGCGCTTACCAAGCAGCGGACATGGGCTGATAATACCTGACCACCACTGTTAACACAGACATAACGCGATTCAAATGGATCGACTCTGTCGGCGGAGACAGCTGCAGCTTTTCCTCGAGGCCGCCGAGCTGCATCATGTCACAGCAGTATTGTGTATCAAACACACTGGGGGTGGGGATCAATCACGACCACTGAAGTTGCTCACATGAAGACAGAGGCCTCTGTCTCAGGGTCCAACTTCCTACATTCACTCTGGTGGAGCAGCATGACAGTTTACATAACCACCTCCAGCATGCTAATGGAGGCCCTCTGCAGCTGCTGCTCACAGGCCTCACACGCGCTCTCATGCAGAGTAAGCCGGATCTTCACAAGCCTCACTTTCAGTCTTCCACGGTGATTATGCATGCGCCACCTTGCATGCTCCACGAGCCAGACTGATTCAGTGCTGCACCTTCTCCTTCCCCCCCCATTTTCCTCTCCACGATCCTTTGTTCCCTCTGCTGCAACATTTTAACACTTTTTCCTCGAGGTTTGTTTACTTTATCCCGTGCATCTCTCACTTCCCTCTCTCTCTCTCTCTCTGCCGTTCAGTTTGTTCATCTGTGTTACAGAGTAGCATCTCGCAGCCTCAGTGCTACCCTATCCATCACATGGGCCCCGTTTCCCTGGCAACCCCACAGTGAAGCCCCTGTCAGTTTTGACAGCGCCTTTGAAATGAGACCAGTATCATTTTATTGTCATGCATCATTGAACACTGTACAAGCTTCTGCTTTTAAGCCTTCCTTACCCATAAGAATAGGGTTTAAAACGTTATCCCCTGGAGCCAAATCACTGTATGTTCACACAAGCGATGACAAGGCTGAAGCATAAAAATTACATGCTCCTTAAGACTTTGGCTGGGGTCAAACTATACTTACAATGTAGGCAAATGAAAAATAAAATAACATAAAAGCAGCCAGTTAGCTCATTTAGCTAAGACTGGAAACAGGAGTAAATGGCCAGCCTGGCTCTGTCCAAAGGTCACAAAAAAAGCAGCATCTGTAAAGCCTGGCACGGTAAAACCAGCATTGTGTCCTTTTAACACGGATTACACAAACGAGATATAACATCTTAATTTGGAGGTGCTTGTTACGTGTGGACGGAGTCAAGCTAGCTCTTTCTTGATCCTGATCCTGTCTGCGGTGTTCTTGCGCCGCTTAAAGGTTAATCAGCGTTGGGCCTGTGGTAACATGTCTCCTTGGATTTTCTGCTACTTGTGGTTTGAGTTTGAGGATCTGGGCATTTTACCCTTTTTTCTTCTTTCTTTTTTTTTTATTTTTTTTATACATTTTATAGACTGAACGATAAAAAAAGGAGCTGACAGATGAATCTAAAATAATAACTAGTTGCAGCATCATTAATGGAACTGCAGTTCTAGTTCACGCTATGAATTAAGTGAATCAAATTGAACCTAAGGCTACTGCAGATGACAGGCAGCATGGGAGCAGCATTGAAGTCTAATGGCTTTTGATTTAGGTTACCTTCGTATTTAGAGGGATTAGCAGAATGTGGATTACAGACACACAAAATACACCGTTTGCCTCCTAAGTAACAGAGCATAAAACACAAACAGTGCCCTCCAAGGCTGCGTGCCCACTGTGACGCTCTCACGTGGCGCTGCTTCACTCCTTGAGTCTGAAGATCAAGAGGCCACAGCTGGTAGCTTGTGGTGCCCTCGTTTTACTAAAGCCCACAATGCTGCAGATCAAAAGGAGGAGGTTCAGCAGCGTTTAACGTGGCCCTCGCAAAAAAAACCAGCCACGATCAGATGTGTGTCGTGACGTCCGGCCTTGGGCAAGCTCAGGACCGGTGCTATGATGTAGTCCAGGCTAAAACCTTGCCCTCGCTGGCAAACACTTAACACTTTCGCTTCCCGAAAGGAAGATTTTTTCCCTCCTTATGAGCGATGATCCCACACGGGGCAGACAGACTAATGGGATCCTGCAGGATGCAACCTCTCACCCTAAACTCGCCTAAGTATGTAGAGTAGTAGATGAACTGCTCCAACGGTGAGGTGGCTATCTTTGGAAGACAAACATTGGGATTAAAGGCAGGGTGGTGGGGGGTGGGCAGGGCTGGAGAAGGACGCTGTTCCAGTTGTGGCAGATAGTAGGTCAGAGGAGCTAACAGATGGCCAGGAAACTCCCTTCCTCCCTCCCTCTGTTGCGAGTCGCCTGGGATGTCCTACAAAAGCTCTGTGGGCAGCTTGCTAGAGCCAGTCACCAGCTCACAGATTGTGTTTGTGTCTCAAAAGAGCACCCACTTGGGACTGTAAAGGGTATTAAAAATAGCCAGTAAGTGAGAAACTACCATTTTACAATGCAGTTGCCATGACCGAGAGGTGGCGAAGCGATCGAGCGACTCTGGAGGCCTCTGCTCTCCTACAGCGTGGTTGCATCTTGGTGGCCCTCTGGCTATAATGTGATTGGGTAACGCTGGTGGTTTAACTAGCGAGTCAGCATCCCCGCACCCCCCCCCCCGCTGCCCACAGGAGCATGTCGACTGCTGTGTTTCTTTCCCTCTTGACTCTCCAAAAACAGATCTAATTTTGGATTCAGCCAATAGGATGTGTGGAGGTGGTGACATTGGTTTTGTCACAACAGAAATAGCGCGTTTCCACTCTGTTATTCCATCGTTCTGCAGCATCCAACTTTCCATCATTTTTATTACTCACACATTGTTCTTGCTATTTCAACTGGTTTCGGGAATGTGAGCTACTCTCCATTTCTCCCTTCAAGGTCCAGTGTGTAACATTTAGGAGGAGCTATTGGCAGAAATGGTATATAATAAGCATGTTTTCATTAGTTTCTAATCAACTATGATTAAGAATCGTTGTGTTTTCGTTACCTTTGAATAAGCCGTTTTTGTCTACATAGGGTTAGGGTCCCCTTCCGCACCGCCATGTTTCTACTGTAGCCCAAAAAGGACAAATCACTGGCTCTAGATAGGGTCTTTCTTGTTTTCCATGAGTTTCGCGGCCACCGTAGTTTCTCCTACACGCTTGGAACCGCTAGATGCCACTAAATCCTACACAGTGGACCTTTAAACGCCAAAGTGAACTAGGATGATTACCATGCATAATGTGAGATCTAGTCTTAGTATGCCTCGCTGTTCTGTGTGTATATATGCTGCAATTAATCCATTATGCTTGTGTGTTGCTTAATCAAGCTGTAAAAGATAAGCATATGCAGACCAAGAGAAGCACTTTTCGTCTGAACAGTTTAATGACTCCGCCATTAATTGCTTTCCCAACCGCCGCAGGTTAAGCATGTCCAGAAATGGCAGGTAATTGCTTCTAAATCCTCCTAAAATTGGGGGTTAATCCAGATCCCAGATGTGCAACACGCAGACCGAGAATTAGGATGTGGTCCTGGCTGCCATCGCCCTGGACCGCTCTCCCCCAGCCAATAAAATGGATATCGTGGGTTCATCAGAGTAACCCATGGTACCAGGGCCTGTCTATTTTTTGGCAGGCCAGTCTTTGGTCAGCAGTCATGTTTAGGCTTAGTGCTGACCCCGGAGAGAGACACGGCAGACTGAGAATAAGGTCAGCCACAGAGAACTGAGTAGCACTACACTTTGTGGACAGACACATAAATTATATAACTATATGATGTTTTTAAGTTTGGTTTATTGCATATATGAGTGTATATTCTTGTTGTTATTCTTGTTAAATAGTCTATACTGTATATATTGACGATTAGATTTAGTATTTAGACTGCTATAAGTCCCCATATTACCTTAATAAGGCATTTTATTTATTTTATTGTATTGTATCTATTTTCTATATATATATATATATATATTTAAAATACTGCATATTTACACGTTATATTGTTCTGCACATAAACACATTCATGTACACAGATCTAGGGAATTATACAGTATATATATATGGTTTTATTTATACCTATGTCTTTATCTTTACCTTTTTCTTGTGGTTGCTGTAATTTTAAAGGAAAGGGCTGGCGACGTTCTGTATTTTTCTTATTTTCAACAGATTCCATAAAAACTAACAATTAACTGAAAGCCAAAGCCTTATAGTTTATTCCTCTGTGGCATAGACCTTTCTTGTTGTCCAAAAACAATAAAAAAAACGTAACTGAGCCACACCGTTGCACTAGGTGACACGTTCCTTCACCATAATGGAACACTTTAACACACACTTTACTTTAAGCAGCTGAAAATAGTCCCCAACAAATGCAACATTTACGATGAAACTATATATTTGCGGCTTGTTTATAAAGATTTGAATCTTCAGTAGGAACGAATGGACTTGGGAGTGAGTGCCACAGACAGGGTAGAGAAGTCCTAAGGGTCAGACTAACACTTTGTTGGCTTTGGACTTTTCATTTGTTTAAATAGATTTGTTGACAGTAATAAAAACACTAAATAACATCAGGAACTGCAAGGCCTAAATCTACAGCACAGCCTCACAGATCATTTTTTCCAGCTTGACAAGATGATGGCAGGTTGAACGGGACAAGACAGCACTCAGACATCGCGGCCGAGACATTGCATAACATGGCTTGTCGCAGGACCCTGAGCGAGTGGGCATGCTTGCAACCCACCACCACTGCAGGACTGAGAAGTGGAGCAGAGTGACCTTGCTGATAATCTGTCTGGTCTCCTACCCCTCCTGGCTGTGAGTAATGCACTGTATGAAATACTGCAGGCCCACTGAGCTCAAGTAACAGGCGGTTTGAAGATACCTTAATATATGGTGATTTATTACGGCAATCACTCATTGGCTGACCTGAGCAGTGAACACAAACCGCCAAAGGTTGCATTTTGGGCATTCCCTATTGTACAGTTTGTGGTACAGTGGCACCCTTAAAAATGCAATTCCTCCTTCTATGTTTTTTGTCAAAATTGAACACCCTCAGTTTATTACAATATAAGTACAGTCATTGTTTGTGTTAATGATACAGCGAGAAAATCACAGGTGTTCTTTGAGAAGCCTGGCATGACTGTTGTGTAGGCAGCAGAAACCCACAGAAAGCTGCGTGTGTGTGTTTGTGTGTACGTGCGTGTGTGTGCGTGTGTGTGTGTGTGTGTGTGGTGATGGGGGGATTAAAAGTGCAAGAGTAGGCTAGGTGATGAGTGAGCAAGGTGATTCTGGTGCATGAAAAATAAATCTGATTATTTATGATTTGGAGGGAACACAGCGCAAATCCAGTGGACGGTATCTTATTTTTAAATTTGTTTTGGGGTTTTTTTTTTTTATCTTTCCTCCAACAGTGGGATAAATTATTAAAAATCATCAACATGCCAGGAGGCAACATCATGACCGACACCATTGGTACAGAGTGATGTAGAATTAAGCCAAAACAAACAAGCTAAACAAAATAAATAAGACATGAGAAGCAGCTTCCTGTGTTCGGCAAGGAGGCGGCCCTGAAAAGCGAGGCAAGTCTGTGACGCTAACAATGCTGCTATTTTTACTAACAGTAGGAGACTGGTGACAAAGAGCGAAAGGGAGAAAAGAAGGAGTGTCGGGAGGCGCAAACAAAGGGTCTAGTGTGAACTCTACCCGAAGCAGAACTGCTATTTTTTGCCAGTTTGAGAGGACAGAGTCAGGCAGACAGACAAGACAGACGGACAGAGAGGAGTGTTTAGTGTAAAACGGGGACAAAGGGAGACACGCGCCCAGACGTCCCCACCGCCATCACCACAACGGGACTTAGATGTGGCTGAAAGCTGAATTGTTGCACAAGAGGGGAAATATGCACTAAAAATGGGTACGACTTCCTGTTTGGAAGAGAAACCAACTGACACTGTGATACAGTTGCATGACATTGGAAGTGCATAATAACGGCCCTCCCATTTGACACCCCCCCCCACCCCCGCATCAATCTCCATAACAAAGGCCACACAGATACAGTGTGAAAGGCCTCAGTAGGAGGTTATTCTCTGATCATGGCTGCAGGGTCACAACCAAAATCTGCCTTTTTAATCAAAGCCTTTGAGTTATGACTTCTTTATCACGCCATACGTAGTGCTTCCTCCTGCTATCCATCTTGGCTCTCACGAGGATAAAAAAAAAAAATAATGTGATAGAAGTCTGTTTTTGGTCTTCATCTCTCTGCATTACATTTACATTTAGTCATTTAGCAGACGCTTTTATCCAAAGCGACTTACATATGAGAACATTCACAAACCGAAGGCGCAGCTTCGGGAGCATTTTGGGGTTCAGTATCTTGCTCAAGGATGCTTCGGCGCATGGCTGGGGGATCGAACCGCCAACCTTCCGATTGGGAGGCAACCGTTCTGCCACCAAGCCACGCAATAGCATTATGGACGTCCGAAAGCTCATGCATTTATAAATGGGTTCATGGGATTTTTAGCGTGGCGGAGACAGTTTGCCAAGTTAGAGCCCAGTATGAGCTTCCCACAGTTACAGAATGCACACACACTCATTACAAAGTGCTGTACATAAATGCTTTACAGGCTGCATTATTTATCTTAAGTCAAGTTTAAAACATTGTTCTATGTTTTTATTTGTAGATATTATTTAGAGGTGGAGGTGTTATTTAACGGTACCCTTTGGAGTTATGTTTACGGTGAGCGTTTCTCCCCAAAACGCACTGTGAGGCCTGACCAACGTGGCGAATGCATTTCCTTCCACATAAAAACAACTGCGCGGCTGATTTTTTAAATATTGCGTAGCCTGCATTGTTTACATCTTCTAGTAATCTTCTCTGCCTTTAGCTGGCAAATTGCTACATGTCTTGGTGCATTGCCGCCGCCTGTCACTCAGTGGAAAGGGTTGCAACTGTTCCCAATAATGAGTATCGTGACACCGCCTATACGCCTGTGAATGTGCAAGAAGAGCAGGAGACGCGAAACGAAACAGGTGCCCGCTGCTCAAAAACGTTGCTCTACAGTGCTACTAGTGGTCAAAAATCCACAGGTTGCTGTTTGAAATGTCATACTGTCATATTTCCTGTTAAAAGGTCCGGAACCCCTATGGTCGAAATCAGAGTATGGGGACCCACATAAACAAAAAATTATCTGCTCAAGTTAGAACGATATTGACTTTTTTTATTGACCTTCTAAAAATATGATATCACATTATTGGCATGCACCAATGAGACCTGAACAATATAAACATCAGATTATTGAAAGTGTTATTAAATATTAACTGAACAACAACTAATAGCATTCACTTTGGTTGTTTGTTTGGTCATAATAAAATAGATATTAGATACTTTTGAAACCAAGTTTCCAGGTGCTTTAAACATGCTATGTTTGCCATTACTGTCATCTTAGTTGAGCTGGTTAGACATTAAAAGGAATAGTTCAACATTTTAAGAAATATGCTTAGAACTTTAGAAGTGCTGGTAGGCAGCTTCGTATTGACCATAAAGACATTAAAGTGGTATCAATATTCTGATTTAACTGTTGGCAGATATGTGCATGTAGCCAACTGTCGAACGACTCCTTTAAACTGAACTTTAGTCAGTTTTATAGTTAGGATTCTTCACCTGTAGTACTTACTGTTTCTTTATATCCCGCTTATGTTTATTGTTTTGCACCAAAAACACCGAAGCAAATTCCCCGCATGTGTAAACCCACTTGGCAATAAAACAGTTTCTGATTCTGATTCTTGTCACAACTCTTTTATAGCCAATTATGAGGGACTGTTGCCAAAAGTGTGTATGTTAAGGGTTTGTGTCGAGAAAGACATTTTTTTCACAATATGACTTGTTTCTGAACTTTCAAATATTGAAATATCGAGCTCTACTGACTAGACGCTACTGGACGATGTGCAGCCATGAGAAGAGAACAAGAGCAACTTTCGACTTGACTGGTCATGCTATGGGACAGGAGCCCTTAGTCACCGAAATGGCTTTCTGCGTGAGGGAGTGTGGGGGATGCGTAGCGTCAGGGCGCCGCTTTCTCGCTGGCAGAGTCTCTGGGTGCCTCAGAGCACAAGGCAGATCAGAGCAGCGAGACTGAGCTGGAGAGGAGTCTGATGCTCTCCTCCAGATCATTACACCACCCCCAGACACAGAGAGAGACACTTTAAATAAACTCTACCTCCTCCTCGTCTCTCCTCTTCTTACATCTCACTTGTCCGAGAGGAGATCGCGGTCTGGTTTTTCACTTCCTCCCACTTTCTCACACATGCAATTCCTCACCCAATTCCTCCCCATACACTGTACCGCTGAACTTGCGGCAGAGTGTCCACTTCTCTAAAAACAGGACTAATTATCTAGGCCCTTTTTGTTCCTCCTCCCCCAGCAATTATTTACAGAAGCAGCTCCCACTGCATTTCAGATAAGTATCTACATTGCAGCTCTTTTGGGGCCCATGTCAGCTGCACAGTAGGAATGCAGGCGCATCCATTAGCAACTGGCTACTGTGGAGGGAGGGTGTTAGTAGTGTGCAAAGCCCCGTGTTGAAACTGGGTAAAATCAAAATGTCAGCATCATTCTGACACCGGCAGAAGCTGTGTGAGTTCACTAAAACAGCTGACGGTGGCGTACCCTGGTAGATAAGCTTTAACGTCAAGCTTAACAAGCCTCTCAACACACAGGATAAAAATAAATAAATCAAACACATACCACAATATAGACATAATGACAAATCAGAAATCAGCACCTCGGCCGCATTAAACAAGGCTCTGAGCGTACAGTCTGAAAGATAACATATTCATGTTCTGCCTACAGTTATTAATATTCATTCTATGTGTTCTTCCACTGCATGTTTGCTCACCTTGATGGGCTCCACGCTGAAGCGGATCTTCCTGGAAGGGGGCGGGTCCTCCTCCACAGGCAGCCCAACAATCTCCACGCAGCTGGACTCAGGATCGTAGCGGTCATCGACTTCATCTTCCTCCTCATCCGCCTGGCTTCCTCCAAAGTCCTCCCCCACCGCGCTGTAGGTACTGATATCCACAGAGTCTCGCCCCGACCGGTCGTCTCTGAGAGTCCTGTCGTCCTCCTCAGCCATCTGGCCGTCCTGCCTGAGCATCTCAACACCTTTTGGAGAGCTTTGCTTCGCAGCAGCGGTTTCCCCATTCTCCGCAGACATGTGGATGTCACCTTGCAGTGCTGAGCTGCTATGGTCCTTGGCCCCAGAGTGCTCCTCAGGTTGGACCTCAGCTTTCGCCTCAACACCCGCATCTGAAACAGTCTTTTCTCTCTGCTCATTTGGCTCTCCTACAGAACCGAAAAGGTCAGCATTTGGGGCGTTTTGACAAACACTTTGGCCACCATTAATGCCTTCAGATGGGGGAGTCACCCTCCCCCTGGGGCCCCTTGGAGGCCCCTCTTGGCCATTCTGACTGCTTATCTCTTCCTCCTGGTTGCCTGTTGCAAAGGCACTAACCCTCTTTGTGATTATTTTGGAGTTCAAGACACCCACCTTGGTGCTGACCCCCCGGGAAGGGAGCGGCGGGGTCGAGGAGAGGCGGTGGAGGTTGTTCCGGAGCTCGGCCGCCCGTTCGAACACAGCACTGAGCTGGCTGACTGTGGGGGACACGGCCTCGCTGGTGTCCAGGCTGTCCAGAGACTCTGTGCTGCCGTTGAAACGAGCCACCACGTCCAACCTGCTGTCCTGGAAGCCCGAGGCCTTGTCTGTCTTCAGCAGGACCCTGGTGGTGGCCAGCTTCTCCTGCTGCTGCCTCTCCTGCTGCTGCTGCTCGAAGATGCGGCGGGTCTCCTGCAGCTTGGAGTAGCTGGGTGAGGAGGCCCGCGGGTGGCCTTTCTCCGGCTTGTCGAACTTGTTAACGCGCTCGGACACGGTGGATCCGAGCTTCAGCAGCGCGCTGTGGTCCACGTTCTCGTTCAGGCTCCCGGCTCTTGGGAGGGAGAGGCGCACCGTTTTGTCGGCGTTCCTGGCGACGTCCTCTCCCTCTGCCTCGGCGGCTGGGGATGTGGTCTGCATCTGCTGGAACATGTTTTTGATTCGGTGCACATTGGAGCCGTACCTGCGCCCTCGGGGGCCATCCTGCAGGTCCCCATTCGCAGCATTGTCTTTGACGGGCTTCAGGGCCTGCATCCCCGCCTCGTACGCGTTTCTGTGCGGGGATGGACTCCGGAGCGTCGAGCCAGAGCCGGTGCTCTTGGATGTGGATTCGGTCTTCATCATGGTCAGTCAAGCGTCGCGGCGGATGCTCAGCGGCGGCATGTCTCCCGTCTCAACCCCCGGTGGCAAATCTGTGTTACCCACCAGCAGCCGATCCTCGCGAGGCGGCGCTCAGGCTAGACCGGCAGATGGGGAGAAACAAAAACAACAGATCGCGTTAAAGGCCTGCGCGCATCCGCTGCAATTCTCGTCCAATGCAACGGAGAAAGTGAGCACGATGCATCTGTCATTAGCTCGCTTGCAGTTACAACAATGCAAACGTAACCCTCGTAGATCCTTCAGTTTTAGTCATTAAAAAACATTTGCACAGAGAAGTAGAAGAGTAACGAGCCGCGGATTTACCGCATCTGACGACAGATTGCTTACGTTTAATCCCTTTTTACAGGCAGCATCATTTTGATCTCTTCATTCTGGGAGCTGCAGATTTTCGGTCCTCCTCTCGCAGCGGCAGACTGCTGCTGCATGGAGGAAGGAGCCGCTGGGTCATAGTGCCCGTCCACAGCCGGATGGCAGCTTGTGTTACTGATTTACTGCATATCATCCTAACGTATTATCCTGAGGAGAAGTGTACTAACCACACATGGTTGTAGTGAGGGATGGGTGTTCCCCCCCCCCCACTTCTCATATATAGTGAATCAGGGGGAACTTAAATTAACGTTACCTGTAGGGGCTTCAGATGCCAGGGATGCCAGTGGAAAATGTGAAGCAACGTTAACGTTGGCTCAACTAATTTCGAAAAAAATATAAATTATGATTTGATTAACACTATCTATCCACATACTGAGTCAGGTGTAATTGTTACACGTAAGACTGAGAGCACATGAAAACTAGTTACCAAGCGAGCAGAGAAGTCTAAACAGTTAACAGTTAGAATCGCTTGGCTAAGCTAACGTTTGTGGCTAACGTTTAAAATAACGTTAGCTAGCTAAAAGTAAACTAATGGATGGACAGTTGAACCAGGGAGCTAAAAGTATCGGTTAGCTAAAGTTAAATGGCGAACAAGCTAAAAAAAAAAGTAACGTTAGTGAACTAATTGTTGAAAAAGCTAAAAGGGATGGATTCATGGCTCACATGGACAGCTAAAAGGGAAAATGGGAAATGGTGAAGAAGCGCACAGTAACTTAACGTTAATGGGTGAAAAGTTGACAACAGTTAAATTAGGCAAAGGTGGTTGATAAATGATTGAAGCAGCTAAATATAATGGGTTTGGTGCCGCTAAAAGTAGTGGATAACTTACATGGCTGAAATAGTTAGCTAAAAATAATGAACAAATGGTTGACATATTAACGTTAGGTCGAAGCAGTGGAAGAAGGTTAGAATAGTTACGATAGCTAAGCTAACTTTATACGTTTAACGTTACAATTTCCAGCCTCTCTCACTAACGTTACAATACAAACACGGCCAAATCGAGTTTAATACTGACATTTCAGTTGTATGAAACATATCTACAGTATCCACTTTTATATAATTAATAGTGTTGAGTGAAACCGGTTTAAAATAGCCACATTTGGAACATGACTGGAGGTGTGCTGAAGAAGGAGTAACTGGGCTGTGGGAGCAAGTCAGACTAAGAACAAAAGGTTGGGATCCACTGTAGTAATAACAGTAGTATTTATTTGATAACAATAGAAAATGTAGTTTTGAATGTGGATAATGGCAAACACCCAACCCAAAAAAATATGCAATCATCCTCAAAGCCAGCACAAGAGAATAGTAAGTGAGGAGACTAGCGTTAGACTGCACCACCAGAATGTGTGTGTGTGTGTGTGTGGGGGGGGGGAACTCATATAAAATGGCTGACCACTTACCAGTCCTTGAAAAGTCTGTGTACCCCTTGAGTATCAAACTAAGGTGGCCGTGGCTGTCAGAGAACTCGACTGGCGGTAGGACCCAGGAAAACCTCAGGCACGTAAAAACCTCCTTGGCCAATAGCACATCCGTTATTGGCAGCCACATAGTTGCTTCCTGCATTCTGCATCTGTGCTGATGGGTGCACTTCGAGTATTATCGCCGGAGGTAGACAGTGCGCTCAGCCCACCTCGGGCCAACTTCTTATTTTGTTGTCACGGGGGCTGATTTATCTGCAAGGCCCGCGCATTCATGCAGCAGTACCACGCACACAGGAAAAGGACAACGGGAGACGTCTTTTCGAACTGTCACCCACTTTCCCTTTTATCACGATTGCTACTTTATCACACAGCAGTGGAAGGTCTAGTCTGAAGGACAAAACGAGGGGACTATTGCCTCAAAAGAATGTGTTGTTGTGCTGTGAAACAGGATACATCTCTTCTCAGTGAGGCAGTAGTAGTAGATAGCTTTCCCCGTCAGAGTGTGTTTCTGTGTGAGTAATGCCCTGTCCTTGAGGCAGTGACCGAATGAAAAAGTAAATTGAAGTTTTAAACTGTTTTTCTGTCCACATTAACTCATCTGTACAGTAAATGAAGAGTGAAAACATTCCCTCACTATATAAAGTAAAAAAAATACATTCACGCGAGAGACTTTACCCACCATTCCCTCAAGTGTTAAATCACATATTGCAACTTGCTAACTTGTCACTTATTTGTGATAGTTTGTGCCTGAAAACACTTTGTAAGTACTATTTTCAACGGCGTATGTGTATTTTGTCAAGACATGATATAAAAGAAACACAGAGCAAATTAAAAAGACATAAATTGGGTTTCAATAGAGTAAAATAACAGTATTGAATAAATCTGTATGGTTTAAGGTGACTTATCTAGCCTACACTATCCATCTACTTGGGCATCCACAGTTTCCCCATGTGGGATCAATAAAGTTGATCTTATTTTATTTTATTTATCCTAGATGCATGATACATGTTGGTATTCAATGAAGTTTATTTCCAACTGTTTTTGTTTAAAATGAAAAGGAACACGGCATAAGAGAGACCAAATATTTGGTCACAAAAAAGTTCAAAACAACCATAAACTTCCTCGCGTGCATTAATAATCTCACTACCCCCATTTCGAAATGTATATATTAGTATAGGCCTGTGGTGGAGGCCGCACAGAGCATTTGCTTAAGTACAGAAGTATTATCAGAATTATACCTAAAATATTAAAAGTCAAAGTACTCATTAGGCAGAAAGGTCCCTTACACAGTGATATTATTATTATCCTATAGTATATTATACTATTAGATTATCATTGTGTTAATATGTTAACAGCAGTGTATTGTTGTAACGGAGCTCATTTTAACTGCTTTATATACTGTTAAGGAGCTTAACCTCTATAACAGTTCATCATATTTTATTTGTTCATCACATGTTCTGTGTGTAAAATTTTCATCTACAAATAAATAGTCATTTTAAGCATAAGATAATTTAGTTGAGTCAAAAGTGGAATATTTCCTATTGAAATGCGGTGGTAGACACGTAACAGATAATGGAAATACTTCAGGGTTTGTACTTCGCTGATTTAAGGTTGGAAAAGTCATGCCTAAAGTAACTAAGTATAGGATTTCGCATCGCCTGAGGGCATAATGCAGCGCTTGATTCGCTCCTCGCACTCACACACATGTTTCCGGATGTTATTAAGCGAGTGAGGTAAAAATAGCGCGGACATGTGTTTTGCTGTGACCAAGCCCCTCTCCGCTTGGCTCTGTCAATCACAGGCCAAAGCAAGATGGCAGGCTGCAGGAGCTGGGTCCTCTGTCTAACAGGCAAGTGTATCCCTGAAATGACTTGACTCTGTGTCGCACGCCAACGCGTACGCCATTTGGTGTATTTCAGCCGCCAACGATTGTAGGCCTAACTGTTAAGACTACAACATCAGGGGTTTGTTTGCCATTTTTGACCATTCAGAGAAATCCTTTTTAGTTTTGTTTGGGTTTTTTTTACACTTCCACACACAGTTTGCGCTGTCGGTTTGCTTGGGGCCAATGCAGAGATCAAGTTCACCATTCCTGTGGGGAAGCTATTTACGTATGAGCTGATGAGAGAGACTTTCCAGAATGACTTTGAACCTTTGTCTAAACTCTACGGTAGGTGCCTGAATCTGACCAATTCACTCTTTTGTCACTGTTCAACAAAAGCACAAGACATAGATGCCCTTATCGTATGCGCCTGTGTCTCCTGCGCCTCTTTTTGTGTGTCGCAAAGCTGGGCGCTTGTACGATGACCCCATGATTTTTAAGTGCAACCGGCAGAATTTCCCAGACCTCCCCGAGTGGCTGCGCTTCACCCAAAGGCACCCTTACGATAATGGATTCCTGTACGGCACGCCACCATCTCCCGGAAAAAGTGTTATTGAGGTATGAAGTCATCACTTACACCAACAGTGAACGGTGAACTGAAACAGTTTGAAGCATGTTGCCTCTCCGGCCTTATTTTTATTTTGCTGTTCAGTTGTGCATATACGTACCTTTTCTGTTCCTGTGGATAATGGGCCACGCATAGATGGTCGGTGGTCGATGTCACGTTTTGTTGTCAGACCCCTCAGAGACAAAAGCTTCTGGTTTCTCCCTAGAGCTGCTAGTTTGAACCGACATTAAAAATTCACGGAGAAACAGGAGAAGGGATGCACATTTCTGAAGTGGCACTGTAACCTCAATCAAACAGAATGTATTATAGCTGGAAAACATGTCCCATTTTGGGTGTAACCACAGGTTACAGCTGCACCTCTGATCCAAAACACGCCCCCACGTTAACAAACTACAGCCCTTTTCTGGGGTTTACCCTCCGGAGTCCGGGTTGCTTCTGGGTAAATTGTGATTTTTGTTTTCAGCACAAACTCAGCTAGCAGTCTGACTTCTCATTTTGTCAATTTATCAGGTATGAAGCGAACACATACCTATAAAAAAATGACACAGACACCCATAAAAATGTACAAATATTTAGCCGTAATCACTCAAAGATTATTGCCAGTTTTAGGTTGTAAAAAGTCTGGTTTCACTATTTATAAACACAAATACAGCCGAAAATGTAGGAAATAAAACTATTATACAGTCTATTTACATGTAAAGGGATTTATTGTTTTTGGGGCCTTTTTCATTGAACGTCTGTGT
>CM022492.1:19580897-19650897 GCA_011952105.1 Coreoperca whiteheadi
ATATATATATATATATATATATATATATAAGCACTACATACGAATCGTGGAATAATATCTGAGGGTGGAATGCTTAAATATATGAAAACTGATAACTATGATGGTGACAGACTCTCATTCTTTCTCTTGACAGATCTATGCCATCAACAAACGGAGCTATGAAACGGCCAGACACATACTCGTAATCAAAGTCACCGCGGGTACGGGGTGATTTAAATGATATCACAAATGCATAGTGCAGTTAAACCAGGGGGTGCAACACAGAGAGGAAGAAATGGTTAACGTGTTGTACGTCACTGCTGTCGCTCACAGAGAAGATGCTGCCCTATCAAGCAGAGTTCTTCGTCAAGCTGAGGGAGATTGAGAAGGTGCTGCCCTCTCCTGTTCAGGATGAGATAAAGCAGGACTTACAGAAGCTGTGGGACACAGAGGCCTTGGAAATTGTCAACATCACCAACGCCCTCGACCGTGGCGGCAGGGTGCCCCTCCCTCTCGCAGGACACTTTGAAGGGTAAACGGAGACATTTGTGCCACCTGACCTGTGCAACGCTTTCGCTTTGTAATAACTGTATGTTCATGAAAAATCTGATTTGTGTCAGTGTGTATGTGAAGGTGGGTTCGGAGCAGTATTTCTCAGATTGTCTCCTGAGGGTGCTGACAGCCACGCATCAAAAGCAGTGCACGGCAGGGGCCAAAGTCAGGGTCCCCGGAGGCTGCAACTTCTGCAGCATTCCCAGTAACTGTATCACCTGGTGCAAGACGGAGCTGGTGAGGCCTGAAAAGACACATGTGGGAATTCTTCATGAATGAAAATATACCCAACCTGCGGGCCGGGACCCACAAAGGGGTCCCAACATACATCTGAGCGAGATGATTAAAGGGATGAGAAATTTTAAAAAGTATTTCTGTTACACAAAATTATGTTTTATTTTCAAGCAAGCAATTCAAATATGTCATCTTTGATATTTTACTATTTTTTGACATTTCATGGACTCGTCTTTTACAACCCTATTTGCCTCACGACCACGTCACATGAGGAAAGGTCTAGGAAAATGTTTAAAGTCAACAAATACATTTTACATTTGAAGATTTCAGATGTGTCATGTATTTCACAAGAAAAAAGCAAAGAATAGAAAAGTCAGATAAAAACAGTATACGGCAGAGCGGTTTTTTCTTCTTATCCTGTCAATTATCTCCCAACCCCTCATATTTATCTTGTGACCCCTTTGAGGGGCCCCGACCTTCAGGTTGGGAACCAGTTAGGGCTGCAACTAACAATTGTTATTATTACCGATTAATTAATAGTCCAAAGACATTCAATTTACTATCATGTAAGACCAACAAAAGCAGGACATTCTCAAATTTGAGAACCTGGAAGCATCAAATGTTTTTGCTTTCTTGCTTGAAAAATTATTTATTTATTTATTCACTTAAACAATTAATCAATAATCGAAAGAGTCTCAGGTTAATTTTCTTTCAACCCCCTAATCAATTAACTGACCAGTCATTGAAACTCTGGAACCAATGAATCTAGAAATAATATAAAATATTCGTTAGTTGCAGCCCTGTTTGGGATGCTGATCAGATTTTTTTTGCAATCCATTGAAAGCACAGTAACAATCCTGTCGTCTGTGGCTATGTGTCTAACAGTTACTATGAACAGAAGGATCACTTCACCCTTCTCTTTCCCTGCAGTTTGATCTGACGAAGCAGGAGCCGGCTCCACCTGCTCCCACGATGGGCTCTGGGATTCTGCAGGATGGAGGTGACTTCGACCCTCCCGAATCTCCCACGAGCAGGGACTTCTTCCCGGACTACATCGTGACAGTGATCGTGCCCCTGATCCTCGCCATCGTCCTGTGTCTCCTGCTGGCCTACATCATGTTTGGCAGACGAGAGGGAGTGTATGCATCTATTGGGACTCCACTGAATTACAAAAAAAGATCTACACTGTTGTTCTGATAAAGATTCATTTTGCCAAAGTACAAAACATTTTCCCCACTTAGCCCCTTGTGGAATGATCCTGTGCACTAATGCAATGGATTCCACTAGGATTATACACATTTCTGTAGTGTGGGTGAACTGGCCCTTTAAGCAAACACTTGAAGCCAATTTAGGCTTTTGATCGAACTGGATAAACTGTGACACAAAGGTGACGCATGTTTCTTTTGTTTTTGTAGTGCGAAAAGGGATGCGAGGACAAACCAGTAAGTACGTTGAGTCTCTGAATGATGCTGTTAGCAGACTTGACACAATACATTTCTGCATTAATCAGTGGTGGAATGTAACAAGTACATTTACTCCAGTAGTTTAGTATTAATACACTGTATTTTATAAGCACATCCTGTGTTTTTCAATGTAAAATCTTTATCTGAGAAGTTACTAGAAACTTACGTTTCCAAATAAATGTAGTGGAGTAAAAAGTACAATTTTTCCCTCTGAAATGTACTAGAGAAGAAGTGCTATAAAGTAGCAGAAAAGTACGCGTAACCTACCTCAAAACTGTAATTAAGGACAGTACTTGAGTAAATGTACTGGTCTACTTTCCACCACTGCGTATTAGTTATGAAATCGGGATCTGTTTGAGTCTCTCAGTGAACCAGGAACTCGTACAATAAAGTATATAAACTCATGGAAAGGCTGTAGAGAAAGACAACATAATACTGTATGTGATGTTCTGCTTGCTGCAGAATTCAGCTGTACCACCACCACACCATTCACGGGAACAGCGATGAGCTGAGGAACATGGCTGGATACCGTGGTGTTCCTGCACCTCTGTCCACACTGCCCATGTTCAACAGCCGAACTGGGGAGGGGGCTCCCCCGCTGCAGTCCGACAGCCCCAGCATCCCCCTCATCATGGCCCAGCAGTAAGGACCTCACCCACTGATTCTTAACATTTAATAATTACCAGCATTAGTCATCCTGCTTCTATTATTATTATTATTATTATTACTGTTATGTAACTTAAATTGAAGACCCACTTTTCCTGGGAGTCCCGAGAAAAAGTCACATGAATTCTTAACATTTTTTTATTCTCCCATTTCCACAGTGATCCTTACAGTGACACACTGCCCAGGTAAAGTCACTCATGGGACTCCCCCCTACAACTCTGCATTCATTCTGATCTATATTTAGGCTTCTATGTTTCTTTATTGGATTATTATTGATGATTTCAAGACAACAAACTTGTCATGTTGTTTGCTTTTACAGGAAGTGAGAACAACGCTGGATAAAGTGTCTTTGATACACTGGGTTAAATTCACACACTCATCTGATGCCACAGTCTCTGGTTCCATATTTGCAGTGCGAAATCAAGTTTTTTTTGGTCTTCTTTAGGTGCCATTAAAATAAACTCTATATATATATATATATATAATAAAACAGTGTGTATTTTGTCAAATTGTTATTTGGCATTTATGTATTCCACCCTTTTAACTAAAAATAAAAAATATCAAAAGCCACATTCTTCATCACCAAAGCCTAAGATGTCAAAGGTTTCTCAGTGCAGGTACGATGTGTAGTCCATCTCCTGGTTTAAAGGATATGTTCCAAATTTGTTAATTCTGTCTTACAACATTATGATAATTGAAGCAGGTTTTGCTTGCTACAATCATCGCTTACGATGTTAGCGATGGGACCCCCCCCCCATCATTTACACTGAAACCTGATTAGGAAGGAATCTTTTCACAGCCAGCATGAACAGGAGGTACGATTACAGCAAGCAAAACCTGTTGCAATGAACATACGGGCAACCCAAGAATAGTTTAAAAACAGACATGAAAAATTGTGAACCTACCCTAAGCAACACAGCTGCAATTTCAGAGATGCCTGGCAGCTTAAGCAAGCTTTGTACAGTTCATTTGTACCACAGGAGGAGGATGTACATCGCCTAAGGCAGACAGTATCAAAAGGCAGCAGTTTACTCAACTAGGCTGAATAGCAAGGCTGGGAAGTCAGAAAAGGTAAAGCAAAGAGCTGTCTTGGGCCATGGGTAGCTCACCGGGTAGAGTGTGCAGGGCGGCGTCCAGTGGCCCAGGTTTGGAGTCTGACCTGCGTCCCTTTGCTGCGTGTCATCACCTCTCTCTCTCACTCCAGCGTTCCCTGTCTCTCTTCAGCTGTGGAAATGAAGGCAGGGAACCCAAAAAATAATCTTCAAAAAAAAAAGAAAAGAGAGAAATGAGCTGTCTTTGTCTGTTTTCCCTGGAACAGCGCAAATATGTGAACAGAAATCCAGAAAGATTATTATGAAAGTAACAGTCTGTCACATTTTCATACATTTGTGTTCCCTCTATCTGTATTTCTCTGTCACAGTGGTTCCCACCCTGGGGTCAGGATCAAGATACATTTGAGGGTTCACCATATTAACAAGATAGAAAATAATTTAAAAAAAACATGTTTCAACTACACAAACTGAAGATTTCCTCATTTACTTCTGATTTATTGTGAAATACTGGATAATTTTACCTCTTCAGACCTCCATAAACTATGAAAATCAAACAATCTGTGAAGGGAACATCACTTTGGTTGGGCTGCTTGCAATTTATAGACACATGTTAAGGTGACAAAGGGTCATGAGTAAGGTTCGAGTTGCTTTAAAGGGTCACAATCCAAATTGATCGGGAACCACTGCTCTGTCGCAGTCACATTATCTTTATATCGCTTGATATAAAAGAGTAATGGTTCAGTCTTTTCTCAGAGGGCGAAGTCTTTTACATTTTCTGCTTTCGCTGTTGGATGGGGGCCAGAAGTGCAATGGGAAACCTGAAAATGTCAAACCATCAGTGAGCCGTTCTGCGGTAGTTTTGATTCAGTGCTGAACTTTCCTTTAAGGGAGCTGCTGTTGCACTAGAAGTCCAGAAGGGGTCACTGGTGTATCTCCATCTGATTTGGGAGTTTTTGGGCCCTGGCACACATCTCCTCTCCTCTCCTGTTAACGGCTTGGCCTGAGGACCAACTTCATTCTCATGCAGATCTCCCCATGGGTAATTGTGGAGATAAAAACAAGTCACGTCACATGAAAACTGCAATGGCTGCGTGTCTGATTTGATTTGTGCTGTCAGCTGCATTTTATAGTGTTTTAGCTCAGATTCTAAAGGATTTTACAGGCAGATGTAATACAAAGTATTAACTGTGTGTGTATCGAAGAAGAGGAGCCAGGTTGGATATTGGCCTTGTTTTCACTGCTGCTTAATCGAAATTCACTCAGTGCAACTGTTGTGGAGCAGTTGATTCCTTAACTTATTTTAACTCTGTTTCACTAACAGAGCTGGAACATGCATGGTTTCCCTTCCCCTCTCGGAAAATGTGAAATGCAGTTTCAGTAAATGGAGTATTTTACAAATGCTAACATCTGATGTCAGTTTCACAACAGTTGCAAAACAGAACAGTGAAAACTCCGCCACTGAGTAGACCACTTCACATGCTTTATTTCAGCACCCAAAATAATTAAAAACATCTCAATTTATTATACATGTACAAAATAAGTACAGAATCTCTCTTTTAAACCATGAAAGTGGGTCTGCTTCAAATTATTTTTTAAGAAACCCTTCGCGAAAGACATCAACAAACAACATAAACAACAGGGTGGGAGATGTGTGCTGTTTTTTTTTTGTGTGTTTTTAGTGAAGAGGAGTTTTCCACAGGGGCAAACAGACGGAAGGATCAACACTGAACACATGGGCAGGGAAATGATATTGAACGAGAGTCACTTGCTTTTATCTACAAAGACATGATTGCATGCATTACATCTGCAGTGATCACCTTTTCTGAGGAACTCTTTTATCAAACCAACACTTAAGAAGAAAACAATTGCACTGCATAGACAACAAGACAATGAGTCACTTTAGTAGCACCAACGGTTCTGTAGGCATTAGTGGCAATAATTACAATGTGACAGTGAGAGTTTCACCATCAAACACCAATAACTGGAACTCATTGAAATGGTAATAGCACCTTTGAATGTTTTTGATTTCACCACAATAGACTCGTGTAAAATATTCCCTTTTCATTTAAGAAAAAAAAACTGGTGGTGACTTCTTGCTATGAGGTAGCCATCTACATATTGCAATGAAGGTGAGCTTCTTTGTTTTGCTCTTTTTTGCTGGTCTTTGCTTTGTCTGAGCAACGTTCAGGTGTTTCTTATTTTTTTTTAATGAATTTAGAACACGAAGACACGGCACACTTTTTACAATTTATTTAACACCAGAAAAATGGTACATATCATTGGTTGTTTTCAATGTCCTTTCCGCAGTGGTAGAAAATGGCAAAAGTCACCTGTGTTTCATTGCGCGTGTGGATCTTTTTTTTTTTCTCAATCTCCAGGGGTAAATTTTACACAAGTATATATTATTTTCTTGTTGCCAGTGGAAACAAAAGATTCTTTTTAAAGTGTCCGTGTGGTTGGTTTTGGTTGAAGTAGCAGTCCCAAAAACGTCTCATGATTGGAAAGACATAAACACCGTCTTCAGTAGAGTGGTTTTAAAGCATGTGGACCAATGGCAGCCAAATGAGTTTTGAATGCATAGAAAAAAGGATTTAGAGATGACTGCTAGAAAAAAAACAACAATGTCATGTCCATATTTCTTTCATTTTTACAAGAAGCAAACGGGGCCAACTTCAACGCCAAACTCCTGATCAGGTGCACCAACATCCATAGGAGCAATGTCAATGATGGGCAGGCGGGATGTTTTTGATGTCTTGTAGTCGATGACTGTCTTGCCCCATGTGCCAGTGTGTGACTGCGGAAAGAAACAAAAAGGAGAAAAAGTCAGAAATTGTTTAAGAAAGGCAGTCGTTTACCTGCGCACAAGCGTTGTAAGGATCAAACTCTTGTTTCTCTATCGGACTATTTTATATCTTTCCTTTAGAAATGTGTGTAAATGCAAGCTCCAGGACAAACTCACCGTGCAGCCATCCTCGCTGACGCTGTACGTGAAGCGGCTGTTGCCCTCGGCTCTGATCTCGACGTCATTGGAGCCCTGGAGAAGCAGGGCCTTCTTCAGGTTGCCGGTGGCGGAGTCCATGTAGGCAATGCTGTTCTTGCAGTGGTATGTCATGTTCTGAGAGGCCTGGTTGGACATCAGGCGCATGAAGGTCATCTGGATGCTGACGTCCTCGGGATCAGCGCCATCGCTGCCATACCGGAACTGCACGGTGGAGGGAGGAGAAGGGTGCATGGGCTTTACTGTCTGTCACTGACGCAGTAGTACACATTCCACGGTCTGTTAGTTCATGAGGATGATTTTAATTTGTGCCGCAAAATTTTGGTTTGACTTCTTACCTGGAATCCACCGGTCATGGACTCGCTGAACCAGACGTGCTTCTTCTCTCTGATGTTCTTGCTGAGGTACCAGTTCTTCATGGGGACGCTGGAATCGCTGGGGGAGATGCAAGTCTCGCCAGTCTCCATGTTGCAGTGGACCTTGATGGCATCCAGAGGAGATCCCTGGTTGGGATCAACCCAGTACATGCCTGTAACAGAGGAACATGAAACCGTTTGAATCGGAGCTCATCCTTGCGTTACACTTCATCTACAAGCTGAATCAGGGCTCTGATCTGCACTCACCGCTCTTCCACTCAGGGTGGCACATCCTCAGGTCACGGCACATGCGGGCAGGGCTCTTCTGGGTGCCGTCGGGGCTGCGGATCTTCTCGACCTTCTGAGTCAGGGTCTTGAGGGTGGTGTCGACCTCCATGTCCCTATCGCGCATCATGTTGGGGTCGTCAGCGCGGTAGTGGCCGCCACGGAAGGGATCGGGGGCCTTCTCCTGAATAGGCTGGCTGATGAAGTCGAATCCACTGCCGGGAGGTCCAGGGGGTCCGGCAGGTCCAGGAGGTCCGGGAGGTCCCTGTTTGGAGACACCAGTTTACAAACTGCAGACACATTCGAGGTGTCTGAATGTACAAGTATTTGGTTAAAACAAAGATTGTAGTGCAACTTACAATGGGGCCCATCTCTCCATTGCGACCGCGAGGTCCAGGGGGTCCAATGGGTCCAGGCAGACCGTTCATGCCCTCCTTACCAGGGGAGCCGTTAGATCCAGAAGGTCCCTTTGGAGAAAAGAGAAAACATCAGTTCATAACAGTTCTGCTTGCCATTTTACTGACATTATGTGCATATGTAAAACTGGTAAATGTGTCAATAATTATGTGTATAACATATGTAGTCCTGCTAATCATGTATAATGTTTTTGTTATGTACTATTTATGCCACTTTCTGGAATATTCCACATACACTCTACACAGCTGAATTTGTTGACCATTCTTTCCGGGGTCTATGATGAAAAAATGCTGCTGAAGACTAAAGCCTACCAGATTGGGTAGTAAATTCATCTTTTGTGTGAATAACTACTTGTAAAACTGATGTACTTACTCTAGGTCCAGCAGGTCCATTGGCGCCAGCAGGTCCTCTCTCTCCACTAGGTCCCTAGAGGCAGAAGAATATGTGTAGATGTGAATATCAAAAATTACGCATTATTCATTTGAGAAAGAATGTTTAAATATCTCAAAAAGTTGAGATTTTTTTGATGTGGTAATCTGCACACGTTTGCTTGCTTTGTTACTTACAGGAGTTCCGGGCAGACCCTGCATACCAGTGAATCCTCTGTGTCCCTTGTGGCCTCTCTCTCCAGCCTCACCGGCCTCTCCTCTATCTCCCTTTGCACCAGCAGGTCCCTGAATGAATGCAACAGGAGGTCAACGCGCCGTCGCAGGTTCACGCGGTCGTCACAACACCACAAGACTAGAGAAACATCTCAAAAGGTATTATGGTATTGATGCATATTATGTTATGATGAACTTACAGCAGGACCACGGACACCAGCGGGGCCAGCAGGGCCAGCAGAGCCAGCGGGACCCTAAAGGAAAGGGAGAGTGGGGGAAATCAGATCACAATAAAAAACAAAAGTTATCTGCACAGTGAGTTGCCAGCTTTAGTTAGCAACAAGGGGGCTTACAGACTCTCCACGGTCGCCAGTCTTGCCAGAGGGGCCAACACCTCCGGGGGCTCCAGGAGAACCAGGGGGTCCGGGGGGTCCAGCCATACCAGACTCACCACGGTCTCCCTATAGGAGAAAATCTCCAGTGAGACAATGCTAGGCAGCTAAAGGCAAATGTTTTGTTTCTATTGAGAAGCAATATTGGTCTGAAGCAAAACATAGCAGGAGGTTTGGTTATTTCCATATGATTTGAGAATGATGGCAATTAACCTAGAGGAGGAGCGTTACCTTGGGGCCAGGAGATCCGTCGCGACCAGGGGCACCATCGTGACCGGCAGATCCCTGCAGAAGAGCAGCGAGGATGTCAATCATCATACTGTCCGGTGGTTAGCTACATGCTAGGGAAGCCATTCTGTGGTGAACCAAGCTGTTCATCAGCGGCAATAAAGTGCATCATTAACCAATGAATGCTGAATCCGTATGAATTAGTAGGTGCATTTTGCAGTGTGTGAGACCCTACTGTCCAAGTACCCTACATGTCTCTGATTCAGAGTGAGTATGCAGCCGATCGAGGCCTCATACCTCACGACCAGCCTCTCCGGGAGCACCGGACAGTCCTGGGGGTCCAGCAGGTCCGGGGGGTCCACGCTCACCAACAAGTCCAGAAGGTCCCTGCTTTCCAGGCTCACCCTGACGAAAAAAAGAGAGCGGTCAGTTCTCTGCATTCCGATGGAAGCCGAATAATGTATGCAGTAATCCTGTGCTCAAGTGTGGTATAAAATTATGAGAAACAGACTTCGTGTAAAAGTTAGTTCTACTTTCATGTGTGCCTTCATGCAATACCGTCCTGTCCTAATGGATAGGAAACACTAAAGGTTGTTTGATTTGAACTACCCAATATTCTGTGTATTCTACTTAGCAGAGTGCACTGTAGTCTTCATGAATACTCACAGATGGTCCAGGCAGGCCAGAGAAACCACGCTCTCCACGCTGTCCAGGGAGACCTACAATACCACGCTGTCCAGCAATACCCTGGGGTCCGGGGATACCAGAGGGACCCTGAGCAGAAAGACACAGCAGCCAGTCAGCAGGCACATAATGGAAAACCGAGCAGTGGAGGACGTTTTCAAAAACCACGGCAGAACATCTATTGCAGAATTATAGCGGGCGCTCACAGGGGCTCCATCAGAGCCAGGGGATCCCTTCTCTCCGGAGGGTCCTGAGGGTCCGATAGCACCAGCCTCGCCAGGGCGACCAGCAGGACCAGTCTCACCGCGTCCTCCCCTTGCTCCATCTTTGCCAACGGCTCCGGCGGGTCCAGGGGGTCCTCCAGCTCCCTGGAGACACGGAGAGGCGTCAAGTCACTGAATTATTAAACCCTGCTCGAGGCCAGGATGGTGACATCCAAACAGCCTAAAGACAAGATGGTGTCGGTTATCACTGCTGGTTATGTGGACTAGGGGAAACTTACTGCAGGGCCAGGGGGTCCAACTCTGCCGGCAGGTCCAGGGAAACCAGTAGCGCCCTACATGCAACGAGACAGAAGAGGCGACACTTACGACTTCTAAACAGCATCACCGATTTCACCATCATTGTCACAGAGTGTAAACTAATTCTCAATGCTATAATTCTAATACTTACAGGAGATCCAGCGCCACCACGAGCACCTTTGGGTCCAGGAGGACCAGCAGGTCCCTGTTGGCGAAAAAACATTTTTCATAAGTGAAAAGGGAAGCACAATCTAATAATGATCATCAATAATTTTTACAAAATGGGAAGAAATACAACTACATGAACGGATTTCCATTCATAAAATTCATTAATAACTCTACCGAATTCAGCACCTTTACTGTAGTAAAAGTAAAGAGGTTGGCATACTGGGACTTGAGTGTTTTCCAGGATTACTCTACAGTATCTATCAGTGGTTATTTGTGTGACTTGTGGGCCTACCTGAGGGCCAGCACCTCCAACAGGTCCAGAGGGGCCAGGAGCACCATGGTCTCCCTTGGGTCCAGAGTCACCGGTCTCTCCCTTGGCACCAGGCTGACCATCAGCACCCTGCGGTTGGAGAGCGAGAGAAGGAACGGCTCAACGCATGCTTTCTTGTGCCAGCTGTAAGCATCCGGATCTGCAGAAAAATTGCAGTTTTGGTATAAAATATGACGTGTGAGATTCTTACAGGAGGTCCAGCGAAACCAGCAGGTCCAGGGGGTCCAGTCTCTCCACGCTCGCCCTGTTAAAGTCATGAGGGGAGAAGGCTTAGGGTCAGGGGCTATGATACATGTTGCACTGAAGACACAAATCCAGTAAAAAAAAAAAAAAAATATATATATATATATATTTCTTGTGTTCGTTTTTCTAGTCGTCGATCAGGTACGTGTTTGGAGAAGAACTCACAGGGGCACCACGAGGACCGCTGGGTCCAGAAACTCCGACGGCGCCGCCCTCACCCTAAAACCAGAGGAGAAGGAGGAGGACAGGAGGTCAGCAGACAAGTCGCCTGGTCTCCATGACCAAAGCCAGACTCTCACCACAGAGCTTGTTGTGCCAAGAAACCAAATTTAAGGCAAAATCCAGACATCAAAGTTAGCAAACATAGAACTGACATACGTACGAATGGACAGATCTGTCTGTTTTCATACTATCATACCATTTGAGATAACTGTCGGATTGCTTGAATGACCAACGCATATAAACGCCTACGAATAAAGAGGCTGTGAGGCGGTTTATGAGAGAATGCGAGGAGAACAGGAGAAGAACGATGCAGCGGACATCGTGAACCTGGATCCGCTGACATTTGTAGCTGAACCCCCCCCCCCCCAGAGTTGAGTCCGGTCTCACCTTCTCACCCTGAGCACCAGGAGGTCCAGGGACTCCAATAGCACCAGTCATACCGCGCACGCCATCTTTGCCGGGGGCGCCGTCACCTCCCTTGCCTCCAGCATCACCCTAAAGAGAGGACGTTTATTAAGGTTAAAATAAAGCTTACCCACCCTCCACTTTAAACGTTACAAGAACCCAAATAGGTTGCTACTTTGTATTTGGCTGATCAGTTAGAAACAGTAACTATTAACTGACTGAAAGTATTAAATTAACGGGAGAAACAGAATTTTAATTGAACACAATAAGTTCTGTACTCTCCCTTAAGCTGTAAAAAATGATAATGACCACTGAATCAAATGTTTTCCCTTACGCTCAGTACTGTCATTCCTACATATGCTAATTGTAAACCTCCTACAACATGCTTTGCCCAAATTATCCTTAATTAAGACCATGCCAGTGAAGCCAAATTGAACTTAAAGAATAGATTGCACAATATGTCCGGGACAAACTGGACAGGTGTGATACTCACCCTCTCCCCCTTGGCACCGGGGAGACCAGAAGATCCACGCTCACCAGGCATACCCTGCATGCCGGGGGATCCCTGACCACCGGGGGCACCGCCAGCGCCGGGCTCTCCCTGCGCGCACACACGAAAACACAAATATGCACATTATTACAATACGCAGTGGACGACCCAGTTGGGTACATGTGCATACGGTGTATCCACTGTATGCTGTGGAGATGATTGGCCACAGATCATCACGGGTGACGCTCCACCGAATCTGAAAGAAACCTAAAGTTTAAGTATAGTTTTGTTTTGTTTTTTAACCCAGTCCTTATTTAAATCTATAATCAATAGCTTTAGTTTTGAGAAAGTTAATGGTCTGCAGCAGTTTCTTGTTTGCCTCAATGTCTGTATGTTGTGCTGGAATCTATTTATTTATTTTTTTCTTGTGTTGTGTGGTGGTTTTTAAAGGCCTCACCAACTGCAATTAAGAGACTGTGAGACTGTGCGGGCAGTTTGGTTGGTGACTCAAAAGAAAAGGACATCGGTGAGATTGTTCTATTCACGATGGTAAATGACGGAAAGCAACCTTTTAACAAGGCCCGGGTTGAAAATCATTGGGCGTGTCCTTTAAACGTGAATGGATGAGCTCTTGCGGAGTGAGGAGGGCGCGGATGTGTGCGATGAGCAATGTCGACGAAAAGTCACGGGCCGCAACAGATGATTTGGCTTCTATTCGCGTGTCAGATGATACGTTGGTCATTAACCGGACCCTGAGTTAGTGTTTTTCTGGCCATCTCACCTATACATGTGTATAGATATGGATGTGAGAAGTGTTTCTTATCCTTGAGGTAATTATGTTTTGCCAGCATACACCAGACCACATGGAACACAGAAGTCCCTTTAGATGGTGGTCCACTGTAATGACTTATGATTTCCTTATTAAAGATTTGTGGAATTAAAAAGATGAAAACCCTGGTATAGAGGAGTGTGAGGGAGGGGATCATATGGCATGTTGTGATGTAAGGGCAGAATGTTTTACACAGGTTTATCATGGTGGATAACTGTGTTAAACAGTGATTCATCCATTGCTACTGTGTAGACATTACAGTGGGTATTTTTCAAGAAAAGTGGTCATGTTATATATCTTAAAAATACTACTGTTGGTTCACAAAGCACTGAATAGTTTAGGGCCGTTTACCAAGTTCATTTCTGATCTTCTGCTATGTTATGAAGCATCCAGACCTCCGGGGTCGCCTGCTTTCTGTCCCCGGAGTCAAAACTAAACATATAGAAGCAGCGTTTAGTTTTCACGCGCCACATATCTGGAACAAACTCCCAGGAAACCGCCGGTCTACTCCAACGCTACTTTTAAATCAAGGCTTTTCTGTTTGCCACTGCCTTTTATTAAATCAAATAATGATTCATTTCATACACTGCACTGTAACTTTTACTCTCCCGCCTTATCTTGTGTTATCTTTTAACTTTAACTCTTTTTAAATGTCTTTTTTATATTGCCCTAGGTTGCTTTTATGTTTTATGTAAAGCACTTGGAATTGCCTTGTTGCTGCAATGTGCTATACAAATACATTTGCCTTTTACTTGCCTTTAAAAGTGAGATTGAATAGGTGGTTGAGAACACCTTTTAACAGTCTTTTAACCTACCTTAGCTCCATCGTTACCAGCAGGGCCAGGAGCACCACGGGGTCCAACTGGGCCAGCAACGCCGGGGGTACCGCGCTCACCAGGGAAACCTCTCTCGCCCTACAGGAGAGAAGGGACACATCGGTCACGCAAAGGTTCAGCCAAAGACCACAGAAACAGTGTTTACCATGGCTGAAAAAAAATGCTTGGTTTCTGAAGCGCAGGAGGTACTCACTCTTGGTCCAGATGGGCCAGGGGGTCCAACCTCACCAGATGCACCCTGAACAAAAGCGGAAGAGGGGGAGAAGGTTGTCTCGTGTGCTTTATATCTCACTATGTGTGTGCTGTAAGATCAAGTATGTCTGCAATGCGTCTCAGTCTACCACTAAGTGCAACGCGCGCTCACGAGCCAAAAACAAGTTGAGATACGGAACAAAGGTCCGGGCATTCACGACTCCCTGCGACGCTCACCTGCTCGCCGGGCTTGCCAGTCTCGCCAGTAGCACCTTGGGGTCCGGGAAGACCCTGCACGAGGAAGAAATATTTGAGGGGAAGCAAACGATTGTGGCACAGCTCAGAAATGTAGCAACAAAACAAACGACAGCACGCAGGCTGCCGCGACCCTCTCAAAACCTACCTGGAATCCAACGGAGCCAACCATTCCCTGCTCTCCCTTCTCTCCAGCAGGTCCCTGAACAGACAGAAGCAAACTAAAGGATGAGAAACCTCGCAACAATACTGTAAACAGTGATGCTGTCATTTTATATTTGGTTGACCCCATAAAATGTACAACTATGCAACTCAATTCTGATGGCAATATCAGTCATATTATATTGGTCACTGTAAATACGGCAGACGAGATACATACACCAGGGCCAGAAGGTCCAGGAGCACCAACGTCGCCATCTTTGCCAGGAGCACCCTGCGAACAAAAACATTACCCAAACCAATTATCAGCTGTTTTCATGCCAACCCTAACCCCACCCTGGTAGAGTTTGATTTGTATAGTTTTAAAAATACACAAGTACTTACAACAGAGCCAACAGCACCCGCGGGACCTCTCTCACCAGGCTTTCCAGACTCACCCTGTTAAAAAAAAAGAACACAGTCCAAACTTACATCGGCCGCGCGAGGGGTTTTGCGTCAGTATTCCTATTAGGTTTTACTTTTATGGGTCGAATCATCATCTGAACACTGGAGGAGATGCTAGTGATTTCTCGCTGATCTCAAATTTGAGTGATTCCCCACAACTACATAGTATGTATTAGATTGACAAAGGGATTAATAAACTAGCAAGCAAGCGGGGCGGGTTCACTCACAGTGACTCCCTTGGGCCCGGGGAATCCCATAACTCCAGGCTGTCCTCTGCTTCCAGCGGGGCCAGGAGGTCCAGGGCGTCCATCTTGTCCAGGGGCACCCTAAAGATCAGGGCAGGAGGCGGGAGAATACTGAAAAAAGGCTCTCCTAGCATGATTAAATGGCTTGTTTATTGCTGCTGTTCTCGCTATTAAGTCATTACTATCAGAAACCGTTCGTGCGTCAGAACTTACAGAAGGTCCAGCTTTGCCGTCAGGGCCAGGGCTTCCAGGGCTACCAGTCATACCCTACGGAGGGGAAGGCCACGTGCGGCAAAGATTCAGTGAGCGTGAAGACAAACAGCAGATATAAGTCATATATTGAGTGTATTCTTCAGAGCTATGTGTTTAGCTGTAAGATTAAAGAGCGTTTCTGTGGCGCTTTAGAAACACAGAAAAGTTGCCCCTGAAGAAATACGTTGCAGAGCTCACCTTGGATCCAGGCGCGCCGGGAGCACCGGGGTTTCCAGACTCACCAGTGGCTCCCTGAGCTCCCACTGCGCCAGGTGAACCTCGCTCGCCGGGGGCTCCCTGTCATACAGGGGAAGAAGAGTCGGGAAGTTTAGGACCGAAAATTTTGGAAGGGTTTGGCTCCCTCAACTTGGAAATAAATCGCCGCTGTCGTCTGTTACGGAGCGCTCATAATCAGGCAAATTGGTTACATATATACGTCCGAATGCTTTGAGGACTGACTGAGGTGGCAGCAAAGTTTGACACGTTTTCCCTTGACCTGGCCGAGGACCCACTGCGTAAAATTCACTAACTCACCTTGCCACCAGCAGCTCCATCAGCACCAGGGAAACCACGAGCACCAGGGGCACCCTGAAGAGAAAAGAGACACACCAACCGTGTCAGTAACCGTGGGGTAAACGCTCAAAGTGCCGGGGTGAATCCCCCTGGGAATTTAACGTGCTGTAAATGTGCACAACGCTTTGTAGGGACATTCATGATATGATTTTAACATGGAGATTTGCTGGTTGCTTCACTAGCATGAGAAAGTATTGGGCCAATAAAGTGGGAACTATGGATATGTAACACCCGTCTGTTCTCCGCCACGCCTCAGTGGCGACGCCACCATCAGACAGAAGTTGATGTGACAGAGGAAGTAACATACACGCTCTCCGGGGGGTCCTCGGGGTCCAGCACCACCGGGCTCTCCGCGAGGTCCTCTCTTTCCCTCCTCACCAGAGGGGCCAGCAAGTCCCTGGAGTCCAGCGGGGCCCTGGAGAAGAAAGCGAGGTCGTCAGAAACGCTCATTCCCTAGAATGGTATAGGAATGGTAAGATGTAGGTATTTTAAAACTTACAGGCTCTCCCTTGGCACCAGGCTCCCCCTTGGGACCAGGGGCACCATGGTCACCCTGTTGGCAGAAGCACACACGTTGCACTTAGGCCGTCAGGTGATCCTGGCTCTTTCCAACGTTGGAAAAAAAAAAAAAAAAGAAAGAAAGAAAAACACTGGAAATTCACACAATCAATAGTCTACTCACATTGTTACCCTTGGGGCCAGGAGCACCAACAGCTCCCTGAGCTCCAGCAGGACCACGGGCGCCGGGGAAACCGGGAGCACCAGCAATACCAACATGACCCTATGAGACAGAGAGTCGGGTCGTCAGAGCACTTCGCGTGCAGGGTTCGAGTGCATTAAACGTGATCAGCGAGTGTGATACGTACAGGGGAACCCTTAGCACCAGGGGAGCCGTCCGACCCGGGGGCGCCCTGTTGAGACAGGAGGAAAGGAAAGGAAACGATGAGAGGGTTCGGTGCCGTTTGCCGTCGCATTTAGCACGTTTATTTTTCCCTTTGCCCTGCGGAACACATTTGACAGTGTGTGAAAGAATGCCTGCAGAAAAGTCCAGTATCTACTCACAGCAGCTCCGGCGGGTCCAGAAGGCCCTGGGTTACCTGGCTCACCACGGGCTCCCTGGGGACCCTCAGCTCCACGGGCTCCCTGAGCACCGGTCTCTCCCTGTGAAGGGAAGCAACAATGTCTTATGATCAGAAATCCTCATCAAATGGTCCATCTGGGCATGTCAACACCACGATCGTTTATATTAAATATAGTAAAACGTCTGTGTTATGTTGTCCTAGTTTATTGATACTAGTGGGAACTATTTTTCTAAGTGTATCATTTCTTTGAAATATCACAGCTTGCACTTAGATTGTGCAGGAGTTGTAGAAATAAAGAGTGTAAGCAGAGACAAAACAGTCACCGCACTGATCTTAACTTGGTTCTTTGCACGTATCCAGAGGGCCATTTTAAACAGCGGTCATGTGCTGATGTCATAGCCCACTTTCTCACCGCTGTCACATCACTGGACGCGTTTTATACTCTCCTCCTCTAGTTATTAAAATAACCCCAGTGTGTGTGGGGCTTCATTATAGGTGAGAGTCACAGGATATTACAATAGATCCTTCACTGACGGCAACAGAGGTAAGGTGCCATCAGGGGTCTACTGATGCCTTCTGGTGGCAACAGCGTTCGCCCGGGGTACAGTTTCAGTATCAGTGGAGAGTGGAATTAGCATTAACCCTAACCCCGAAGATGTTGATCCTTCAAATACTAACATCGCCTACAGTCCAAGTGTGGAAGGGCTTTATCCTCACAGACTGTCAATGTCCGCAGTTTTCCTACTGACGCGCAAGACGAGGGAGCTGTTGAGACAGCTAGTCAGGTGGACAACAAAGGAGATGAGGGGCTAATGAGTTAAAATTGTCAGTCATTTATTTACAATGGGACCACGTGTAATAAACATCAATTTCAATACTTGAAATCTGATGCATTACACAGAGACATAGCTAAAAGCTCATTTCCATCGCCAGTTCCCGGGCAGGTGAACGAAAATACAGACAGCATGCACACTACATGCGACAAGCATGATGTACATAGTCACAGGACGCATATGGTACACATGGAATCGTAAAGCAGAGTGGTGCTGTTGCACTTAATCAAAGGGTGATAAACTTAGCAAGCCTACTGGACAGCATTTTTATGGGCAAATTGATTGGATATGAAACATGTATTGGGAGACTTACCTTAGCACCAGCACCTCCGGGGAACCCAGGGGGACCAGCGGGTCCGGTAGATCCCTGAAAAATAAAGACATGTTAGCAGACACCCACAAAGACATCCATAGATTGGATGGGATGCCAATTGCAGAGCAGTGCGTCAAACCCTTCAGTATAGCATTAGGTGATGATGTCACCACAATATTTCACATGGGCGATTTAAACGTACGTGAGTTTTCAGGTAGAATTAAGGCAAAAATAATAATACTTACAGGAGGTCCACCAGGGCCAGTGTTGCCATCATTACCACGAGCACCCTGCAGAGGAGGAGGAGATTAGATCACAGTGATATGGGCGGAATGCACTCAAATCAAGCATTAGATAGTGCCGTAGTCATATGTTGCATTTCTTTTTACTAGCAGTCAGGGCTTTGGTTAAAGTAGTTGAACTTTTAGACATGAATAGCAGTGCTTACAGCAGGGCCAGGAGCGCCGGGGCGGCCTCTCTCACCAGGAAGACCACGAGCACCCTGGAAAAGCCCCAGAACAATATTAGCTTAACAATGCTAGGACATATTACATACCCTCCTTTTTGTAGATATGAATCAGATGAGGCTGAAATGGTTGCATCCGATCTATACTATTAGCACAAAAACACCTTGTATTCCTTAGAGTGAAGTCCGTGTTAGCAAATGAATTGAGATGAGACAAAAACGTACCATGGCACCAGGGATACCGTTCTCACCAGGGGCACCGGGCTCTCCCTGTAGACAAACAAAGGAGGAAGAATGAGCGCAAAGACCTTTGTATTGGATGGCTGTGGTTCAGCCAGTGGTTCAAATCGAAATTGTGGTTCAGTTTATGATGAGATTCGTGCGTTGGTGAGCAACTGTACATCCTGCTTGCCTACCTTGGGGCCAGCAGGTCCAGCGTCTCCCTTAGCTCCATCCAGACCGCTGAAACCCTGTGCACAAAATCAATCAGCATCCTCAGGTCAGTGGCCACTCATTACAACATCACAGCAGTTGAAAATGGGGATTCTGGTATTCCCCTGCTCGTTCTAGACTCACTCTGTGTCCCTTGATGCCGGGGAGTCCAGGGGTTCCGGGGAATCCACGAGCACCCTGCAGGAGGAAAACAAGAGACATGTCAATAACAACGTGGAAACGCCTCCGGCACGGTGACCTCCTGTCACAGACTTTAACATTAGGGGGTTTTCTGCAAAAAGAGAGGAAGAACAACCCCGGTTGAGTTTTCTGACCTACTGAACGTACTGGAAAATGATTTGAAAAAGAAAAAAATGGGCGGACCATTTAAAAAAAATAAGTGAGCTCATCAGATCGCCTCGCGCCCTCGTGTGCGTGCTGACCAACAGGTTTTTACATAAATGCCAATGTAGGATTAATTCCGGGCTGGCCATCGCCTGACCTTTGCCCTCAGCGGGCATCACTCACCTGAGGGCCAGCAGCTCCACGCTCACCGGGGCGACCAGCTTTGCCAGCCTCACCCTGTTGAAGACACACAGAGAAGGAGGTCAGTGTGTGGAAGTATCACGCCTAACCGATCACAGTATGTATCCTTCGGGCAATAAATCCCTTACAACACGTCAAAGATATATCAGAAGGATGATAATAACAACAACAACAACAACAAGGAAACATGATAAGTAGTTAATATCTCTTAAGTCTTCGAAGAATCAATTTAAAACTATGTCTTTCCTTAGGTTATACTTGAATATAACTAAACAACATCCCAAGAAGTAAGTTGTTAAGAGGGAAAGACAACAATCAATAAATCGCTTACGTCATCTCCATTCTTTCCAGGGGGGCCAGCAGGACCACGGGGACCCATGGCACCCTAAAAACCACGAGAAATGGACTGGATTAGCACCAAATTAACGTCGACTAGTTGATGTAAATGTCTGTGAATATTCTCTATGTTGCTAAAGGTCAAGGAGAGCGGGTGAGGGGGTATTTATCGCTGACAAAAAGTGGTGCGTGCAGATGTATGTCAGTGGGTCAGTGATTACGACAGGAAGTGGAACACAAAGTGCAGGGGGCAACGTGTTAAAATGAACTGCTGATGGAAATTGCAGAACAAGTAGTATCTTATTGACACATTGGAATCCTACAGGTTTCTGGGTTTTCCTCATTCGGTTTTAAGCTATTCAGAACTGGAAAACGCAACTAAGTGTTGGGCCTCATTAATGTGGATAAAGTAGCCATTTTCCACCGGACTCAACATGCGAAACGCGTATTTGGCAGAACACTGCGTATACTCACAGAAGCGCCAGGCTCACCAGGCTCTCCAGGGGGGCCAGTGAATCCCTGAGGACCCTGATGGGCAACGAGAACAACAGATTAACACCACACCTTCTTTAACGTTTATGCATTTATCTAAATAATACTTAGCTAGTTTAAATATTTTTGAATTATTAAGGAATATCAAAAGTGTAGCGTCAAAATGAGAGTCCGAAGTGATATGGGAATACTTACAGGGGAGCCAGCGGTTCCGGGAGGACCACGAGGACCCATAGGACCCTGTTGATGAAGATGAGAAAAAAAGCCATTAGATTCTCTTTATTTGTCTCTGAGATGAGCACCGTCCCACTGCAAGCAAAAAGCAAACAGTCAAAGCAGGAACTCTTTGCATAGTTAGCAATAATATGGTACAATAACAATAGGTACGTTGAGAGAGTGCAAAGCCTTCATACCATTGGGCCGGGAACAGGTGGGCCGCTGGATTTGGAGTGGTCAACATAGCTCATTTGAGGAGAGAAGTTCTGCAAAGGGAGACGATAAATAATTAGCCAGTGAGCTTTGGAGAAACAACACTTAAGAGTGCCCGTCTCGAGTTAATGTAGCACGAAAACATCACATGGGACTCCTGCAATGTGCTTTCATTCTCACAGTTACTTTGTGCTGTTGCAGTGGTGTCAATTCATAGTGCCACTGAATCACATGCTACAGTATGAGGATTTCGATTTCAGCAGAGGACTGAGGATTTCTCCTGTAGCACAGACACTGGGTTACACTTTAACATGTTAAAATTGTATAAATGGAACTTACATGTGTCAATTAAGGTCACTGAGCCAATAAAAAGGTCAGATCAACACTAGACATTCTGCCTTTTCCCCAGACCCAAACCTGTGCACCAGGGAGTGATCTTTCTCATTAAGTGTGTGCAAAGTGAAGAGCCGAACAGATCGGGAAATCGATCACAGCCGAAATAATAGAGAAAGAAGATAAAAGCTTTGCCGTTGGGGTGGTGGGGGGGGTAACCTGGACTACCATCGGTTTTTAAGATGCCTCTCCTTCGTAAACAGAATCATCAGCATCACCTCCAAAATGTAATCCCAGACTTCCTGGATGTTGTGACTTGCAGATACTTACTCCGCCAAGGCCAGGGGGGCCAGGGGGGCCGGGTGGGCCGGGAAGGCCAGGCTGTCCGTCGAATCCATCGTTGCCAGGGGGACCAGGAGGACCCTGTAGAAAAATAAGGCACATTTCATTTTTAAGTTGCCCTGCAGGAAGAGGCTTCGCTCATGGCCCAGCCAAAGTGGATTAGACTGTGTCATTCCTATGAAATAATGATCTATATGGAAAAATTTGAAAAGTAAACATGAAACTGTAATATCTGTAATATCAATCACATGATCTATTCAAGTTTTTAAATTATACATATATATATATTCATTCTTATTTTCAGATATTGACGTCGATTTTTGCTGTACCTTGACAATGAAAGTGTGCTGGTTTAGAATCACAATGGTTTGCACAAAAGTTGTTTCTCACTATTGTTACTCGACAGTTATTTCACGTTGCGTCATCATTTTAGAAACCACATTTGCGTTAGGTGACCTTTGAACTTGTGATGACCTGTTGACCTTGTGACCGACTTATCAAAGGTCATCAGCGACAATTATGTCGTCGCAGCTTTGCCAGTATTTAGATTCGTTGGCAGGGACCCAATCAGCAAACACATAACACCACATAACACAGCCTCATGAAAATACACATAATCAGCCACGCGCAATGCAACGAAGATGCATGATTTGCAGTGAAATGTTACAAAAAACGGAAGAAGCCCATTTAATATGTTATGAAAACGCCGCAATAACCAACACAACAGGGAAACACGGATGCGTTGCAAAGGCATCTAACATGTCTCAGACAGAAAATATTCATATTCAAAAATATCTATGAAGACAGAGTTGCTTAAACATTATTCTGTTGCGCAGTCAGTTTGTCCTTGTAGCAAATATAGACAATTATTATTCTTTTTTTTTTTTTTTTTTTAAACAGTCATTTGTATTGCAGGTCTCTTGAACAGTGTGAGTGGTGTTGAGTGTTGGACTGGAACCTACCGGGTCTCCCTTGGGGCCAACGTCTCCCTTTGTTGGCTATGGACAAACAGGAAAAAGGGGTAGTCAGGCTACGCTGCAATGTTTCATCCAGACTGTAAAAACAAGTGCATCATCTAGAATTCAAGCAGGCCGTAATGACAAGCTGTACTGGGCCAGACACAGCATCTCCAAAGGGAGACCAAAGTGAGGTTCGGGTCTCAGGCCCAAGGCACACGTATTTTGTCAGTATCAAACAAAGTTAAAGGGCAAAATACCTCCTCAACTGGCTCAATCGTGGGTCCTACAGAACCAACGGAGAAAAAAAGAAAATGTCAACACCTCTTGTACATTTCTAGACACATTCATAACTGCAATCTAAATATGACCTCTAGTGAAATGTTGTCGTGTTGTAAATGTTTGTTTTGGGTGGCGTGTGTATAGGCCCGGTTGCACCCCTGCAGTGTCGCTGCGCGGGTAGGCATGCTGGGAAATGACATACATGCACTGCCAGACTTCGCCAAGGGGCAGGTATAATCCATCGTTAAAAGAATGCAATTTGAAAATGCAATGACCAAAAGGTAAATCCAACGCGATTCTTTTCTGAAAATCCTCAGGAATGCAGGCAGGCTTAAGGCCTCAAGTCCATGTGTGTGGCCTGTGAGCCGCGGATGTTCAGAGGTGGGGTGGGAGGCGCTAGGTGGCGCCACAAAGCTAATCAAACCACACAATTGGTGAGGGGGATGAAGGTGGAGTACCATTTTCGTCCGGGCAGATAGGGCAGCACTCTCCGTCTGGGATGATGGGGTCGTCGCAGTCGGACGTGTCCTCACAGATGACCTCGTCGCACATGACGGTTCCACTGTCGCAGACGCAGATCTGGCAGGGCTCTGGTTTCCATACATCCTTGTCGTTGTACAACTGTCCGTCTAATGTGCAGCTGCCGAATGTGCCTGGGAGGAGAAAACGTCGGTGAGTTTGGTGAAAATTAAATAGGATCAAATATCCAAAAAGAAAGTCCAAGAAGATCCAGCATTTTGGGGCATTTTCTGTCTAATAAATGCCCAAACTTAGGTTTGGCACCAGTCAACTGAATTCGGTACAATGTGCTGATACAATTGAGTTGAGCCTTGGCTACACCTGCACAGGTGTGCACCATATGGGAACCAGATGTACATTCAGTAAAATAATTATTTAGCCGTTTCCACATGCAGACCTATGCTTCTTTTTCCCTACAGCAGCTTTTTAAAGTTATTTTTGGATTCAGTCTTCAACCGGCGCCATTCTGGCTAAATTCGGCGTTCGTCAGAAAATCAAGTGTTCGGTGACTGATTTGTGAGCAGGAATAGAGCTTCTAATGAAGTATGACATCAGTGCCTGGCTTCAGGAGGTTTAGGTTATTTGGCGAATGCTAGAATACAGGCCCTGGTGTGCAACAGAGCAAATGCAGCGAAAGTCACCATCCAGCGTTTCTGATCCGATGTTGTTCTCCTCAAAAACTCTAAGTGGGAAATGACACCGGGGCCTAATCACATTTCAAGCTGCTGGATGTCTGGTTGGGGCCTTGGAGGGAGCACCGAGGTTCGCAAGATGGATGCACAATTCCAGTTATTGACACTGCGCGGCGCTGTTAACCTACACTCCGAGATCTTCCGCACCCTCCGCTGCATGGTGATTAATTGATGTCTAGACTATTTTACTGTCGACGTCAGACTTAAGCGATTTTTCCATTGTCCTGTTTTTCAGCTAACTTAACCAAGTGCAGCTTTACACAAACCGGACGGAAATTTTGTTTGATTCCGTGTGAGTTCAACTTTAGAACGGCTGAAAACCTCTCCACTTTAACCATGTTTGGTTCCCCAACAAACTTAAGTCTGCTTACTTTTTATGCGTTGATGTTAAAACTACTGAGGAAAAATCCAAGTGCTAGACTCTACAGGCTGTGGCAGGTAGTTGTGAACTGGGGTGAAACGTTTCTAGAACGGGTGGAAAAACTACTTTCCAAAGTAAAATATAATTCAGATATCATTTTCTAATTTCTTCATGCTTGTGCTCTGTTTCAACTCCCTTTGAACCCCATGTCCTGTCGTTGCGCGTCAGAGATAGTGCGGCTAGTCCCCTCAGGTTTGCGCTCCAGCAGCAGGACGCACAGTGAGTGCATCTGCACATAGCAGCAAACAGTAAAGGAAGGCTCTACGAGTTCCTATTCGCCTCCAGATCTCCAAAACACCATCAAAACGCCTCACCGTGTAACAACTTTCACAATATCTGGAGTCCGGTATCCCGCAGAGGACGATCAGTTCCAGCAAACTGCTCAGCATCCGTGCGGGCTATCCACATCCTGAGGGTGCCACAGTCCCGAAACAACTCAAATCAGTGTTTGAAAGTGATACTTACTATCATCCTCGTCTTGACCTCTGGCCAAAAGCACTGTTGCGCTGAGCAACAGCGCTAACCGAATATCCACAAAGCTGAACATGTCTAAATATTAGACATGTAGATTCTTTGCGGCAAGGGGGAATGCTGTTTTTCTCCTCAGACACCACTCATACACGGCAGGGTCCGGTCTGTGCACAACTCCAATCCAGACCCTAGCAGAAACTCCCTACTGCCTAAACAAATGAGTTAGCTTGGCTTTTATATGCCAAAACTTTTGGGGAGGTCCTGTGTGCACCAGATAACTTGTGCATGTTCAAGTCACAGAGTCCCTCCTTCATCAGAGAAGGGGGGGGGGGGGGCGTCTTAAAACATGTCAAACAAGTTCACGTTTCAGCTCAAACGTGGATGACGAGGACACTCTTCATTTACGCGACGTCTCTCCGCTTTTCCAGACGTGTTTTTATCATCCTCTGCTTCTCCGTGGACTTTTCCAATTGAGGCTCTTGCTGGGGTGTTTTGTCTTTTCGGGATCCAACCTGAGACACTGTGTCGCTGAGCTGATTTGTTTAATCGTCTGGACACGGGGTGATTGTATTGATAGAGCAGATTATTTGCAGCATAGCTTTCTTTAGGCCCCACTTTAGTAAGGACATGCACAGCCGCTGAGGACTGGTTTGATTCCAGCTGTGCAGGCAGTCATTTTGTACAAATGCCTTTATATTATGACAACGTGGGCCCAGTGGTTTCTTTAAAAAAAAAAAAAAAAAGAAGGAAAAGGTTCAGAATGATCCCTTTGGATGAAGTATCAGTTCAAGTGATGCGTGCGCAATTTACGCACGGAGAGCAAACCAGATGGAGATTATATGAAGTAATTAAGAGCTTCTGTTCCTTTTAGGCATTCTGGAGAGAGAAGCCTGCTCATGTTATTACCTAGGTGTTCAAAATCTGAATTTTAATTTTTTTTTATTCTGGGCCTATACGTCTTCGTGTCAAGCACCTGAAAGCAAATGCAGTTTCACACCAACATTAGTGATTAAATATAACTTTACGCACACATTATATCCAGTTATGTTAACATTTTCCAAAGAATTATTAACTTTTTATGTTTCCCCCTCATTATTATGCGCCGGAACTCTTCCTCTTACTCCTTCACACAAATAAAATGTAGGCCACCAGTGATAGTGCTTTCATCTCTGTGTTCATTAAAAGTAAACCGTAATCCAGAACCAAACTGAACAGAGTTTTAAAGCATGTACAGCAACGTTTCCCAAAGAGGCACGGCCCGTCCCATGATGTTGGAGACAGGGAGGGAGGGAGAGAGAAGAAAATTTGGCAGATCCACAAAGCAGTCTGGTTGTACTGTGGACACGTTGCAGCTTACATTATGGCCCAATTTGACCTTTCATCTCTGCTGTTGTCTTCCTTTTTTTGACATTCAACCCCAAGATTCTGTCCTGTTTTCTCTTAAGAAGAATATGAAAATCAAACATTTCGCAGACATTTATCACAAGCACCAATGACCTTTGTGTATGTGAGCACAAACGTTTAAAGCGATGTTTTGATGCTGAAATAGACCTATTCATTTTGAGAAAGGAACAGTTAAGTGTGAATACGGTATGACTTCTCCCTGTGATCATTAACTTCCATTATCTTGAAATGAAAGTGTTTAATATAGCCCACGATTGTCCTGGGATTTGCCAGAAAACGCCATGTCAGCAGGACCACCAAAGAATCAAAGAGACTACAACGAAAATGTATGAAACCTATCAAACAAGGCAAAACTGAAACTTTTGGAAGAAAAGAACGCGATGCAATGGGGCAAAAAGTAAATGTAAAGACATTTTTAAAACAAATGGACTGTACTTGTATAGCGCCTTTCCGACTACTCTAAGCATTTTTACACTACATATCACATTCACAAGCTGATGGCGCAGCTTATAATCTTATTATCTTGCTCGAGGATACTTCGACACATGGCTGATGGGAGCCGGGATCAAACCGCCAACCTTCCGATTGGTGGACGACCGTTCTGCCACCAAGCCACAACGACGGTAGTAGTTTCTAGTAGCTACTCTACATACTGGCTAACTTTACTACATAACCGTCTTGCTAGTATGAAATCATCATATGAGCAATAAGTAGAATTGAGTTTCCCCAAATAATCATGAGTTTTGATTGAAAGGCTAAACAAAATATCCAAATACATGTTCACAAAGCTCACTCTGATGCTTATGGAAGCATTTAATATAAAAAAAATAAACAAAATGATGAAATCCTCTGATTCACAGCTAGGCTACTTCATAACAGCTGGATCAACAAAGAACCAATGAGATGATAACGGAGACGTAGGAAATGTCCATAACTATAAAACGTGACAAAACTGGCACTATTTGAAAGAAAAAAATAAAGATACAAGGAAAAAAAATGTAAACATGTAAAAAAAAAAAGACTATAATAGTAGATAGAAGGTCCTATCTACATGCATTTAGTAGCTTCATACTCGCTAGTGCGTACACTAGCAAGTTGGAAATCATCATACTAGCAATGAGTTAAGTAGGTTTTTCCATATTATCATGACTAAATGGTTGAAAAGCTGTACAAAATGTCCTAAAACATCTTCATAAAGCTCATGCTGATGTTTATTGAAGGATTTCTTATAATCATTTCTCTTCTGCGTGAAAGGCATTTGCCCGTCCACATGCAAACGTTGGGAAAATGAATAGTTCCTGGGGAAAGTTGTGTGGTTGGTGATTTTGTTTGCAGTAAGCAGGTATTTCTTTAGCATCTGTTCCTTGTCTAATGGAAGCGGGGTGTCCTCTCAAACACCTGCCAAACAGACATGCCGCTGCCAATCTCCATTTCACTGATTCTTTACATTTGCTCTCCCTATTTTCTGCAAGGTGTTACGGTAAACCGTATGTCATGCACTTGTGTAACATCCATTGCGGTCTGCAGGCGGTTCACATCCCCTTTCTTGGGCATGGAGATGCTGCTATGTGACCTTTAGTGGTGTTAAGTACATATTTTCCAAACTGTCCCTTATGGGTGAATTCATTGTTATATAGAAACAGTGGGCGACTTCTATCCAACTGTAGCTTTTCTTCAGTAGCGTTTATTCTTCCTTTCAAATAGCTTAAGGCTTGTCTTGTCTGTTTGTTTTGACCATTTCATATATTTTCTGCTTTGTCTTTGTTGATTAAAAAATAATTTCTGATGGATTTTCTTCATTTTGAAATGGTTACATGAGGAGCATGTGGCAATGAAGGCTGTTGCAGTGATGCAGCAAAGGAGCTTTGAGCCAGTTTGCAGCACATGCATAAAGTGATTTAAACTGCCACAAGTGCACAGCGAGGAAGCCTCAACATAAGACACACCCACTTGAGTGACTTTTCTTTCGGATAAGAAAGAGAAGGATGAGAGGGGTATTGTTAAAGTTACAGAATATCCCAGGTTTCAGGGTGTTCTGAATGAAATGAAAATAGGGAAGTCCTGTTGTTTGTCTGACAGGAAACCCCATTTGATAAGACCAGTGCCTCTGTGCTATCTGGCTGTCTAACTTAAAAAAAACACCTCTCAGTTTATTCTCTTTCTTCCATCTGTGTTCTAAATATGTAGAATGCACTGGATGAATAGACGGGACTGGTCTTTTAAGCAGTACTTTCGGAGTGACTTTCCATGAGTGAAATGAAGCTGAAGCTGAAGCTCACAGGACAGTGTTAAAATAGAACTGGTAATTTTCTGGTGTTCGGAGTTGTTGCAATCTATAATATTTTTTTTTTTTTGTGGCGAGTCTCTCAGAGTTCAGTCTGGTGGTTTGGGTGGAATCCCTCAAAATGAGTTTATGGAGTTTCAGCTGCATGCACATATTCTTCCATTGTAGCTTGGAGCTACATGTTTTCTATCTGGTGGACAAGATATTTAGCATATTTTAGCAAAGAAAGTTCAATTGCAGTTCTTCAGCCAAGGGAGTCTGGAACAATCCACAACTTTCTGCTTTGCCAGGGAAGGTAATCGCTAGAAATCCACCCTTGTCAGACAGTCTTTGTGCCATAAAAGAAGAAGGAGTACAAAAATAATTGAATTGGAGCCACCAAGCCTTGCCGACTCGGGGGAGGAAATTCCAAGTTTGTCTTTGGCAGCTTGTGGAAGTACATCAACCTAAGATGTAACAGGTTGTGGGAAAAGGTGTCATCCCAGTCGCTGCTCCAGATCTTTCATGGCGTTCATCCTGTTCATGAGAATCGTGTGACTTTTTTTCCACAATGAAAACCTGACATGATTCCTGGGGGAGAAGCATCTTTGCATAAGTAGGTTTACATGCAGCATTAAGACTAACTGTGCAGAGCTTGCACAGTAACTAAAACGGCCTAAACTGTGCATTCCCCAGCAAGCCTCTGAGCTGTAGCCAGCAACACGTAGCATCTGCCTGGCCTTGTCCACGTGTTTCTACTTGTAGGTCTCTGAGCCTTCGCTGCTCCAACAAAGCCAAACCCTCTCTGCCTCCATCTCTCACTTCTTTCTTTCACTTAGTGCCTGGAGGCCCACTTGGTTGCCACCTTATTGAAGGTGCTGAGGGGCATTTATTTGTTTTTTGCTTATTTTTAAAACTATAATTTCTCCTTTGACTCACTGTCTCACTGGCATTTTGCGATAAGGCCACTATTACTTGCTGTTAAACCTTTGTTCCAGGCCATTATGATGTTTTTTAATGATTTTCAATTACGGGGTTTTGCAGACATTTCATGCTTTGTTTACGTAGAAGCCCATTGTAGGCCCACCTGCTTGAGACAAATTACAGGGTATGATGAGGAAAATTGTACATTATCGCAAATAAAATCAGTCACTGTACAGTATATCTTTAAATTCTAAATGGCTGTTATCAAGTGTACTACCAAACAATAATACTGTTTATCCTAACAGTTTTCCAAAATTACATGTGCACATTTAGTAAATAATCATGGTAAAAATGAATTTCTGGCTCTTTCGTTTTCATGCAGAAATACCTGCTGAAAGCTGGCACAAACCAGAGGCGCTCAGCTACATTCCCCAAACTGCAAAACACACAAGGGATGAATTAAAAGAGGTTTTGGAAGCTGACCTATGGGGACAGAGAGCATTCTGTAGGTGTGGTTTTATGATGTCACGCCAATTTGGTCTTATCCAAAGACGACTGAAATAATGCAAACTGTTTCGTGAAACATCTCACATTTCAGCGCAACTCACAGTTGCACACACTTCAGTTTTTGATTGGTAGGGGTCAGTGGTTAGATAACTAAATTGTCAATACAATCGAATCCAATTCTTGTTTTAAACTTGTGCTCTGAACACTCTTCTTTGTGCATGCACTCTTCTCTGCTGCTGTTGGGTGAGTGTGCACAGTGATCACCTCATTAGTTTAGAGAATTCACACAATACACGTTATTTACCACAAAAAACTGCCTTGTGTTTTAACATGCATGTGAATAAGAAATGAAGGGAGAACAGTAAAAAGACCAGCTTAATGAATGGCAAATTGCTTGATGATTATGAAGATGTATTCAGAAGTAGATTAATGATGCTTTCATCTCATAAATCATGACATGGCCTTTCCCTAAATGATTCTGAGAAAGGAGTTGAGAGAGATGTCACAAAGATCCCCTGCCGTATTCGAACATCGCAGTCCAATTAGTAGACTCCATATGGAGGGTGGGCTCATGCATGACCTGCTGCATGGTTTTCAAATGAAACTGTTTGTTGATGTTAAAACATAAATCATCGCATAAGCCACTGTCTATGGGGGTGTCCTGGTAGCCTAGTGGTTAAAATTCATATCACATTGTGATGCCCTCACTTCAGTTCTCCCTGGGGACCCAGACCCAAAAAACTATCTTTGAGATAAAGTCACTATCCAGAGTTATGACTTGGCACTACTGCAGCTCATTTAATAAAACCCGATGCGAGTCAATTCCTTTGTAAATTTCAGGTCTCCAGCAGAGATCCTCATTCACAGTCGGGGCAGCTTGTGTCTGTCGTGTACGTGTACAGACGAGCAAATAACTAGTGTGACTCCAACCAGTCGCCGCCGCGAAAGTAAACCTTCCAGCTCTGGCCCAGACTCTGCAAGTTCATTCAAAGCTGTAGCATCAGTTGGAGGAAAAAAAAAGGGACTTCCACGCGGCGTTATGGGTAAATGCTCAATTACAGGGTGAATGCTTCAGCCCACTTCTGACTGTTACTCCAAGTAGAGCCCTATGTGAACTGCAATCATCTCATAAAGGCCCCATCCAGGAGACTATAGTCTCTACCACTCTCACCACCACAGTAGTCATGTACATTTAGGACTGTCATTTTATGCACTAGCAGGCGATGGACAGTTGTAATTTTTATGCTGCTGTATAGATGTATATACAGTATTTGATGAATCACCAGAGATTACTGTGGTTAAACCTGTTAGACTAGTTCCAATCATTTTGTCAAATATTAGGAGCAACTTCAGAAAATGGGCTCCTGCAGGACTTAATTCTTGGTCCAGTCTTTTTTCAAATGTTCTTTTTTGTTACTGCATTTCATCAATATTATCAATACTTGCAATTAAAGTAGTATTATCATAGGGATATTATCAGAGTTATTGAATGATGTGCATAACCTGTGTCGAACACTAGCAGAATGATCATTTGACATTTGATATGATTTACAGTGCCGTCAATTTACGCATACTGATACAACAATCATTTTTAAATCTGTCATTGACATGTCATTATCACCTATAAGATCAAGTAAAAAGTCCCATGGTAAATGAACTGATGTGTATAAATGATTTATTATTTAAATAATTCAAACTGTTTTTGAAACCAGAGGCCAGCTGCCTAGCAAATCCAGCCTCACATGAGCTCCACCCATCATGACACATCACCTCGCCTTTGGGGCGTGAGGGAACATGGTAGAGAACCCAAAGCTAAAAACCCAAAGCCTGCACCATCATGGCACCACGTCCTCCAGTGACAGCTCAATGTTAAATGCCCACCTTTTGATTAAAAGGTCAGATAACTGGTTCCCTCTTTATACCCGCATGGCACAAGTTTTTTCAGGATTTGACGTGGGATTTGCTACACGGCAATCTTGTTGACTTTGTTTCTCCCGCAGAACACAAATTTCAGCAAAGGCCCTTTTCCCCCTGTTTCTTGGTTTGGTTTTCTGCTCGTCTCTGCATCTGGATTCCTCCACTGTCCCAGCCCCCATCCAAACTCCAGCTCTCCATCCCTCCCTCTTTTTCTCCCTGCCTGCTCTCCTTTCTCCCACCAGTGCAGACATCCAGTCAGACACAGAGAGTGGATGGAAAATGTGACTGGATCCTTCCCTGACTTCAGATAATGTGCAAGACTGCTGGCAAGCGTGGCACCACTGAAAACAGGGAAAGGCAGAGAGAAGCTTATCTGAAGGGCTGCTCTTAGTATCTCATAAAGTAAATCCTTAGGAGCAGAGAGGGTTAATTTTTGTAGTTAGGTTATGTTCAAAAGCAAAAGCTTAATCCTTTGATATTAGAACAGTACTGGCTGTTCTGCGAGCAAATTGACCTCTAACTGCCTCAAGTGAGATTTTGTGGAAAATATGTCCAAAGATGATGTGCACAAGCTCCAGAACAAATGACTACACGCTAGAGAATCACAGCAAACCCTCAAAGTGTCCCCTCATCCGACGACATTTGTGTTGATTATCTACATGTGAGCACAACGTCCGAGGCCACAAGACAAAAGCCGAAGAGCCCCACTGTGCATGAGGGTGTCGTATGTCACTGCCACAATGGCTCAAAGTGTGGGAGAGGCTGTTACAATGCAGAGAGAGAGAGGGAGAGAGAGGCGTTACCACTGTGATGCTGGGATGGAATATTCTGGATGGGAGACACACAAAAAAGGGGAAAAAGTGACACAAGTTTATGTGTGTGTCTCCAAATTCGATACATATGTCAGGAACTATTTTGAATCATCAACTCCAAATCGCTTTTAAATTTCCTTTTATTTACCGGTGCCTTCTGACGAGAGATGCAAACTAAAATTGATGCGTTGGTGTCTACAGTTGAAGTTTGCTTCTCATTTCTCCCTGAACGCCGTTTCCAGTTGACCTGCAGTCTCTTGCGTGATCTGAATAGCACGTCAGTATGTCTAATAAAGGCGTGAGTTGTTTTAGCCACTTTCTAAATATTTCCCAGCTCCTTTTGCAGTCATCCTTACAATACTAACTATGTTTTGCAAACCTCTTAGTCGTGTGAAGTACTTTGATTTCTCTTCTGTACCAGCAGTTGTAAACTTTTACCTTATAAATAGTGTCTAAGAGCCATGATTTGAGGCTTAAGGCTGACTCTGTCTCAATGCAATTTTGTGAGGAATGACTGTGGGGGGGGGGGGGTGGTGAGCTCAGAGATCCCGTCTGGAAATGTCGTTACTCCAGCTGCCTGCCGCCCCTCTGCAAGCACTCATAAATGCTGTGGCCTACAGAGATGTTCACATGCGAGCAAAACGGGGGGAAAGTAGGAGGTGCAGCTGAGTATAAGAGAGGAAAAAGACAGAGCAATAGAAACAACCCAAGAGAAGCAAGGAGAGAAAGACAAGTATGGCTGAGTAGGAGGAGGAAGTACGTTCTCAAATGGATTAAAAGGGAAAGTGGGATTTTTAGTATCAATATACCATATTCAAGCCCCATTATTTCTAGAGACCCCAGAATATATAGAAGAAGAGAGACAGCACGTAACCTCAAACTAAGGGTGATTGGAAATGGAAATAGGGTAGCCACTAACTATGCGGGGGAAAAAATCCCATCTGTCTGATGACTCATACTCTCCCCTCAGCCACAGAAACGAAAAAACTAACAACATCCTAGTTTTTACACTGTTAAGACAGTGTTATTCTGGGCACATTTTTGTAAGCGTTGGAATGTCTTATTACCTAACAATATATACATTCTTGATTTTTGCATTTTTTATGACCTATATTTTTAAACTGTTGCTGGCAGCACTGTCCATCTGCAGCATACATATCACCCCAAAGTGTTCTTGAATTGAGTTGACTTGTGTTTGCAGTAAGCAACACTATTAAAGCCTGTTAATACCTCTGATTCCACAGTAAGTAAATGATTGGCCAGTACTGTCAGTCCCAGGTTTTTACTGTGAGAGTACAAGCTGTCATGTTATCACAGCCTTAGCAGTCTGCATCTTGTAGGATTTTCTCTCTCAATAACTTCCGCGGATACAGGCGAGCAGAAGTTACAAACATTAAGCGTAACTGGCTGCAATGCTGTCCAATCTGGATATTTGCTCTTTTGGACGAGAGTGGAAAAGGAGAAAGAAAGGCAACTTAACCTCAGCCATCACCAATCTCTGAACACAGATAGCAAGTGTCCTGTGTAGTGGATGGCATTTACCTCCCACACACGTCAGATGATGTGAACAAACATGCATTGAGCCCACTTTGATAAGCAAGTGATTTTTTACTTTTGTTGGGTGAATTATGAATATTATATAGAGGGCCCAATTACTTTTTGAGCTCTTAATTTAATTTGGTTTGAATTACATCTTCATTCGAGACAACAATCCAAAAATAACTTTGATTACGTCATTTATCTGATTTTAACTTGTACAAAGAAATACAACTCAATAAACTCAATGACTGAGCAACAACCAGGATTATTAAACATCAAGGTCCAAAGGTGTTTGCTTTGTAACAGTTAAAAAGAGACTCTTAACCTAGCTTAGCGCAAACGCTGGACGCTGGGGGGAAAACAGCTAGCTTAGCTCTGTCAAAGATGCTAGCTGTGTTATTTACACGTTATATCTTGTGAATGCAACATATGAAGAAAGAGAAAACGTGGCGGGTTGGTTTTCAATTGTTTCCCGACCGACAACCGCCGGGTGTGACTGCGAGCCCTTTGACGTTGACAGATAACTAAGTTACTCAGGTGACTCTCGGGTGTTAGGGTGGCTAGCTTACTAGCTAACAATGTTGTATCTTGCTAGCTACACGACACTACATGTAAAATTAAATAAAACCATTTTGGAGCAGTTGGAATATGTAATTTTCTTCGTTTAGGGTAGGGTTAACATTACAGTTTCCACCTGCTGTCAGTCTTTTTCATGGTCTTTATGCTAAGCTAGGCTAAATACAACAGGGACCAGTGGTGGAAAGTAACTCAAGTGCATTAAGTTACTCAAGTGCAGTACTTAATAACAATTTTGAGTTACTTATACTTTACTTGAGTATTTCCAGTATTTCTTTCTGTTACTTTATACTCCTACTCCACTAAAATTCAGAGGGTAATATTGTACTTTTTACTCCACTACATTTATTTAATAAATTCAGGTTACTAGTTACTTTGCAAATTTGGATACAATCAACAAATACATTATGATCTATTATTATAGGTTACCCAGCAGTATATCAACTAATTAAAATTACCTTTATCAGCTGCAACATTAAAGTTATGCACATATTAATCCATCAATAATTACAATTAAATAATATAATGTGCATTATTCTGGAACGGGCCATTCTGCATAAAAAGTACCTTTACTTTTGGTACTTTACTTTGGTACTTACATAAGTATATTTTATTGCTACTACTTTTGTACTTTTACTTAAGTAAAATGGTGTATTTCTACATTGTGGTATTGCTGTTTTACTTAAAGATCTGAGTACTTCTTCCACCACTGACCAGGACCAGTCTCTTGACTTTTTCTTTACTGAATGCGTAGATGGAGTTTACGTTGATCCTCTCATCTACCTCTACAACTCTACAAGTAATCAGTATTAAAGCCAGGTATTCAGGGACCAGTCCTTCACCAGGGCAGACCTTAAAATACTTGCATTGGACCTAAGTGTGCAGAGCCGTCCCTTCTCCAGTTTTGATTTTAAAGAAATACTCTGACATTTGGAGAAATACATTTAATTTGCTGCCTTACAGAGAGTGAGATGAGAAAATCAATGTGAACTGTACATTTAGTAAAGAGACTGGTCCTGGTTGTGTTTAGTTGACAAAGGTTTCACATCTGTGTGTTTAGTGTGCAGGGCCTTCCTTTCTCCATTTTTGACATTTTTGGCCTCTCACACCTCAGCATTGTGTTGTGCCATGAGTGTGATCATCTCACAAGTTTAAAATAAAAATACAAAATGTAAAAAAACGTTTCCTTATATTTTACCTTCGTCTTTGCAGCACCTCGCTCTTGAGGAGGCCAGGCCCGTCCAGCAGTAATATTCATCTGTGCACCATGTGTGCTGGTATCAAAAGTAAGTTTAATCATATGGAGGTAAAAGCAATGCGGTGAGCCTCTGCAAAGGCTCACCCAGTTCCAGACATACTTTAAATTCAGTAGATGACAAAAGGGAAAAATGATGACTAGAAAGTAAAGTTTTAACTCAATTGTTCCTTACGATCTCAGTATTTATCAAACCATACATGTCTTGTATGCTATGATTCTAAAGGAACATGTGTCTCAATTATTTTACAACGCTGTGAATCAGTGTTACCTTATGACAAGTTGTTGCTCTTTTTTCAGCGAGGGGGCAAAACGCCTCCCTTCACAGTCTGCCAGTGTTGTTTCCTCAAGGCCCCCAGGTCCCAGTGCTTGACATTACATCAGCACATGGCAGTGAAGGATGAAAATAAGCCTCCTAGCTTGGACTTGTTGGATTCCCTCCAGGACCAAGCAGGAAACTACAGGAATGATGTGCTGAGGTAAACAACACTCTGTGTATTTGCTTGTTTTATTTGTGTGAGAAAAACTGTGTTTTTAGGGTTGAGGTTGGGGAAATAATCCGTTACTAATGACTCTTGTAATCACATCACTCGTTGTTTTAATGTTAATTTCTTAAAGTTTTACCAATCCTTGCCCTGGATTGGAACTGTAATTGTAATTTGTCTTAAAGACATGGGCACATTTTCTCTCTGCTCAAATGGCTAAACGAGATACGTTTACGTTTTCCTGACAAGGACCTCTTGTGTATATATATATTACGACTGGTATGTCTCAGACGCAAAGGCGGAAGTAAGGCAACGCAACAATTCTAAGTGCTTTACAGAAGACATAAAAGGCATCAAGACAAATAAAAAAAAAACCAAGATAATATAAAAAGACATACAAATAGGATTTAAAAGTGTAAAATGAAGACAAAGGAGTAAAATGAAATAGTAGTGTGACATTAACACACACAAACCTAGTTGGGAGGATATTAGGGTGAATAGATGGGTCAACTAACCATGTGACTCTTGACAAGGGAGATCACTGTTTGTACCCAATTTCCTACTGAAAGTCAACATTGTTTTCTTTCGACCATTACATAATCTTTACCTAACCTTAACCGAGTACTTTTTGTGCCTACACCGAATGGCCTTAACCACAGAAAAGGTTTGTTGTAACGTTTTTGGAAGGCTCTAACACAATATTTTCCTGCTGATAGATCAGAATATGGTCACACAGATAGTTTGCAAGGCAATGACAAACAACGTATTTTGTCGCTTAGTTTTGAGGACCAGGTCCCAGCTTATACAAGCAGCAGGTCACTCAGGTCTTCCGAATCACGGCTTGCTGGTTGTCCCTCGCGCTCGACCGGAAACAAAAGGTGATCGCGCCTTGGAAGTGGTGGCTCCGACACTGTGGGACGCTCTTCCTACTGACATGCGTTTTGCGGTCTCTGTGGACGCCTTCAAAAAGCAGCTGAGGACTCTTCTATTCAAACGGGCCTTTGTCTCGTACTCATCCAACATCCTTGTAGGCAAGTGAGTGTTCAGTTATGTTACAGTTGGACCTTATTTCTTTTTAATTACGCTTACTCACATGGCTTACAAATTTCTTTTTTTGATCCCTTATGTATCGATGATTTGAGCGAAGCTAAGTCATCGTTCGGCTAACCAACTGCTTGCTGACACATACAAAAGGCATCCACAGGGTTTTCAGGCTCTAGGTAGGGTGGAAAATAGTAAAATTCCTCAAAAATATCCAAAGTGTTGGTCAATGCAGTCTGAATAAAATACAATATTCCACCCTTTTTTTTCCCCTCACAGTCTGAAAAGATGATGGATGGTTGGAGTCTGTAACCAGGTAGCCTAAAGACTATTGTAGCACCCATTTTATCCTCTTAATTAATTCTTCCTCTTTGATGCCTTTGGGAAATTCTGTCTGTTTTGGAAAGCAGAAGCACTAGGCAATGTCACTGCTGAGCATGTGCAGTAGATACCTCAGTGCTCCATTAGAAAGAGCTCGCAGTCCAGCCCGAACTGTGCTGAGCACTTCAGAATGGTTGAGAAGAAAAAAGTGACCTCAATACAAAAGAATGCAATGTGGTCTGTTTTCCCTCCCCTAACATCCAGCATGGGCAAAAATTACTTCTCTTAACCCACTGTTTAGCAGAGGGAGTGTATATGGCTTGAGCCATTTAAATGGCCACAGCCGCCGTCTTCTCCTCCTTCTTCCACCCTTATTTTCACCTCCTCTTTTCATGGGGAGGATGTGAGTAAAGTTGCCACGTTAAATGCTTTCTCTCTTTCCCGTTGCGATTGTTCTCACTTTGCAAAGAGATCTTTTAGAAAACAAAGTTGTTGCTGGCAGACGTCTTTGTCTTGGTCATTATAGTTCACAACAATCTATATCGAAAGCTGTTCCTGCAGTGTTTTACATTTTGCTCAGATACAGGGACGTTTTGTTGATATTCAGTCTCAGCCGAGGCTTCGAGAATGCCATTTCTTGCAGTAAAGTAAACATATTCTGATCAAACATGCTGATAGCAGTTTTTGCTTCCTTTTTCCATGCCATGCCTTCCTTTTTTGATAGTGTGTAATTGCATGCAGTAGTAGGAGTCATCCTGGCCTGTCTTGCTGCAGTATCCCTCTTTGTGTGTTGCAGCAAAGTAAAAGTGCTGTGCACTGATTGAAAGGAGAGAGAGCAAGCTGAGTTTATCTGTAAATACTTATTTCTCCTCGGTACAGTTTGGTAAATCTTTAAAATATGATTGGATCAAATAGATGAGATAGAAGATAACATTTAGGTCATCCTATGTCAACTCAGTGGTGGACTTAACATATCTTCAAGTCATGTCCAGATTATTTCCCTCTTTCCTAGTTCAAGTTAAATTTCTGCCAACACTTTAGCAGCTGTTCCCAGTTCCCAGTTCTACAAGTTATTGTGGCATTAGTGTCTCTTTTTCTGCCACTGCATGCATTGTTTGTCATGTTGAGATTCTACCACGGAGGGCTCAGGAAAAGAAATTTCATGCATGATGAGGTGTCCCAGTGCCAGCCACATGTTCAGAAACCACCGCTGCTGCTGCAGGAGGAGGAGGAGGAGTTTAGATTTATGCTTGCCTCTTGTGTCACCCTGAAAATGCAGGGCTAACAGCTTTCAGATGTGAGAGGAAGTACGGAGGATGGTGGTGGTGGGATTGGAGGGGTGTGTGTTTGGATTGTGATGTGCAAATGATACAAAAGATATAGGAATTTCAAATTTTAGTCATTTACATTATGTGGAGCATTGGAAGCAGGTGCAGGGCAAGAGTGCCTTGACTAATTATGTAGAGGGATGTTCACTACCACTGCACTATTTTATCACAATAAGAGTGGTGTGTGCAGTAGAGCTGCACCTAACGATGAACTTTTTATCGATTAGTCTAACGATTAGTTTTTTATTACTTAATTAATGCAACAATTAATTTACCCCAAATAAATATCTATAACTTGTCTCAATAATATTTACATTTTTTATTAAATCATTTTCTCATCTTGTACTGTAGGGCATCATTCTGCAACAAAACATATATTTGTCTATTGAAAATATGAACACATTAATATATCACTCTGTTTCTAGTTATTTCTTACTAGTAGGTTACCATTTTAATTCTACTTAATTCTCCACCTTATTTTAGTGTTTACTCACAAACTGCTCACCTTGCTTTTCCCTTCACACACACGTTTTATAAAGTCGCCCAAAAAACACAACTCCCGATTAGGCAATTGCAGATTTTTTCACCTGCAATTCCGTCTTCACAGCAGTGGTGACCCTCGTGTGGAGGAGGCTTGTTGTTGTGATGACGTCGCCTATCGAAACGATCAAACCAATGACGTCGGTACCAACATGGGCACTTACAAGCTTTTGCGAAACAATGGCATAAGTGGGCCAAGATAAACAGGAGGACTCTCTGTCTCAGTGTTTCTCTGCAGAGCATGTGTGACTGTCAGTAGTACGGAAAGGGTAGAGCGAGGGGGGGGTAATCCCTGCTTTGACCAGGTGCAGCCGTACTTCTTTGCAATGTGTCGACGCACGATATGCAAATTAACGTATTTCCGTAATCGATGACGTTGCTTATGTCGACGAATTGCCCCAGCCCTAGTGTGCAGGGAGGACATTTGATAATTAGCACTAAACACAAAGTACAGCTTCGACTGATGGGAGCGTGATTAGTTTTGGAGGTATTTGGTCATATATTTGGTCAACATATTTAAATTTTGACCTGATGATGGCACTCGATGAAAAGTCAGGGGATCTCCAAAGTTATAACCATTCGTTCTAAAGCGGGGCGTGAACGTCTGTACCAAATTTTATGGCAGTCCATCCAATAGTTGTCGAGACACTAGTGGTTGTGGTTTGTGATTCACTCAAAATCACAAACATCAAGCTCATAGTGGCACTATAGAAATAGGCGGGATCACCAAAGGCATTAGGAGTCGTCCTCTGCGGACCTTGAATGTCTGTAGAAAATGTCATGGAAATCCATCTAATAGTTGTTGATGTATTGACGAAAGTGGCGGACCGACCGACCGACATTGCCACTCTGCTAGCATAGCTAAAAAGTGAGCAATTCTGAAATATGATGCGTGTTATTGCACCCTGATGGACACCCACATGTAAGCATCTGTTTGGATTTCATTTAGATTGACAGGTTGAAGTACATGGTGTAGTGTTAAGTGTGTGTGTGTGATAACTGGCCTGGTGTTGTCTTGTGAATTATGTCTTCATTCACTATTCTGGTAGATGTTCAACTGCAGCTACTAATTATGCTCTGTTTCCATATCAAGAGCTGTCAAAAAAATCAGCCACTGACTTTTGCCTGGGTGCCAGTAAATGTTAAAATTATAATCCCAATGCTCACATAATGTAACCTGCCATTATTCATCTTCAGTGACAGTAAGGGCTCAGGCCATGCCCACTGAAGCCCTATGCTGTCATTAAAACCAAGAACTGTAATTTTTTTTGCTCCGTTCTTTGCACCTGCATGTGCAGTTATGTTGCATAGCACACCTGGATAGTTTTGACACCAGGTGAGCTTGCTGACATGCAACAGATTCTCCCACTTTTACCGTGCTGCGTGGCAACTGGAATATAAACAGAGGCTGCATTGCCCCCCATTTAACTGCACCTGTTGAAAAGCCACATAAAGACAAAACAGTCACTCCTTTGGCACCCGAGTGTCCTGTCTGCCTCTCAGGTAATCAAATATCATATCATACTTTCTGTCTCGCTGTCATCAAAGAAGGACAATGTAATTTCTAGTCATCCAACTGTCCCTGAAACACTCGGTATGGTGATCGATTTAGTTTAAATGAGCCTGGTCTTTGAGTCTCATGCTGCATCGGGAAAAGCGCTAAAGTTTCCATATTCTCTGACCCTACCCTTTGATTGATATTCACCACCACAGTGGCTTGAAATAAACTGCAGCAAAACCTCTTCTCATGAGTAAGTCATAGATGAGTGCAGTGAGTGAACATCACAGTGACTGACTTCCAGGCTTCTTGCATTGGACTGAGAGTTGAGCTCAATAAACGTTCATCCTAAAATAAATGCTAAATTAGAGGGTTATAGAATGGAGGGGGAAAAAAAGGCCACTGGGCTCGGTTCTTGGCCCCACGCACTCAGTCGCTGTGGAGTTTTCTTTCCTTTCTCCTATTATTCCTGGTCTTCTGCCGGGATGAGTCAAGAGAGGTAGAGAGCTAAAGAGAAGGATGGAGAGAGAGAAGGAAAAAGAGAGGGTGGGCGGCAGAGGTAAGGCAGAGAGAGACCGAGAAGGAGGCAAGAAAAAGACAGAGAAAATGGCAGGGAGAGGTAGAGGGAAAGGGACAGACCGGCTCTGTCTCATCTGGCCAGTGTTTAAACATGGATTTGAATGACAGAGTAAATGTAGAAAACGTGGGGTGTTTTCAAGTGTAGCCATTTTGTGAGAGCTCTAGTTTGAATCCACCGTAATATTTAAATGTTTTTGTATAAAAGCTCAGCTCCCTGGGTAACAAATGATTGTCTAGAAGCAGTTCCCTACACACCAAATTCTAATTCCTATAAAGAATTTTACTCATGCAAATCAACTGACAAATCCCTGATATCTGAAATAGGAAAGCAAACTGTTCATTCTCACTTGTGGCCCGGTCACATCAGCATTTTTAACTAAATTCATCGAATTTCCAAAAGTCCAATATAATGGCCGCGATCTGTGGATACACTCGTGGATGTGAAGTAAATCTGCTTGATTATTCACACTGAGTTCAACTTTGATGAAGTTCGACACACAAATTATTGACGGTGCTAACCTGTGAGGGAACGGAGAGCTGGAGGGTCCCAAATTATCATGAATAATTTGATGTGTTGCACCGACAACATTTATTTAACCTTGTCTGTTGGAGTATAAACTACTGCACAAAAGAGAAACGGTTTGAGTCAATGGTACAAATAAAATTGATTGTCCAGTGAGTGACCGAGCTAGTGAAGCTTGCTAACTGACAGTTAGCTCAAGAGTTTGTATCCCCCTCCACTGTTTTGGAGGTGGAATAAACAGTCCAGTACAGAGAAAACTAAACGAAGATCAAGGAGCCTTTGTGACTGACTAGTGCTAGCATTTTGCTCGTAAGCTATGGCATTTCACCAACTAGTCACAACAGTAGGTCACCAATTTTCTCAATCGACTGCGAGAAGCAGCAGCTCCCAAAAATCCTCAATGACCCTAGCTTAAGTGGGGCTGCCTAAAGATCTTAAAAAGTGCCAAACTATGAGTTGTCCATCTCATAGTTGTTGTTAATAATAATTGGGATCTTTAATGATCCACATATACTGGAAGCCCATTGACAGGCTGGAATAATGGCAAAGATAAACAATATAAATAGTAAAATAGAACCAGTTTTCTAGTTCCTCACATAAACACACGTGTTCCATCTCAGACTAGATATGTTCTGATACAGGTACAGAAATCCTCTCAAAACTTGTCCAAACACTGCACTCCCATACTCCTCTACAGTGTCCTCTGGCTAATTTATTTTCCAGTAAGATGTATTTAATGGCTGAGCCATGAATGTGTCCAAGAGTGACAAAACCAGATGGTTTTGGATGCTGTTGCTGCAACCTGAGCGAACATCGTCCCTGCAGCAGCCAACTCTGTGATCGATAGTCAGACGGAAACAAGTTTTTCACTGGAAATCATCCTCAGTGAAGAAGGATGGGCAATATTCAGTGTGCGAAAATTCACAGTTTCACAAAATGATCTTTTTATCTGCGCCTTTTGAACACGTCACATCTGTTATCTTTTATCATAAAAATGTATTTGGGAACCTCTGCCATCGTAACGCTACATCAAAGACCAGCTTCTGTTTGTTTGAAGGAAAAAAGACGCTTTTACGCAAGTGTTTATTAGAGTAAGTTGAGATTCATATGCAAGGGCCCTCACAGTTTGAAAGAGGCTCATTTGCTGCGCTCATTATTTACTAACTGAGAAGATCAAGGGCTCTTTATTTGAGGTGTTTCAGCACCCCTGGGTGTTTTACAATAGCTATAGGTGCTTCTGTTGTTTAATTGGGATCCAGACACCAGTTTGGGATCCTTGCAAAATGTACAGTAGGGGGCTGGGGATCTTAAAGGCCCCCATTGAGGGCTAAATAGGACTAGATTGTAATGTTTTATGGTAATGAAAAATTAATATGGAAAAGTGTGACCCCTTTCATCGTTGTTGTTGCACAACTATTCTTATACTGTGTCTATGATGCTTTATTCTTCTTGGCAACAAAACAGAAATATGGGTAGTAGGTTGAAGTAACATATCATGAGATGAATAGGCTATACAGTGAAAGCCATGAACATTTCTGGAAACCTAACAGACTTGACAGACCCCTGTTGCTTTATCATAAAAATTGCTCTCTGTTCAGAACATAAGCTGATGTTAAACCGACGTGCAATTATTTAGTAATTTCTGATTATTCAAAAGTTAAATTAAATGCTTAAATGCTTGAAAGTCTTCTCCAGAGAAATAATGTCACATGTCATAACTGGCATTGTGGGTAAGTTTGTAATGCCACAGCCATGGTACTCGCCATCTCCTTAAATCCACATTTTGGCAAAGTTAGCAAACAATTGCTTATTTACACACCCAGCCAGTACGGATCGACATCAGCATTTCAGCAGTCTTTTTTTCCCCACCTGATGAATGTAAATCCAATTTTCGCTCTCCTTTTAGCTCTTTTTTGGTCTCCAGCAACTCCTGAGAAAAACGTCTTGCTCTTTAGCTGCTACATGCTCCACTGTGTTCACCTGCTAACTTTATCTCTCTGCCTTTTGGTGCTGGGCAGGTAGCGTTCAGTTGGTTTTCAGAGCTTGTTCATTGAAAACAGCTGCCTGCTGTGGCGACAAATGACGCTAAAAGAGTTCTCAGACTGAACCAGAACAGCTAAGTTGCCGGCTGTAAAACCAAAACATTGAGCTGAAAGATGCTAAAACGCTCTCTAGAGCCGAGGGGAACTGCAGAGTCAAGTGATAATTGTTTGTCACTACGAGCGACCCCTTTCACATTACACATAGACATTTTATTCATTATTTATAAAACAATATATACAATGCAGTGCAGAAGGAGCTATCCTTTGTTGAGAGACAACTGTCAAGAGTGTCAAGATTGAATTTAAAGTAGCAACAATTAGTCTATTAATCAATTAGTTGATTGACAGAAAATTAATCAGCAACTACTTTGATAACTGATTCATCGTTTCAGTCATTATTTAAGTAAAAATGGCAACAAAATAAGCTGGTTCCAGGTATTCAAATGTGAGACTTTGATGCTTCTTCTTGACCTTATTGGTCGGACAAAACAAGACATTTGAAGACATCACCTTGGTGTCTGGGAAACTGTTTTCACTGTTTTCTGATATTTAATGGACCAAACAATTAATTGATTGATTAAGAAAATCATCAATACGTCAAAAACAATAATACAGTTAGTTGAAGCCCTAATTGAATTAATCATAGGAGGTAATTGACATACGTGTTCAAGCTTTTTTTTTAACAAAGGAGCAGGAGTCTGACTGAAAACTAACACTGCCATTAAAGCTAACGAGAATAATGTTTAGGGTATTTACAACTTTACAACGCTGATTGTTGCCGCTGGGCTTTTGCTGGTTATTCAGCAGATTAAGCTAAGCCAGGATCAGGCTCCTAAGTGTCAGGGCTCCATAAAGCAGCCTGCTTCCCCTCAGGCAAACAGGAGGAGATGTTGTGCTCTCAGTCAAACCATGGATGCGTAAACGCTGACCCCCTGCCTGCAAGAAACCTCTTGCCGTTCCATGTGTGCACCACAGAGGGCTGCCAATTAAGCTTTATGAGATGCTGACGTGACTGCATCCTTACAACCTGGTATGTTGTGTGGCTACTTATATACAGTATAAGTCAACCTCTTCATGACTCTGTCCAACCAGATATAAGCATGCGATGTTTAAACGCCTTCTGTTGGTGATCAGGAGAAACACAATTTATGTGGCGCTGGCAGCTGCTCACATTTGGGGGAGGGGTGCCCTGATTCAACTGGACAACACCTTAAAGGCTAGATGCACACAACGAGAATTGAACCAGATTTAGTTCCACTCAGGCGGGTCCACATGAAACTGCACAATCTGGGTTATGAGTCCACGTCACCAGCTGGAGTAACCTGGTATCAAAGTTTACTTGACTTTAACAGCAAGTTTGAAACTGCTTTTGTCTAAGAAATCTGACTGAGACATAAACATTCTGATTTTATGCCGAATTTGGTTGTCTGTTTTGCAAAGAGTAAGTAATTTATGATCATGGAAAGATTGAAGTAAGTCAGACAAAGATTTGTGTTGATGCTGAAGTGAATTACTGGTGGTGTGTGGATAGCCCGACCTCGGTGTTTCAGGGAGGACACAGACTTTATGACTGTGTCTTCAGAGGAAATACCATGGATGATATACAGAAAAGAGGAGAACAGACACTCTGAGCCAAACGGGTTAGGGATGGTAAGAAGAAACAGCAGCTTTTGAGGGCTCCACGTCACATGTTTAACTACAATAAGCACTGGTAGAGGGTTTGGGGTGAGTTGGGAGTGGGTGGGGGTAATGGATGCTCAGGCTCTTATTGGCTCCAGTCGGTTGCCCATATTTAGATTAGTGTCATGTCCCTCCCTGGTTTGTGTTCAGCTGTGCTTTGGAATGAAAGGCAAGATGTCTGGTTGCTCTCTCTCTCTCTCTCTCCCCACATCACATCATGGAAACTCACTGAGAGCTTGTTCACTGGCTCTGAAACGCACCTTTCTCTGTCATTTATTTGCTGTCTCTCCCCTGGACAGATTTACATGTTGGAGAAACTGAAGGCCATTAAAGTTTTGTTCTTTTTCCTGGCACCTGATTGGTGCAGTAGATGGAAATCAAATCAGTTATTGATAACATTTAAGTATCTGTTTTTTTCCTTGTAGCCTCAAAGAGTCAAATAGTAAAATTACATTTGGGTTATAGGGACAAAGCTTGAGTGTGCTTTCCTCCATCTTTACTCTTGCTCCCCAGAGATCACTGCTTAACAGATATGTTAAAATGAAATAAAACAGACAGAACAGACCGGGTCTGCATGCCTGGATGGCTGGTGTTTGCTGGCCACCACTAGCCATTTGTTAAACCTGACATTCTGTGTCATTGTGTTAGCTTCCCAAATTATCTTCCTTTTTTTTTCATTTTCTGTCCACGTTTGCAGGCAAAAGAGTTAAAAAAAAATAAAATAAATAAAAAAAGGAACAAAAAGAAGAGGAGGTGCTCTTTTTTGCCTGACATGAAGTATCAGCTTTTCATTTCCCAGGCCTGCCACATCAACAAAGGGAGTATACTTGGCCGAGATGCAAAGAGGAGGAACAAAAACAGTGTAGAGACAAAAAAAAAGAATCAACCACAGAGGGGAAAAAAAGGGAAAGGAGGAGCAGTCCGTTATGGCAAAATTGAGTTTGTATGTTGATGGTGGATGAATATGCACTTACAGTCCCCTCTGACACCATTAACCTACACTTAGTCTCAGTTTCTATCAGTGATGATGCGGCTTCTGTTGCTGCGCTACCTTAAAGCTACAGTATTTCTTAGATTAGAGCTTTTTGAAAATGTATATAAAAATAAAGGATCTGAATCCGAATAGAAGAGCAGAGTATATATTTTTTTATATATGAAATATGTTCTTCGCTGCATGACGATTAGTGCTTTTTGATGGAGGAAACACTGTTCAGAGACAGAGTGAATCATCTTTGCAGTGCGCCAAATATCTGGGTTCATTCAAAACAGATGGTCTTAGTTAAAGCACACTGGCTAGCGCAGGAAAGAATTTGAAGGTCTAACAACAGAATATAATCTGCAGATTACCAAAATATGAATGTACAGGACATGATGTCACTATTCCACATACTGTTAAACTAAAGCAATCCGCCACACACGGTAGACGCCTGGCTTGGATGTTCGAGTTAAGGTGGGTTTGTCATCATTGGGTTATCAAGTGGGCACCTCCCAACTTCAGAATTACATCAGGTGTGACCGTCAGCCACAGAGTCACAAGACACAGCTCCCTGCCCCTTCAAACCCGACTCTTAAAGACTGCACTTAAGCTTCAGAGCCAGCGGGGTTATTGTTAGGCTTAGTAACAGAATTTACCTTTAAGAACCTCTTTTTAAATTAGATTTTCTTGAAAACGTGGAGAGAGAAAAAAAGGATTGTGAATGAAAAAACTCTAAACGGTGTCTTGAGGTAAAGAAATTAGAAAGGTCTATCATTACAAGGATGGCTCGTGATCTTGCATTTGGCTACAGATACCATCCATATTAACCCCTGCCACTATGAGGATGTAAACCTCCAGCACTGAACTCCTCTCAGCCCACTACCTCAACATGTCAAGACACTCAACAGTCTGCATTCCTCGTCCGAACAGTTTTCCTGGAGCTCAGCTGCTTAACAAGACACCATTGCCGAATGCAGTCTGTTTTCCCTATCATTTGAAATAGTGAAAATAGAGATGTAGTTTAATACAATATGTTGGGATGATGCTGCACGTCTCCACTCTGAGGTCTCTGCGCTGAGCCATAGAAACATAAGAACTTATTTGCCAAAGAACAGACATCAAGCAACTCAAGATTTGATTGTTTATGCTTCATCTCTTTCCCTTTCTTTTCGTCTGCCACATCTTCACTCTCCACCTCTCTTAACACATGTTTCCATCTCTTCCACTCTCTCTCCTTCAATTTTTGTCCTGTCTCTACCTGTCTTGCGCATTGCTGAAGTTCTTTATTTAACTTTACACCCCCCTCCCCGTTTCCCCTTAAACATCTCTAAGCAGTGGGAGGGAGAGAAGCACCCAGTTGAAAGAGTAGCCACCCTGGGGCATCCTTCCTGAGAGTGTACGAGGTAGGAGTGCAGACCATATGTCAGTCTCCACCTTCTCCCACCCACCAAACCAACACCCAGTCTCACCCAGCCTCTCCCTGTCTTGCCCATAGGAGTGTTTTTGTCATAGTGAGACAAATACCACACCGTGAAATCATACAATTTGTATTTGGGCTGTCAAATTGATGGAGGTTGTTTTTGTTGATGCATGTAGATGCAGCGTTGGTTCTAGGGATTGTCATTCCCTGTGCAGTATAGTTTTTGTGTCACGTGCAGAGGTTTTTATTGTCTAGTTCACAGCAGTAAAATTTAAGAAAGATTATAGCCCTGAGATACTCCTCCCACTTCTAACCAGGATTGCTCTTGTTCCAAATGTTCCGAACTTTTTTGCCTTAAATTGATGAAATTTGATATCACTGCTTGAGGGAAGGCTCTTTTCTGTCCTTTTTTTTCTGTTACATTTCCATGCCTAAATGTTGCCCAAAACACAGGTAACATTCTCTAAGTGCTTTTTGTGTGTGTGAGTAAAAGCAAGAAAGGTGGAGGGATGACAGCAACAGAGATTAGCTTGGATAAATGAGGGAAAGGGGAACATCTTTTTGTTCTGTACCAGAGTTCAATTCTTAAAGCATCTGGAATCACTTAACGCTGTGCTTCTGGCTGCATTACGCTCAGCTCTGCGCCGTGACTTCAGCTTCGGAAACAAAACCTTGAGGAGGAAAAATGAAAACGGTCCTGAAACAGTCAGTCTTGAGGACTAAAGTTTTTTGGTTTGTCACAGAAAAAAAGTTTGTAAATGCTATCGTAGACATACAGTTTCTAGTCACATGTAAGTTTTGTCATGGCCATTATCTGCTAGTTAATTACATCTTCACTCTGACTGATGGACACCAAAATACTAACAGCTCACTTAGAATTTTCGATCCCAACACTCAACTCAAACCAGATGCTGTGAAAGATAAAATCCAGGCAGCTAGTTTATCAGTAAGTGTACTAGCATACTTTCACTACCTGTTTGATTATTTTGTTACTTATGAATGTACCTGGTGGCATTCAAACAAATGATGTGTTTTGTGGTTTGGCTCGTAGGTGCGCCTGTGCTTCCTGAGACAGTCGCAGAGCAGAATTAAGACAGAGTGGAGGACCCAATAAAACTATACAGAGGGAATTTGTTTGGACTACTGGCCGGTAATCGAAATAAACTTTAACAAAGGTGTTGTTTGATGAGGATGTTGTCTGCTGAAAGAGGGCAAGTGGCAAGTAACTAAGTACAAATACAATATTTAAATTGCCTACTCGCACTTCACCATTTTTCCCTTTACACTTTTACTCCGCTACTTTTCTGAGGAAAACATTGTAAATTCTACGCTGTACAGTGTAAACTTCAAAAGGAATGCATTGCTATAGAATAAATGTCCCGGAAGTAGTTGACAAGCTATAACATGAAATTGCTGCTTTCAGACTAAAGCATTCACATGTTTACACTTTGGAAATGTCCAGTCTTTATTATGAGTTCTTTTACTTTTGATATTTAATAATTTTTACTGAGTAACCATGCAAATGCATGTGGTTTTTAGAGTTTTTATTCTGTGCTTTTGTTTAACCTTAAAGATCTGAATACTTTGACAAAATAATACTTTCAACTTCTTCATCAGCCGATGGAGTTTGCCAAGTAAGTTGACCTTGAGCTACGATTATTTTGTCAAACTACTATTTCCAAGTTCATGAATGAACTGCCATCGGCATACTTGTTTCACCAGGTATTCTTACTGTCAATCAATAAATTCTTGTCACACATATTGCATTAAATTGTGCAAATATAAGCCTCGTTCTTTGTTTTGTGTGTGTATATATCTGTGTGTGTGTGTGTGTGTGTGTGTGTGTCTGTGTCCATGTGTGTGTGTATATATCTGCGTGTGTGTAAAGAGAGAGAGAAAGTGACTCCTATAGTCTCAGTTTGTTGCTCCAGCACCTTTTAGGGCAGTACAAGCCATAACAAGTAGGCTAACTCTTACCTGTAGCTACATATATTCCACCCACACACACCTCCACTAGCTGTACAGTCTGTATGACATGTTCATTTGGCAGATACTTTAATGAATCAATATATTAAAATCTGTTTGTTGTTTTTTTGGGGGGAGGGGATACTTAAAATAACTCTAGGACCTTCACCTATGATTCAACAAAATACACTTTTCACTGTAATGAATCCCCGAAAACCAGTGGAAAGATAGGTTTCCCGGGCCAGTGATAAGAAACAAAAACAAAAACATTGAATGCAGACAAGTGATAACATTTTATATGCTAAATATGTGCACAAATACAGGCACTCACTGGCATGAAGAACACACAAAAGGCTTGGCTCGGCACCTTTCTTTTGTAGCGAAAACTCTCAGATCAGGAGGCAAAAGGTGGAGTCGCTCTTTGTGGTCCCGGTGAGGTCTTTCTTTGTGGTGCAGCATTTTCACTGGGGAGTATGATCACACTCAGCCTGCTGGCAGACCAAACATTTGAGTTCAGAGAGGATGAATCATGAGTTAGAACATCTCGTCAGTAACAAAAACCTCCAGTCTTTTCTCATTCTTTATCACATTGTGTCTGAAGTAAAGAGGACAGATCTGAAAATCACTGGTTCAAAATGTATAGAAAAATTAAAAAAAGGTTGTATTAAGAGCTATAATGAATAGAAAAACGAGTACACAACAGTTCTGGATATTTTCCACCTGCAACACTTTATATGTAGTCTAACATGCCAACATGGCGTCAGTGCAGAAGTTAAAACATGCAGGAATGACCCCTCCGGAATCATCATGCTGTGAGGCCCTGTCCTCAGACCCGGGACAGTGTCCAGAGGCCAGAGAAAACTGCCTCCGCCAATGGGAGAGCAAAGCTTGCACTTGAGATTTTACAAGAGATCAGGACAGAGGAATTAGTCAGTCAGCTGGATACTGGAGGTGAGACGCAACAGATGACATCCCAAACCATGCCCATGTGTTTGTTTCTCAACCTCAGAGGAAATAGCACTGGCCGATTTGATCACAACACCAGTGAACGTAGTCCGGTTATCCTGAAGTAGTTTAACCCTAATAAGTTAAATTCTTAAGTTTCAGCTCTGGCACTTCATGCCTGGCAGTTTTTTTTAACATATTAGATATTATGTGGCCAAAATATTAATCTAAATTATTGGGCATAAGAATCCATAAAGGACTTGAGTATGCCATCTTCTGGCTGAATGTTTCTCATGTCTGTGTGAAGTGGAAGAGCAAACAGTTGGTGTGTGAAGATCAAGACCTAAGCATGTCTCAGCAAACTGTGGGACACTTTGCAAGATATGGAAAAGGCGTGTGGTAAAACATGGGCCCTGGAACAAATCTTGAAAAGTTAACTAAAATAAAGAAAATGCATTGCAAAAGGGCCAATGTTGTTGCTTACCTCTGCTTAAAAGTATTACATTTTTGTCAGATGTTTAAAGCTCAGTCCTAAAACTTGGATTCCTTAAGTTTTTTAGCTGCATCTGTTAGTTTACTTCTTTGCTAAGAAAGTGCAGTCTTCTTCTCTGCTGAGGCATAAAACCTCATCAACTCAAGTCAAGTTTATTTATTTACATAGCCCCAAATCACAAGTATGTCCAAAGGGCTTTTAAATCTTCAATCTTGAGAGCCCTGATTCAGATACTGTAAAACTCTACAATATACTGTGTATCCAAACTATGTGTTGAGGAGTCATTTCCTTATGAGGGTTGACTCACTGAAGAGCCCCCTCTAGTGCATATTTTCACCAGCACTTAGGCGCACCCCTACTTCACAAACCGGCTCAGCATGTGTAAACAGAGCAGAAAGAGCAGTGATGACGAATGCGGATGCATTAGGATTACTCAGTGGAGGGTGGACATACTGTACCAAGAGGAAAGAGGAGGGGGTCATGGGGGGGGGGGGACTTCTAAACGAAATGGTGAAATGTGAGAACTCTGGATCATGTCTTTAGCATCCGCTGGAAGGAGGAGCTGTAGTCGCATAGTGCAGGTGGGTGTGAAAGAGCGAAGCGATTAACTCTTCGATTCAACCACAGGATCTTTATTATTAGTTGAATGTTGCTTCCTCCTCTTGTATGCAAGGTAAATTGAAGTTTCACATGATTCTCTCAGTATTAGCATCTCCTGTGTAATTATGTATGTGTAAAAATCCCAAATTATTGTCCTTAACCTGACAGCCACCTAACGTCTGGATTAAAGCCAGAGATTATTATCCTCAGTACAGTTCTGAATCATTGTAAACTGTGATCACATAATAGTGTGTTGTGGTTTTGTGCTTTAGCAGGTGATGAACACTTTTGTTTTCTCTTTAACAATGTCTCCCTCCCAGTCGCTCCGTTGGACTTCTTTTAAAAAACGGACAGAAACGCTGAGGTTAAAGTTGGACCTTCGTGTTATTGTTGGGATCTCTAAAGGCACCCTGGATGTCAAAGGTCTGCTGTTTGTTGTTTCCAGGTGTAGAGGTGGAATATACTTTCTGTTCACTCATGATACAGTCTTTGTCTCTCTCAGATACTTCCCAATGGAGCACGAGCTTGATTGTCGGAGCAGACAGCGTGAATACTTATTACTGTATGACTCATTTGTGAAAAGACATACTGCCTCATACAAAGTTGAGCTCCACATGTTCTCCTTTCTCTGGGCCTCCCTGTTCCTGCCTCCTCTCTCTCTCATCCAATCTCCAACATGCAACATAAATTTGCAACCAAATGTGCAGAGCAGCCTGATAGGAAATATCGCAAACAGCTGAAAAGGGAAAATAGAGGCCTGCCAAGATACATTCCTTAGGTGCACTTCAGTAAGTAGGCTGAGAAGACGCAATAGTGATATAGTGTGGGAGTTAAAAGAGATCTTCAAGGTGGCAGCGCGATCGTAGTAGATCTAAATGTGTTAAAACTACATGAAACGTTGTGGAAGAGGTGCTCCTAAGAAAAGTGCTGTTTGCATTTACTGTCTGCTGTCAATCATCAATGAAGCACTTCAAAATAGTATCTCAAATTGACATCTTTCCAGCTTTCTCTGGCTTTAGGGTGTGGCAAACATGGGAAGCTAACTAGTATGTCGTGGCTTTCACACTTCTGAAATTGGGCGTCATTGAAATTACAGCTGTAACCAATGATTATTTTCACTATCGATTAGTCTGTCAATTATTCAATTGATTTTAAAGTGGCTATAATCAATATTTCTTAAAAAAATAACAATGTATGATAAGACAATATGAAAACAGTGTGACGGTGTGAAAGGGGTCGCTCGTAGTGACAAACCCAAAGAGAATTATTACCTGAATCCGCAGCTTTACTGTTCTGATTCACTCTCACCCCTTTAGCTGCAGCAGGCAGCTTTTTTCAGGGAAAATATACTCTAAAAACCCACTATACCTGTTCAGCACCAAACAGCAGACACAGTTAGCAACTAGCGGGCGAATGTAGTGGAGCATTTAGCAGCTTAAGAGCCAGATGTTTTCCTCAGGAGACGGTAGAGGCCAAAAACAGAGCTAAAAGATAGTGAATATTAAACTTACGTTCATCAGGTGGCCAGAAACACGACTCCAAATAATGTTGCTCTGGAACCATTGGATGTGTAAATAAGCAACTCTTATGTCGGTTATGACAACTTAAAAGGAGATTATATGTCAGTGTTATGTTCACTACTTGTTTGGCCAAAAATCACTTTTTGTGGGTTTAAGTTTATGAAAAAAAAATTTTAATCATCATTAAATAGCTTGTTTTCCCCAACCAACAGTCCAAAAACCTAAAGCACTTTTGCTTGAAAAATGACTTAACTGTTAATCAGTTATCAGAACATTTGGTGATTTATTTTTCTGCTAATCAATTAATCGACTAATTGTTTCAGCTTGAACGTACAGAATGCAGAACTAAACTCAACATTATGTACAACTGCTAGTCTGAGCTTTAACTGTGCAGACATGTGGAACAGAAGTGTTTCACATTGTAGAAAGGTTATTCAGGCAGAAGGAACATTTGGGGAAGATGCCATTTTCCTTCGATTTTCCATTTAGCTCAACAGAAAGTTTACCATCGGAGAAGAGGGTCTGTGATCTGTTCAGAGCAGGAAAACAGCTTCAGTCTGATTTGCTTTAATCCACAGAAACAGAAATGAAGATCTCCTTCCTGTGTTAACATACATTGGTACATTTGGCTTTAAAACCCCATCTATTTGAAAATGTGTCATCATACTTTACTATAAGATGCTAGTTAAGTAGGAGCGACCCATATAAAAGATGGTGTTGCTTTGTATCTTCTGCTCATGCCTTTAAGCCCAGCCTGATCCTGGGTGCTGTCTTCAGACTGGGTCATCATCTCATCTGGGTCATCTGAAACTTTCTTTTGAGAGGCTTCAGATTGGTAGCAGCTGTGGTTGTTGGCTGGGTTTATGCTGTGGGAGGCTGCTGCAGGCCAGCGGGGAGGAGCTCCAACATCTGGAAAAGAAGGAAAGCTGGCTGAAACACAGAGACGAGAACCTAGCAACATGAATACTTTCTGAGCCAATCCTGCCGCTACAGTGTTCGCGAGTTTACTGTTCGCTTTATGTAAATAAAGGTTTTCAGGTGCCAGCAAAGCAGCTTTGAACCAAAGGCTCTGAAATTTCATTTAAAAGTGTGCATCTGCTGGATAGACAGGGTTGGACAGAGTGGCTGAGACAGTGGAGTGGACTGTTGCTTTTAAGAGCCGACCCTCTGGGCCTCTCCTGATGTAAGAGCGTGTCTAAACATGTGGGAGCCGCCTGCAAGAGGAAAAAAGAGGAAGGGGGTTGAGGTGCTCCTTGTGCTGGTCAAGAAAAACTTAAAATCCTCCTCAAATCTGCCCATTTCAGCTGACATGACTTGCTTTTCTATAAAGTTAAATAGTGAATGTCTTTCTTAGCGAAATGACAGGTCACATTTCCTCTTCAGATTCAGTTCTCTGTACTTCAGTTCTGCACATACTACAAAGTTTAAATGTTTTATAAATGGTCTACAAATGTAACAAGTGGCAAACTAAACTGATGATTAAGTTTTAGAGCCACTGATGCAAGGGTACAGTATTAAATTTTCATTACATTTTCTTACCAACAAACATCGTCAGTGAAAACACTCCAAATCAAACATGCAGAAATGTAAATGATGTGGAAAATGTCATATGAATTTGAACTTACACTTCCAAGTTTACCATAAGCCAAAATTGAACATTCTTTTTAACATGGCGGTGGTGACTTATTGTTTTAATGTGCAACGGTAAGTTATCCCAAATCCTGGCACTACTGAGCCTGAAGAAACAGGTACCCATTTTGGTGTTTCAACCTCAGCAAGCACAGGTCTGCAACACCTATTATTCTGGTGGGAAGGTTGTCTTGGGAAGGTTGTGAAAAAAAATTCTTTGACTATCCAGCTCTAGCATAACTTGCCTCGTCTTTTTATCCTGTTTTTTTTAATTCATCAGAAAGACCCTTCCGATGGACAGTTTCTGCACTTACCTTCCAGAAAAGAACTGCATAGAATCGGGACCAAAATCCATGCATTACCAACTTCTTAATGTTTAAAACTACAGACTAGATGTCAGGAGTTTATAACCCAAACCCCTTTTTTTTTACAACCTAAACCTGCAACCCAAATGTTGTTCTCACACATATATTTTTACTGATCTATAAAGCATTGATTAATGACTCATTAACTATAACAAAGCATTTACTTAGAAATTATAAACACTTTATAAAGTAATCCTTATACCCTAATATGTTATTTTCTATATTACTGACATCAGTCTGATGTTACACGCCATAACATATGAAATATTACGAACTCACAAAAAATCTAATAAGGTTAAAAGTCTATGCTAGCAGCTCTGTGAGGCTGTATGTACGCACAGCAGTGCTTTGAGCTAAATGTTAACCTAAGCAATCTAACGTGAAGATGTTTAGCAGGTACAATGTTTATCATGTTGACCATCTTAGTTTAGCTTGTTAGCGTGCTAACGTTTGCTAATTAGCGGTAAACACACAGTACAGAAGAGGCTGATGGGAATGTCGTTAGTTTTGCAGGTATTTGGTAATAAAACTAATTATTGGGCAAAATACAATTTTGACCTGATGATTGCGCTAAAAGTATCACAGAAGTTATTACAATTCAATCTGAAGGGGACATGATTGTGCATACCAACAGTGTGCATACCAACAATCCATCCAACAGTTGTCGAGGCATTTCACTAAAAACAGCCTCATGGTGGCGCCAGAGGAAAGGTCAGGGGTTCACCGAAGTCAGTAGGATTCATCCTCTGGGAACCAGGAATTTCTGCACAATCTTTCCAACAGTTGTTGAGATATTTCTGTCTGGACCTGAAGTGGTGGACCGACCGAACAACAGGCCGACATTGCCACACCACTAGAATGGCTAGAAAAGGGTGGGTTAACATTATTCCAGACTTCAAAAGGTGGGTAAACTGAATTTAGGTGGGTTTGTTTATAGCTCTATGAGTCAGTCAGAGCACAGCGCAGGAAAGTAAGAGTTACTGCAGATGTCATGTTTATTTCTGGCGAAGTACTGCACTTTTATCGTGCCATGGTAATTATATGTTATGGTCTACTGAACTTCCAGCCAGGCAAAGTCAATATAATTAACTCCTCTCCTATCCATTTTGCTCCTCTTTCCTTAAACTTGCCTTGGTTTTGGCCTTTTTTATTCCCAAGTATTGAAAGGAAAATGGTAACAGTAGCAACTTCAACATCAGAGCTCTAGCAGCAGGGAAAGGCTTCCCTGGGCTTGTACAGCTGAGGGATGGAGGTTAACAGAGCGAGAGAGGTACTGGCATCCCACCGGCTGCCTGGACAGAAGGGGCATTCTTTTACTCGGATCCCCTCAGTCGTCTCCTACAGACCACAGCTTGTCAGCCAATCTGCCCACCGTTTGCTGAGGAAATGTTCACTTAGTGCAGGAAGTCTGAGGTTTCCCCCCATACGTTTGATTTCAGCAGTTACCCAAACAACACTGGGGTTATAAGTCAGGTCAGAACAACATAGGTGGGAATTAAGAAACGCAGAGGGGACTTACAATCTCAGCTCACCAGTAAGTGATATATAAATGATTAGCAAAAAATAATCACCCATTATACCTGATGCTAATAATCATTTTTGACAGATTAATGATTTGTTATAGGTAATATTTGAGTCAATCAAATGAACATGTCTACAAATTTAAGCTACTAGTTGATGACGTTTTCATAATAATTTCATCTTTAATTAAAATCTATTAAACTGCTCTTATCACCTATAGAAGAGTTTGGGTAAAACCTCACTGGCAGACGATAGTATTGTTCAGAGGGACAATTCAGGATCTTGAAATGGTCAAAGAACTAGAGTTTGCACATCGTTACACAAAGCTAATTACGTTATCTTTCTATAACCTTTCCAGTCTTCATATAGATCTATATCAGCTTTAGCACTTTGACAGTTTTATGTTTTGGGCCTACGGGAAGGCATTGTGTGACTTTTTAATTTGGTTTATCAAGTTTATTGAGCATCTACTGTAAAAAACACAAATATGCAATTTGCAAATGCATATTTGCAAAGGCAAACCAAGCTGCGACAGTAAAAAGATATAAAAAGGAAGAAACTCAAGAAAACAATGTTTACATACATCCAAAATAGCCATTAGAAAATCTTTAAAAAGTAAAAAATCAAAGCAGTATCATGCAATTATACTAATGATAAAGCATTAGTTGATATTTCTTAGTCCAACATTAAGACAAGATAACGTGTGGTAAAACTTTACATAATACAATAAAATCAGATAGATATGGCCGATTTTAAGATTACTATCTAACTGAATACAAATGTAAATAAATGCTGTTTTTTTTACAATTTTATATATGACATTTTAAAAAGATAATTTACCATAAAGTTAAGCAAAATTACAGTGGGGTAACAAAAATAGTCATTTAGGTAAAGTTTATTCAAGTCAAGATATTGTGCGTTATGAGCATTTAAACACTTTGTGGTTACCTGTCGTTACCTTCTCAGGCAACAGGCGAACTTTGGAAATCCTGAAAAGAAGCAGAGTGACCCAGCACCAGCAACACCACCAAAACCATCCCCATCACCTGGCACATACACGCAATTATTGGCTCCAGTGTGCCATGCTATGCTAACTCTTTAGCATATTGTATTTCCATGTTAAGTCATAGTGCGTCTCTAGCACAGGCAACAACCTCGAAAGCAAACAAACAAAGTGAGAACTTGGAAAATGGTTAGTAACCGGTGAAATGTGAGGAAATATGATGCAAAAAGACAGACTTTGAACCAGCAGTCTGTGTATTTTATTATGCTAGTTAAGATTAGTCAATCTAGTATGTTGGCATAGGTCACCAGACTGAAAGAACCACCAGGAACACATGATATTCTGGATTATTTGATGTTCTATGTTCTCACACTAAAGTCAATTGACAGGTGTGATTGAGGATGCTGCGACGGCTTCAGCTCAGAAAACAAAAAACAACGTTCTAATTGTGATGTTTTCAAATTCGAAACTCGCCATAGTGTTCATCCCAGCTGCATTCTTTTAATTTAGTACAAACAGGATATAACATCCGTTCCTTGTAACTGTCAGAAAAATGCGCAATTGGCATTAGTATGTGTACACTTTATAATATGAGTATATAGAACAGGTCTGGGACTCTTTGCTGGTGTGTTCCTACAAGCTTCCCACAACATTCGAGGGTCTGGAGGGTTATTCAGTTTCACTGTTGTCCTGCAGGGGAAGTAGAGAGCACTCTCACTGCAGTTTCCTTTTAGCCAGCTGGGCCAACTCTCTGGCTTTCCTCCTCTTCAGCTTCTTCTTGAGGAGGAGCAAGTCAATGTAGACGATGTGATCCAAGACCGCAGAGGCGCAGAGTAGTCCGCCATGCAGAGCGCCTGCTATCCCACAGCTGAACACGTCTTGGCCTGGAACAGACAGACACACACATACGACCTGCTGGATGAGTCTGGATTCCAGTTATCGTCTCTGTTTCCCTATGTATGAGACACACATGAGACACACAAGGACATGAGGGAGACGGAGCTCTTACAAATCATAGCAGTAATTTTTGCACATAAATGAAGGTAATAACAAACATAACACCGACACTATAAAACAAATAAAAATAACATTCAGAAACACTTCTTTGGTGTGCCACTATGTACTTGCTACATACCTGAGATGTAGAGGTTTTTGACGGGGGTGTGGCACCTGTTCCTTGCCACAACCTCGGCATGGAAACGCTCTAAGTTGTGCTCAGCGGAGTACATGGCTCCACGCTGGGATCCCAGGTAGTGCGTGTTGGTCAGTGGAGTCGCCACATCCTGGAAAACCAACTGAAAAACATAGTCATACAAATATTACAATGCAGTATTTGTTCAAAGACAAACAACAAACAGTACCCCCTACAGTAAACCCTAACATGCTTTCAGAGCTATACATTGATCATTTTTTATGTTTTAGAATGTTTTACATCATTTTAATGTCCATGCACAGACAACAGAAACATACTGAAACGTGTGTGCATATGTGCATGTTTGGCAGAGAATGACCGATCCTACCTTGTCTTTGATTTTAGGGAACAAACTACAGGCCCAGTCAAAGAGGTTCTTAGCAAATCTCATTTTGTAGTTGTGGTATTCATCACCCCTTTTGCGCACTGTAGTGTCCTTCCATTCCTCAAACCATTCATACTTCACCATCGTCAGTATTGTCATGCAAGATTTCCCTTTGAACATGAAACACACAAGACATCACACCTAATCTGTATGGGGACTCAGATGTGGTATTTGCTATGATGTTCTAGTAGTAGTACCATCTTCAAAACCTAAAGTCTCTTTAGCTTTCATTTTGGCTCATTCTTTCTTTTATACATCATGTCCTGTTACTACTATTATTCGCAACAGTTAAAAAAGTTGTGAGTGTTTGTACCAGGGTGTCTTATTTTGGCTTCTGGGTCTTTGGAAGATGGCATCGTGATGAACATCATGGGGATATTATCCGGTGCATCCTCTTTGCTCAATGCAAAGAAGTCATCCATCCTAAATTATAAGATATAAATTTCAGATGGTCTTCCCACAGTCAGAGCGGTCTGCGCTGCTTTTATTTGCAGTGTGGCCACACTTAAAAGAATGCATGAGTATGGTATTTAAATCCTAGACATCTGACTGATCCTGTACTCCATCTAGAGGACGAAAAGGGAACTTGAACAAGCTACATTCAGTAATATACAGCGTGTTTCTTTATGTAAATGGACAATAAATCCTTAGGTGCGCTGTGTTTTTCCCTTTGGAAGAAATAAAAGCTGACCCACAAGAAAAATGATAAATGCGTTGAAGTACCTGGGAGCAGGCCTGCACCGAGAAGTTAGTTTTGCCTCTGTGAATTTACTGCTTATATAATAGCGCCCCCTTGTGGAAACTAAATGCTACCTCTGCGTTTAGTGTTCATTGTGATCAGTGCTCTGCCTACTTACGACTTGTCCATGTCATTGTTTTTGAAAAGCCAGAAGTTGGTGGACTCGAGACCCAACTCCTCTTCCGATCCATCAAAGCCAGAGAAGACCAGGAATGATCCTCTGCCATGTTTCATCATGTTCAGTCTTTCCTGAATATCTACAATATGACGATAAAATTGTATATATTGGATATGTTTAGGGGGAAAAGGGGATTACGTCTGTTGCTCACCTGTCTTGACTTGAATCTCAGGCGGAAGAAGTCTCTGGAAGGTGTTGAAGATGCCACAGTTTGAGACCACCACAGGCGAATGAACCTCAACTTCCTCCTGACCTTTCCTCACTTTCACACCTGTCACATGCCACAGAAAGCGGGTCTTCAGTCAGTCACCTGTAGAGTATCTTACCTGTAACAGGTGAAAAAATGAGCTGGAATCATTTCTTACCATAAGCTGCTCCCTTCTCATTAACCAGGATCCGGGTGACAGGAGCTCTGACCAGGCAGTTTCCTCCATATTTCTGAATGGTGCGGATGATGTGGAAGGCGATCTCACTGGCACCACCTTTAGGGTAGTAGGCACCTCGTTTGTAGTGATGAATCAAGAGGGCATTGATCAGAACACTGGAGTCCTTTGGAGGCACGCCTAAATATACACAAAACGAACGCTTAATTTTTACTTTGTTGTAGGTATTGTTCAAAATCGTATTCCCGTCCTGTTCAGGAATTGGGACCGGCAAACGTCCTGTCACAAGTCCACTATTGTATAACTCGTCAGCCCTATGTCAAAGCTTACAATCACAAAGAGTATAAATGCATGTCAATGGCAAAATCATTTAGAAGAACAGATAATAGCCAAGACTCATAAAAGCTTTTAGGAGACTCATAAATATAGATTCAACGTGAATTCTTTATCTCTTGCAATGTTTATAATTAAGCCACATTGGACTATTGTAAACTATATTTATATATAAACATTGTTTACAATAGGTAAACAGTGACTGCTCAAGTCAATCACATGACCTCAATCCGACAGACTGTGTTTCAATTTCTGAAGCCCAGACTGAAGGCAAAAATCCCCCCAAAACAAACAGTAATTGAAGGTGGCTGCAGTTCAGTCCTGGAGGGGCCTCACCAGGGAAGATACCAACCTTTGTGTCTGCCGATGCCTGTAAGTCGGTGACTTCAGTCACTGAAATGTTCAATACGATTACTTATTTAGTTTTCTTGGGCAATTTTTTCTCTCTTTCTTTCTCCTAAAATGAAAGGCTGGTTGCAGATCTCAAAATCACTGCAGACATCGTTAGGCTACTAAAATCGGTGGACTTTGTATAAAAAGTGATACCATTGCTGCACTGTTCATCTGATGGGCATGTTAATACCCTCAAATTAAATGTAGGAGACAGTTTAACAAACTTAGAATAGTTATTGTGTCGTTGCATTTTGTAACAGTTGTTTAAGTTGTTAAATTGTTGTTGTTAAATCCGATTTTCTTGATTGCAGAGCGAGAAACAATTTGTGCCTCTGTCTTTCTTTCAGAGCTGAGGTTTGGTTTTCTTCTTTAGTAACATTTTTGAGGACCCACCGTAGAAAAGATAAGAAAAGATGACATGGAGATCTCTGTTGCTGGTCAGGGTGTTCACCAAGTCTGTTGCGCATGTGCCAGAGAGGCGGAAGACTGGGGAAAAGAGGTTTGCGATGCCTGACTTCAGCAGAAATAAAGACACCCACTGCGGGATCAGCTTTAGAGTTGCCAGGTAGTGGGTCTTCTTAGCTGAGATCTGTTGGAATACAGAAGATGTTTGAGGTGGTCAAAATGTGTAGTTTTGTTTTTTTACGTTTTAGACAGATGACGCATTGAAATATGTGTCCACTGGCTTAGAGCACCTTCATGATTTTGAAGAATGCCTCGATGGCCTCCGTGTCATCAGGGAATTGCTTCATCAGATGGGCTTGCATCTCAGTTTTACCAGAGAAAATGGTGTACTCTCGTTTCTCAGCGCCCAGGCCAATCTGGATGGTGTCAAAGTGTTGATTTAGCTTCTGGAACTCCAACTGGCCCTCAGAGAGCTGGTCGAAGGCGATCCGCAACAGACTGTTCTCATGGACCTGACCAATGTAGTGAAGCCCTGGAGAAGAAAGTCAGGCAAACAGGAACATGTCATAAACTGACTTCAGGTAGATTTAGTTTCCTTTTCAAAAGAGACACCAGGGAGATAAACAGTTTTCATAGCATCAATTATAAATATCCATGTGAATTGTTGTTCCATTGTACAGAAATTCATATTTTATAGGATTTCCTCTAATATCATAATATCATGTTACATACACATGAACAAAATGTCTAAAATATAATTGTAATTACCCACCAAACTGCTGTGGGGTGCTGCTAGATATTGAAAACAGCCCCGGATAACATGTTATGCAGTGCCCTGAAACAGTAAATATCTATAATCCCTGGCATGTTATGGCCCCTGACTGGGAAAATGTCTTGGCCAGTTAAGATCCACTATTGTGACTGTTCTTCCAGTGTCAAATTCTTTCAGTTTAACTCCTTTGATTAACGTTTTAACCAAACACCCCCTTGCAACACAACACATCATGAACATTATTCTCATTCAAAGATAAAAAATAAATAAAAGAAAACCTTCTATTTCTTTACATGATAAGTGAACAAATGTGTCAAATACATAAATTACAAGTAGTCTTACCAACATCAAACTCAAAGCCTTTCTCTAAGTAGGTGTGGCAGCAGCCTCCTGCCTGGTCATGTTGTTCCAGCACCAGGACTCTCTTCCCTGCTTTGGCCAGTGTTGCTCCAGCTGTCAGCCCACCAATACCACTCCCGATGACAATGACATCCAGGTTCTCGGGCACTTTGTCAAGGCTGAAACCTGGACAGAAACATACAGGGCTGATGTCAACACAACAGACAGGTTTAATAAAGATGCATTGTAAATGCTATCGCGAGCAAGTGTTGCATAATTGGGTTACATAATAGTGTGAAGGTTGTACTGCACACCTCTCCTGTCATAAATGCATGACTGCTGAACTAATTCCTGTATCTGTGTTCTCCTGTTGGCAATAAACAGTAGATAAGACTGATAACATAATCTCCCGGTCATGATCTAATTAAGATAAAGCACACAGATGAATTATAATTATTGTACCTCTGCTAATTTAGGTCCAATCCAAACCCTTAAGTTATGACACAGCAAACAGGTCATTTAGATAACTGTGTCAGCACACCTCAGCAGTTGGAAGAACTACAGTGAATTAGTTGTATATACAGTATCATTTTTAAATATATTTTACAGCCTTCTTTTATATACTTTGAACTATTATTTCATCTGCCACTAGGTCAACTTGATCTCAAGTATTTACAACTGACCCATTCATTTGAATTGGGAATACAGCTGGCCTGGCCCAGTTCAAGGGGAACTAAATCTACATATACCTGCACATCTAAAGCTCACACATTATGTTATAACCTATCTCCTTTGTTTAATTTGTACAAAAACCAAAAGCCTGATAGCCACAATTTGCCGTTTTACTGCGGGACAGTAGAATGATAGCAGTTGCAAGGCTACCAGCGGAGACTCCGGGACGTTAGGCCTACTGCTAATTTGCAGGTGCCCTTTTGGCAAGGCACCAAACCCCTAACTGCCCGGGGCGCTGTGCTCTGCGGCAGCCCCATCACTCAGGCATACATGTCTATAGGTCTGTTGTGATTATTTGTGTGTATTTCCTGTGTGAGTGTGTGTGTGTGTGCGTGTGTGTGTGTAAAAAAGAACACAGTGAAAAAATGCTGACCTTATTATTATTATTACTATAATTATTATTATTGAAATTAAATATTCACCAAATGAAATACAATAAAAACGAGCATATATATTTTCCAGTGGACCTTTTTCACAGCAGACGTTTTGACTTGTCATCAGATGAAAAACACCGGTTTAACTAGGACATAAATGATGGCTCTGTTCCATTTAGATGTTCCACTTCCAGGGCACATAAACTGGACGCATCAGTCATTACACCTGAGCTTTTCCTGCTATATGACAAATTGAAATGTTTGCAGTGTAAAAGGTCTATTATTGGATGATTGTTCTTGACTGTGACAGCAGAGGTTGTAAACACAGTCCTGATGTGAAAAAATCTGTCTGATTTTTGTTCCATAAAATTCTCAATTCTCACACTAAAGCTTACTCTAAATAAACATTGTGTTTTAATTATTACATAGTGAGTTCTTTCGTTGTAATGTCATAATGTAATTTTGTTGTTATTTTATTATAATAAGTAAGTCAAGTTAAATAAAGTTTTCGTTTTTTGCTTTTTATTTTGTCCTTTTTGGCAGAATTGGTGCCTTGCTGGCTCGAGTGGGCCATTTTTGCTGTAAAAATATATGAAACTCATTATGACATGCAAGTGGTTGTTATCCAATGGAATGAACAGCGTGCATCTCGCAGGGAGAGTTTTCAGTCTGCAGTTGTTTCAAGTCATACTTTAACATATTAATATAATATTGTAATTATTGAATGTATTGTATCTTGTTAAATGATGTACCCACAGAGCTCATCAGGCTTAACTGGTAGAAAACATACTTCTTTAACAAAGCCTTGCATCACATTGCCAATTAATTGTGATGTTGCATACAAGTATTTTCAACTGCGGTAATTTTACCTTGCTTGATGACTTTGTCCCGCTTCTTCTGATCAAACTCCCGAGGTCCAGGGGGTCTCACTGACTCCAGGGAGAAAGGGCTCGGTTTCCCAAACAGGTACCAGTATGTGCCACCGGCCCATATAACCAACCACACTAAGAAAATCAAGAGCCACATCATAAAGACAATCAAATCACTGTTTCTGGAAGTCAGTATTGGTCTGTAGCAGTGTTCACAGCAGCAGTGACAGGTTTATTCTGAATACTGCTCTCCTCGCGAGGCTCCTTTTTATAACGGCGAGTGCCAACGGTCTGGAGAAGAGGGGCAGGAGTTTGAAATGCAACACTATTCGTGTTATGACAAGCAATAAAGATAAAGTGGTGAAAGACCCATTTTCCTTGCGAAGACAGTGCACAGATCACAATAATGGTGTGCCAGCTGGCACGCAGTTACATGTAGACAAAGGATAATTGCTGAGCACTCATTTGGTGCACAGACAAAAACATCAAAAGCAAAAAATGGGCCCGAGAAATTTTCATCACCATCTTTTTATTAATCCCTCCAATTGATTTTGATATATTTTACTTGTCTTTTAAAGAAATTCTTCTCCACTAAGGATGTACTAGTCCATAAACATCAATTGTGTAAGGAATCCGCATAATATTTGAAAGGCAATGGTTTTAAAGTAAACAGAAAGTTCCATTGCTTGCGCAGATGTCTAGAATAACACATAAAAGGTTGTGATCTGAAGGTTACGACACATTCTGTTTTCCTGAATGTTGTGTTTGATTATTCAGTCATTCCAAAGAGCTTATAGGAAACGTACATAGATTAGATAGAGTATATCCACAACTCCTCTTATCTGATAAGGCAATTAAGATAAAGAACACACTATGGACAAGTCATCCTCAACTTTATACATGCAGTGTCCTGTTTTATGTCTTTACAACAATGCAGCTGAGTTACTGATTTCAGGTCTGACAAGGACAGGGTTGGTGTCCTTGGGGAAGCATTAGGCCTTAGACTTTTTCAAAGACACAAGAAATCAAGACATTTCAATGTGCGAATCACTCTAATAACACCGGAGGTAATTGTCGTAGCATAGCCACAGTATTTTTCTCGTGAGGGAGGATTGTAAAAGTAAATGTGATGTTATGTCATCTATGTGTTTTTCTTAATACCCTATCATGTCATGTAGTCCATGCGTGGACTTTGTACTCAAGTTAAACACTAATTCAGTTGACTTTGAGCCATAGATTTAATCTGAAGCCAGCGGTAACGTCAACCCCAACAACAACAAGCAAGCAACAAGCTGTTATTTTGGCCCCGATGAATGTCAAGTTAAAACTGATCTTATGGAAGCCATTTCGACTTCCCATACGCTGACAGGAAAAGCACAGGTGTAATTAATAATAACATTAACGGTGGCTCTGTTCCATTTACGGGTGCCCAGTACCAGGGTCCTCGCACACCTGAATTGAATGCAGCCATTAGTAATTTTATGAGTTACACCTGTGTTTGACAGGTCAGAATGGCCACTGGGAGAAAAGTCTTCTGAAGTTTATTGGTTTTCAATTTTCTGAATAATGTTCACAAAATAAATAAATAAATAAAATAAAATAAAATAAAATGTACCCAAAATGGACATATTTCAACTCTTCCAATTGACCATTATCACAGCAGACATTTTGATTTATTATGAAAAACAAATTCATAATACAGCTATGATTCTTTTTTTCTTTGAAAATGTTTATATTTTACTAAATATATAGATTATATTTAGTAATTAAATTCTATAAAATATAGTGTGTTAAAACAACACTATATTTGCTCTCCTGTAACGTTGTCTGACTCACAATAGACAGTTTGAACACCAAAACAATCAGAAAACACGATGCAGCAGTCTGTGTTATTCCCCATATTCCTCTTCGTGGTCAAAATCTGGTGCCCACGTTACCCACAATGCAACTTGACCACCAACAGCTCTGTCAGACTGTGTTCGTCTGTGTTCATATTAGTAGCTGCTAATGTGGCCTTGAGCACAGATGAGGAGCAGGCCACAGAGGTCGGGTAAGCTCACTCCTTTGTAACTCCACACCCCCCAGATTTTATTTCCACATTTGTAGTCTTCAGACCCTACCGACGAGTTATACTTTATATTGCTTCTGTTTTGTTTTTTTTGTTACATATGCAGTAGTGCTCCCTAAGACCTGTAAACAGACTTTAATGTGTAAATTCCGAGTTTCTCTTATAATGCTATTTTGCTTGTCTCCAGAACCTCAGAAGCATGATAATTTTTACATGTTTACATACTACATAGGAGTTTAAAGTTTTAGAGGTTGTTCTGGCCTCTGTGTTAAGCCAAGCTCAAACTTTGACTTTGGTAGTAAACTACTGATAAATCACCAAGGGCCTCTACATGATAAGTGACCATAAGTAGGTCACTATATGCTCGAAAACAGGTCAAGTTGTGCAGAGGTGCTGATATGTGCTGTCTAAGGTTTAATGCAGCCTGAATATCCATTTGTATTTGCTTATACATTTTTATAATCTTAGAAGTGAAACCTGCACTAACAACAGCTAAATACCGATAGTTGTGCTCTAAATGTAGAAACAAAGGACATGTATTTGCTGATGCCCGGATTGAAAATGACACTAATTGGATGGAGAGCTCCAAATGGAAGCCGGGATGAAGCCACTGGAATAAGCTTAAAGCCTTTGATACAGGAAGCAGCTCTGTATCAACAGGCCCGTGTGACCGACTGCGCCGCAGCACAGAAATCCTATTAAGAATTAGACTAAGCGGTAGCTGCACGACTCCTGTGACTTTGCCCTGCTCTGCGTAGCAACACAAAGCGAGTGCCGCGCTGAATTACAGTCAGAGATGTTGGACACCAATCGAAATGCAGTCAACCCTGTTGAATATTAACCAATATGATATAATGAGATGAAAGTGCAACAGGAGTGCAATAAAAGTGAGATATTCTAATGTATATCAATAATGAGAGCAGCCAGGTCAGGTCAAAGCTTTGTGCAGCTATTTGCATTTAATTACAAATTGACAAAGAAGCATTTTCATATCAACAGGTACATACAGTAATCCAGTGATGGAAAAGGGTCTCTCTCCTGGTAGCAATATCATTACAGATCTTAGTTTTATGTACCACTGTACTTTTTATCCACATGAATTCTACAGGAACATCATAGCAACGTGACCGGCTCTCATAAAAAACACTGTGACTTTTCCCTGGATGTTAATGTGCTATGTTACTATGCAGCCTCCCTTGTCTCCCTTGTAGGGGTTCTTGTCATCGGGAACGCCCTTGATCAGCGGATCATTTGGCGCCAGTCCCTCAACCAAAGTGACCGTTTCTGCACAGTTTGCACCCACCTGTTGTTCAGAGGAAAGATGAAAATAAATGTAAGCTTAATAAAATAAAATAGATTTTTTTACAGCTATTTAAACTCTCATGCTACAAATTCATTAACCGTTTATGTCCCCAAATTGTTATCCACATCGTTATAATGCAAGAGGCTTTTGGTAGATACAATTAAATATAATATTGGACAGATTGTTCACAATTGATGGCAAGAAAAGATTACATTCTGTTTAAAATAAAATTTAAAAAGAGAGGTAATTTACTTACTGCTGTCCTAGGTGTGCTTACTTCCTTTTTCAACTGTTCCAGCTCCATTTTCAAGATTTCCTTATCTGACATATCCCGAGCCATCCTGGCTGTAAGAGGAAATAAAGATCAAAATGTTCAAATGTCACAACAGATGCCTAAAAGTGTACTCTCTGTGCTGTTCTTGTCAAAGTGCTATAACCTGCAGTTTCTTTAGATAATTCTCATTTTGCTACTTTTCTTCAAATCTTTTCCATTTCAAAAACACTCCTTTGACAAAATAAATGTAAATACAGACAAATGTCTCAGTCATCGGTCTTTACCTGCTGAACGGCGGGATCCCCAACAATCAGAGAAATGTGTTGGCTCCTAGGAGCTCATCGACTGTTTGCCTTCCCCTTGTCCGGTCGCTGCTTCACACTGACCGATCCGCCGCCGTCCCACTGCTCTTCATCCCGGCTGATCCCTGCTACGGGTTTTTGGGAGAGGTCGGCACTGGATTGGACCTGATGTCACCAATCCCCCATGATGAGATTAAACAATCAGGAGCCATGACCCCTGAACAGGAAGGAGGAAGGGAAGAAAACACATGACAGATCTGCAGACGACAA
>CM022492.1:19663397-19673518 GCA_011952105.1 Coreoperca whiteheadi
GTCGTACATTTTTATCTTTTCTCCTGCTCCCATGAACGAATCTGTCCACGCCCACTTAGCTCTACCAGCCAATAAGAGGACGTCTTCGCGCTAGAACAGAAACGTTTGTTTTTCAAAATAAGAGCATCGCTGTTTAAAGATTAAATAAACCTTCTCTACACTTTAGACGTACTTTTATTTCGACACGTATTTTGCCCGGAAGTCCGTCGATTAGCTGGCCTGCAGTGTCGTCGCTTGGCGGATAGCTGAGCAGCAACGATGGCAGCTCCCAGCAGGAAACAGACGTTGAGGTTTCTCAGCCAGTTGGGAGCGTTTATTTTAACCCGGTTCGGATTTTGGAACTGCTTCAGCATGTTGATGCTGTTTGCTGAACGAGCGGACTCCAAAAGGTAAAAAGAGCGAGTGAATAGGGCAGTGTAAAAAGAAAAGAAAAAGCTAACGTTAGCTAACGAGCTAACTCTGCTTCAGACGTGTACAAATATACAACATTTGTTATCAAGATAAGTGTCGAAGCGGTAACGGAACGTCATGTAGTTGAGCAGATGTAATTACAACGGACAACATGTGTGCGAGCTTACATTTTCATACATGTTCTGTTGAATGTGTTATCCTGCCAGCTAGCTAACAGGATTTGTATTTAAATCAAATCTCAGGCAGAAAGTTGCAGCCATATGGAGTTGTTTAAATTAAAATGACATGTTGTATTTTGCCTAGTCTGTAATTTTCAGTCGGACAGGGGACAGGCTGTGCTTTCTCTCTGGTAGTAATCATGGTTTTAATCTCTGTACGCTGGGCGTGTATTATTTCAGTTTGTGGTTGGTCTAATTTAAGGCACCACACCCCTCTGAATGATCCTGTAATATGTGTGTGTGTGTGTGTGCGTGTGCGCGCGCGCGCGTGCGTGTGCAGCCGGTGTCACACCTGCCTGCCTCCCTTAGTTGGGTTATTTTCCCTCTATCTCAAATAGTTGCTTTTAAAGCAAGAGTAACGATGATGATGATGATTAATTGTAAGTGATTTAATGTGCTGCTTACAGCCTCATGAATGCGAATAGCTGCTTTCTCCGTTTTACACCATTACACACTGGTTGGCTGAGGTGGTGGGGAAAAAAAATCAAATGTCAGTGTGAAAACACACACAGCTGTCTGGTCCAGGTGCTGAGCACAATTTCAATAGATTTGTATTGAAATCAATTTTGAATCCTCAATACCCAATGAAGGGCCAGTTTAGGTTTGTTACTTACTGATGTACTGTTCTCACTGTAAGACAAAAGAAATCCTTCGGGATTATCTGCTTTTACTAAGACAAAGTCCTGTAATACAAAACGTATCTAAGATCTCACACACGGGCAGATTTCCACCAAAAAAGTAACTATTATCACTTTAGACCTGATACGATTATTTTTAGAAATGGGAAACCGTGATATTGAATAATTGTTAAGCAGTATTATTGTTAACGCATTTCTAAGACTAAAAGTGCAACACCAGTTGATGGATGAATCCGTAATGATCAGTTGTAATGATCAGCCCTAGTGCAACACAAGAACAAGTTTTTTTTGTCTTTGCAGAAGTATTCCAATAGACTGTTCTGGATATATATAATATACAATGCAGTATGAGACTAGGGTAATGAAAAATAAAGCAGTATAAATTAAAACAATCCGCTTAGCTTGATTTAAAGCTTTTGTGATTCATTGTCATCCCCAGGAAGCCGGACATCCACGTGCCCTACCTGTATGTGGACATGGGCGCTGCAGTGCTCTGCGCCAGCTTCATGTCATTTGGGGTGAAGAGGAGGTGGTTTGCAATGGCCGCTGCCATACAACTGGCCGTCAGCACGTACGCGTCGTATGTCGGAGAGCAGGTGTACTACGGGGACTGGCTCAAGGTGAGCCACCTCCTCTGGTTTACAGTAACTAAGCTGCTGTTCTGTTACACGTGATGGTAACATGATCATCATGTACAGCGTAATGTTTCCACAAATGACAAACATACATTTATTTTAGGCAATTGGACAGTTAGTGTCAACATCATCAGCACAGGGGTAATATTTTGTTCATCTTATTTTTTGTTTTTTTTATTAACATAAAGACCACAAAGCAACAAAAATACAACATCCTTGCAGTACATATGTGAAGAACAGATAATAGTATAAGCAAACATTAAGTAGCTGACACAAATGAACACAATTAAATGAAAGGGCTTCTTTTTATGAACTAAATTAAAATGAGACCAAACATTTCCTTAATAATCATGATTCAGAGATTCTTTCCATGGAGGTTATTGTTAAGGCTCTTTGCACTGACATTGCATCTGCATTGAACTCTACAAATCAGCCATCTCTTTTAATATGCGTTTAAGCAAGAACTAAGTTCACGTCGCTGTTTTTATTGCAATGAAGCAATATTTTTACCTGCTGAATTCTGACTGTTCACGCCGAGGTCGGATATGTATCAGATTTAGAAGCACACATGAAAATGGCCCACGTTCGTGTTGCAATATTATAAACACCACTAAGGGCCACCACTAGAAGTCCGAAAGTATTGTTTTACCACAGATTGACATTGTAGTAGAAACTTGCCTATGTAATGTTATTACAGCCTGAAGGGTTTCGCCCTGCAGGTACGAATGTATTCCAGAGTGCTGGCCGTTATAGGAGGCTTCCTGGTTCTGGCCAGTGGGGCGGGGGAGGTGTACAGACAGAAGCCTCGCAGCAGATCCCTGCAGTCCACTGGGCAAGTTTTCCTGGGAGTCTACCTCATCTGCGTGGTAAGACCCGTGTCAGTTTTATTGATACATTTATTAACTGACTGAAGCTCCTATCCAGACCGTCATATGATGATTTTGTTTCTGTTTTTATATCATTGCAAAAGAGAGACAAAACAAGACTTTTAAATACATCAACTTGGGCTCTGAGAAACTGAAGCTCATTTGTCATACTTCAGACATTTTATAGATGATGCATTGATTTATCAAGAAAGTAATAGGTAGATTAACTGATAATGAAGTCCAAGTTAAAGGCTGTTCAGTTTGGATTGAGTGTCTGACCAAGATAACTTTGTGAGCATCTTGAAATCAATATGTACAAACCAGATAAGCATCATTTGTATGAATGAGAGTAAGGCTTCAGGCACTTTATTTCTGCATATGTCAAGGAATCACGCCTTTGCCTATAGTGCTTTCTTCAGAGTTAAAATGGAGTCAACAAACCAAATCCTGTTTCAGTGTCATTTTAAATGACACAGTAGCCCTTTCCCTCCACTAGGTGTACTCCCTCCAGCACAGCAAAGAGGACCAGCAGGCCTATCTGAACCACATCGTGGGAGGGGAGATCACTCTGATGCTGCTGGAGGTGCTGTTTGGGGTGCTGGCTCTGGCCTTCCTCTCCGGCTGCTACATCCGCCTGGCCGCGCAGATCTTGGCCACCGTCCTTCCGCTGTTGATCCTGCTCATTGACGGCAACCTGGGCTACTGGCACCACTCGCGCAAGGTGGAGTTCTGGAACCAGATGAAGCTGATAGGACATAACGTGGCCATCTTCGGCGCTGTGCTGATCCTGGCTACTGACGGTTGAACCCTTGGGCTCTCACAGACGGGGGTGTCTGCGCAGGATGAAATTGTTGGCCTTTACGTCACAGCCCAACCTTGATTTCCAAGCTTTGGTCGCTCAGTGACCTCTCAGGATTCAAACACTCCAAGCGGAGACTGTTGGATGTAAGCAGCGTCGATTGTCTTTGCCTACCAAGTCGAGTTACCAGTTGGTAACTTTGCTTTTGCAAGAAAAAGAAAAAACACAAGTTTCCTTTTTCAATTCAGTAATTTATTCAGATTCATGTTTACATTTTTATTCTCCTGTTATGCTCTGAAAGATGACACTATTGATATTGAGTATTATTACTTTATATCTACAGGGAAAATACCTTTTACTCCAAAAAATTGTCTTAAATGGTTTTAATGTTTTACACTATAGTTTAAGTATTTTACAAATAAAGGGAAACTTAAAATAAATTATGGTGTTGTCTATGAACTGGGAGGGCTACGGTTATGGCCATTTGGTAATAAACTCTTTTGTTGCTTTTCTTCATTCATGAGAATTTCATTAAATTTAATAAGCACAGCTTTTTAATCTTCTGTGTAAATATTGTTCACATTTGATATAAAATGCCATTTAGTTACACAATGCTGAAGATTATTGTCCATGATTGAGTTGCTTCCTTTCACTGAAATGTGCAAACTGTAATTATACTGCAGTACTGCTTAATTCCGGTTTTAATTTTCAGTTTTTGTGCAACATTTTGGAGGCTACAGTTTTTGTGCTGTTGGAACTCTTTTGCGTTATGCTGACTGTCCACCACATTCATGTCAATGTGGGCTGTATGCATGGCTAAATAACAGAATGTACAAAGTATTAAAAACACCTGTCAGTATAAAACAATACATTCCAACAGCACCACAAACTGCAGCCTCCAAAACAACCACACATTTCAATCAACGCCTCTTTTAACAGTTTGAACAAAAACTGAACATTATAACCCTCGTGGACTGTTGTATCGTAGATGGCATTCGTTTTAGCTAGGCGTACCTAATAAACTGGCCAGAGTCTACATTTACAACTAAAGGAGACACTTCACCTTTGAGCTTGAATTTTTCTCTAAAGACACAAACTATCACTAAGTTGGACATGTAGTACATTTACAAATTTCCCAGGCTTATTGCATGAATTTTGGCAAGGCAGAATTCTTATTTATGCAGTTGTTACACTTTTGCTATCACACTGTTACAGCGTAAACGTTAAATAAAAGATGTTAATCTAACTGAACTACCTTAAACCTGTCAGATTGGTCGGTTTTTATTTCTGTTTGGTTTTTGACCATTGTTGTCATAAAAAAAAAAAAAAGTGGCTACTAGTTCAGCGAAATGTCCACTGCTAGTATCCAAAGTAATGACTGATAATGTGGCGACCATGATGGTGTGACCACTGCCATCCCTGGTGTTACAAACCTACCAGAAAGATCAGCCAGTTCTCCAAAGGATCGAGGAAGTGATAAGACAACAAAGACGTAGCTAGACACATTTTAGAGATGTCGACCGGTGACTGGAATTTTTCAAAATACGTTTGAAGCCGAACTCGCAGTTCACCTTTCCGACCCACCACACCCACATTTATAGAAAATCAGCAAAAAGAGCCATTTCTGTTTTTCTGTAACATGCAGCATACATATTGTAGACAAAACATTTTTAATCTAGCCATTTTGTGGTGTAGTGAAGGCCTTTCCAAATATTCCAAAGTTAATATTGGGCGACTGTCGCTTTAAAAATGTATGAAAATTTAAGATTACCGGATAGCTTGTTGCTACAAAACTATAAAGCTGAAAAAAATATTAATAATTTATCCCCTTAACGTTCTCACGTGAGGTTCTAAAGGACTATTCGGGACTTTATCTTTTTCCCTCATCTCTGCTACAGTGGCTGCCATACCAGCTGTAGTAGGAAATTAAGGTAATCTAAATATAGAGCTGACGTCAGACTGTGTGGTCGAACGGCTGATTGAAACATGATATTGTGTGGTTGACTACAACGGGTCACGCAACAACGTCCAATACCAGTCCACACCTCAGTCCCAGAACACCTGGTCATGACTGAAACGTGTCATTTTTCTTGTCCGTCTGACTCTGTATCACTTACGGTTTGTTTGTTCTTACGGTTGTGCTCTGCTTTGACCAGGGCACCGAGGACAGCGAGCATCACAGTGATGGTGATGGCGAGCACCGATGCTGTCTCAGCAACGCACAGCTGGCCGTCCAGCGATGCCAGGGAGCTCCCGGCTTGCTGAGCGGGAGCGTGACAGACGATGTCCCTGTAGTCGAACACGCGCAGGTGGCGAACGCGCTGGATCTTGCCGAAGACGCGCTGCAGCTCACAGTCACAGGTCCAGGGGTTGGAGGACATCTGAAGGTGGGTGGTGGTGGTCTGGAGCTTCAGGAAGGTCTTGAACCTGATGTGCGTCAGCTGGTTTCCCTGGAGCCCCAGCAGAATCAGACTCCGCAAAGGAGCCAGAGCTTCTGTCTCGATCACTGAGATGTTGTTGTGGCCGAGCAGCAGCACCTCCAGGCCTTGCTGCCTGCTCAAGAGGCCATCTTTGAGCACATTCAGCCCGTTTCCTTCCAGGTTGAGGAGGCTCAGTCGCGACAGGCTGCTGAAAGCCCTGACATCCATCGCCCGGATGCGGTTGTAACTGAGGTCCAGCTTCCTCAGGTTTTCAAAATCACCCAGTGATGCAGAGTCCAGGTGCTGCAGCAGGTTGTGGTCCAGCCGGAGCTCCTGGAGGGAGGCCAGACTCTGAGAGAAGCCCGGAGGGAGCCAACACAGCTGGTTGAAACTCAAGTCCAGCCTCTCCAGAAACCGCAGTGATGACAGAGACTGAAATGAATCAGGAAAGCCATTAGGCATCACTCTGACCGGCAGATTTGAAATACTGCGTCAAAAACAGTGGTGCAATGTAACGAAGTACAGCATTCAAGTACAATTTTGAGGAACCTGCACTTTACTTGATGGTCACTATTATGCGCTACTTTATACTCTTCTACTTTTCAGAGGCAAATATCGGAATCAGATTTTGGTATTTGCAATAAAAAAGTATTGCAAAAGTCAAAAATCATAAATAGAAAATAGAAATTTACAATAAAATATATGTAAAATTGATCCGTTTTCTGTGTGCTTTTTACTCCACTACATTTATTTTAAAGTAGAGCTGAAACAATTCATGGATTAGTCAGTCAGCAAAATAATAAACTGCAATTCTGATAACTGATCAATCCTTTTAGTCATTTATAAAGCAAAAGTGCCAAACATTTGCTCATTTTAGCTTCTCACTTGTGATTATTTGCAGCTTTTCAAGCAATTGTTTTTTGTCAGTTGCAGCCCTATTTCACAGCTTTATGGTTACTTTGTACATCAAGAGTTTACAAAGAACACACACATAATATATATATATATATATATATATAAAGTACTATAAGTATAAATTTCACCTCCACAAGCTGCAACATTAAAATGCTGCTTCCACATTAATGAACCCAGTGATCATGATTAAATGATTAAATATATAGTAATGTAACACTTAGTTCTTTTGCATAACGAGTACTTTTACTTTTGGTATTTTAAATATATTCAGCTCAAAATATAGCTCAGAATGCAGGATTTTTACTTGCGTAATGCATCTGAATACCACTGCTCTAAAGCTAAGTATTAAATGCAGATTTTACACAATAAAATGAAACGCACAGTTCCCTGTTTGTGGTACCTGTGGCTGCAGAGTTTGGATGCTGTTCTTGGACATCAGGAGGATCTTGAGCGACCACAGCCCCGTGAAGGATCCGGTGCGCACCTCAGTCAGCTTGTTCCCACTCAAATCCAGCAGCCAGGTGCCGTGGGGGACACTGGGAGGGACCCGGACCAGGCCGCGAGACTGGCAGTCCACCAGGTCGGAGGATTCGTAGCACAGGCAGGGGCTGGGACACAGCTTGAAGCCCAGCACGGTGCTCAGAAGAAGAGGCAGCAGAGGCGTCGCACAGAGCATCGTGCACCCACCGGCAGGCATCTTTTCTTTAGACCCGAGTGTCAACACTCCTGCTGAAAGGCATGGTTACCCCTCTTGTATGCATTTCCCTCAGAGCAATACATGTAGAAACCAAAAGAACCATTTCATTTCAGTAAATTCTCTGTGAGCAGGCATTGAATATTCCCGATTAGAGAGGGATTATGGGTTTAAACAGATAATCTCAAAACATAACCATATCTGGGGAACAAACCTGCCCTGTTTTGGACCCTTTCCTAAAATAAGGATTTACATCTGTTACTGTATTTTGATACATGAGGCTTTTTTTAATAAAAACATACTTTATCTTGTTATTTCTGCATCACATTATATGGACTTTTCATGACTAAATATTTGAGTTGGTGAGAGAATCAACTCGTTACCAATTATGGTAAAAATGACATTTTAATCCGTGTCTATGATCTCAAAATTAAGTGAGTATCTTGTGTAAATTCAAAATGAAATCAATAATATAGGTGTCATCATTCAGTTAAAGCTGATGATACTTCAGCTTTAACTGAAGTATCATCTTTGCAGCTCTGTGGATCACTGGGCAAAAATAATCACTGCTTTTATAGAACGCTACTAATGGATCAGAACACATGCGATTTAGTCAACTTGAGCTTTGGGAAAATGCGACAGGCATTTTTCACTGTTATCTGACAATTTACAGACCAAACCGGTTAATCGAGAAAATAATCTGAAGATGAATTGATAATGAAAAACAATAAAAAAAAATAAAAAAAAAACAACCTGAAATTGAGCTGTACCCAAAAGCATAGAAATCACTGCTCTTCTGACAGATTTCCAACACACGTCCAGCTGCATTAGCAGTATTGTTAACTTGGTAAACTGCATATTTTAAATAAAGATTTCATACTGCTGAGTGCTCTTTGCCGCCAAGAGGCCAGCAGTAAAGGTCATCAAGCAGCTTTAGAGAAACCAGAGGCTTAAGACATTTAAATAATTAATTTGAAACAGTGACGGCTTCAAGTTCCTGTAATTACATAGATGCATCACAATCAGGCTACCAAACAATCCCTGAAAGAAACGTGAGCATTGTCCATAAAAACCTGATCTGCTCAGCCTGGTCCGTCGCCCTGAGGAAAGTTAAGGACAACTGTGATGGTCACATTCACTGTTCAAGCAATCCACAAATCTGCAAGCTTGGTGTTTTACCCTTAAATATGTCCTACAGTTAACAGTGAGTCCCATTAGTAAAACCAAGAAAGTGATTGAATACTCCGTTGATTAAATCATTAATCATGAGCCCTTCAAAATTACAGTATTACAGTCAGAATTTTTGTTACTTTTATTTTAGAAAATGTCCTTTAAAGTGTGGCGTTTCAAGTCACATTTTGTTTAAAATACAGAAAATACAGACAGTAGAACATGGATACAGCAAAAAAGGAAACAATGACAGAAAATAAAGCTAACAAGCCTTTCTGACTGCTCTAGTTTTCTCTTTTTGAAATGGAACTGAAGGCAAAGGAAGGAGGGTGGAAAAAGAAAAGGTTTCAGGGACAGGGGGGAGGATGGGGGGGGGCAGAATGAGACAAGTTAGTTAAGGAAACTATGGTTGCTTTATGGTTCATGTTTAAATTATTCTTTATAAAGTCTAATTTAAGATTTAATCTTTCCTCTTTCTTTTTGTCTTTTTCATTTAATGGTTATTTTGATCGTCTGGATCCAGGGCCCTCAGCGCTCCTCCTTGTGGTCTCAGACTGAGGACAAGGAATGCCGACTTAGTCTGGCAGTGGGAGCAAAACCACCTGCGTCGCCTTCCCCGGCCGACCCACTCTGCCAACTCAAGAAGATAAAGTGGAGTCCTTCTGTGTTTGCTGTGCTTGTGTACGTTGCATGGACTTCTGACTTTCCATGTCTCTAAAATGTTTCTCAACCTGCAAGAAGAACGGAACAACATTGTGACAAACCAACCCTAAAAACCATGTTTACCCTAAAAACATGTTTATCTAAACACGGAGCACTTGAGCTGCCCACTAAGCTTTGGTGATCCAAATCAGCAGTCAAGGAGCCAGTTTGAATCTCATGTCATGTTACAGAGATTAGCAACAGAGTGAAGAAAGACTGTAAAGTTTCACAAAGCTTGTACCAAAATAATCCTACAAATCACAATGATATATAAAAAAAAATACAAATAGTTAATAGTACTTATGCAGGTAGAGCAGGTGTGTTGAGGTGAGAGACCGTAGTATTATACACACTCGCTGCAGTCTCCTGTGTGTGGGGGTGGGTGTGTGTGTGTCTCAAGCTGAGCTCCTACCCACACACACACACACACACACACACACACACACACACACACAGCAGATCAGAGAGGCTGCGTCTTTGACACACTGTCCTTATTCTGATTCATTAAAAAAAAAATATATATATATATATATATATATATCTGTATAGGGGCAATTAAAAAAAAAAAAAAAAAAAAAAAAAAACACTTTACCCTTGAACCCTCCCCTCTTGCAAACACAATTAAAAAAACCAAAAAACAAAAAAATAAAAAA
>CM022492.1:19674381-19692947 GCA_011952105.1 Coreoperca whiteheadi
AAATTTTTAAATTTTAGAATTGAAAAAAAAAAAAAAAAAAAAAAAAAAAAAAAAAAAGCCATTTGAAAATCTGCAAACAAATCCATAATGAAAAGAATAGTTGCGTAAAGCATGCAAATCTGTATTATTGGTGAAACACTGTATAGATATAAAAGCATACTTACTATTTTGCGTACATGACTTAAAGCGCTTCCCTCTTTGCCTTTGCAGTTCTCAACCTGGTAAGGCGGCGAGATTACGTACTTCTCCATCCATTTATGTCTTTGATCCTGCAAAGAAAAGTAAACATGATCTTTGATGCTGCAAAGAAAAGTAAACATGATCTTATCTGCGTCTGTTTGTAACACCAATGGAATTTGACACTGGGGTTTCACATCTTCGATTTTCTCAGCTAAGGAATTTTCCTTGACTTAGTTATGACTGATGTGTGAACACAGTATTCCCTTATATATATATATCAAATATGTTGCATATGGCTTAACTGCTAAGTTAATATCTCAAATATTTGCATATGGGTTAACTGCTAAGTTAATATCTCAGGATATTTGTCATGTGGGGTGTAACGCTGGAAACAAACAAATTTTACATGACCCAAAATAGGATTTTACATGACCCTTAAATATCTGACTGATTAAAACAGAAAAACTATCTGAGTAGCCACAACACTTAAAAAGAAACAAGATTCATTGAATCTTGGCGTAACCAGTGACCGAAGTTGCATCTGTCTAACAAAATTAGGGAAGTTGCATCTGTCTCACAAAATTAGGGAAACACCCATTCAGGTGTCCAATAACGGTCTGATTCTGGGCTTAAATAGATATCTGTGACTAAAATCTGATACCAAACACGTCCCATATGAATTTGACACAAAGCACGTTTAACCTTTTCAGACAGCCACGGGAAACATGAAGGAAACGATTTCTCACGTTTTGTCAAGATATGCTAGTGAATTCGACATAAGCTTTGATTTCCTGTGATTGTGAAGTTCTTCAGCTGTCACAAGAAAATGTTTGACAGTTTACTTCGAGATCATAAAATAAAAAAAAATAAAAAAAGCTGTGTTTGACTGCAAGATATTTTGTGATCATTAAAAGCTAGATTCTGTTTTAGATCTCTATTGTGCATTTCTTTCTTTATACCAATATTTCAACTGGTCTAGAATAAGCTCTAGTCAACCAAAGCCAGGTGAGTTGATAGCCTTGTTTCCACTTCCACACACAAGACATGCTGGTGCTTACTCATTACATCTAGCACACAAGTCACCCCAAAACAAAAATGATTTTAATGCAATAAAATACTCATCCAGGAAGAGGGGAGATATCTGGACTGTGAGTTTGTCTTTGGCGGATTTAGGAGCGGAGGAGTGGTGAGGAAGTGAAGTCAGTCAGAGAGGCAGAACAAATATCAGAGGAGGCACATCTGCCTCAAAATGAGCACAATTTTTCACAGTCAAATATGGGCGGGAATGTAGACTTCTTAGAGAAAATGCATTTTCATTCCAACCTAACAATATATTTTCATCTTTTAAAAATCAGCATCATGTTGTTGGTTTTGTTTTAAAAGACATGTCCATAAGTTTGATTAAAAAAATGTTTTGGACTTTGTTTTAGTCTTGGCCTGACATGACACCGCTAGGTGATGTAGAGGTCTTCACAAGCCCACTCGGTTCCTACTGACCAAGACCGACTCGGAGGGCATGGTCATTATTTTCAATCTAACGGGGTGGCGTCCCGCTCTATTGCCACCGGACTCACTATTAGCTCTAAACGCACGGTGCATCATAATCATTGCAGGGGGGTAAAATGTGTTTTTTTTGAGGCAGACAGAGCGTAAACTGTTAAGTGCAAGAGAAATGACATGTATTGCTGCTCGGTAACTGGTGGTGCATCGTGCTGCTGCCAGTGTTGGTGCTCTCTCCAGTTGGGTCTGTTTAGGTCAACCCCACTTTGGATCATGTCTAAACGTTCTTTGGTCCATTTCGAACCGTGTCTGACTGCCCTCAGGTCCGCTTTCAGATGGGTTCTCTTTCTGAGAACAGAAGTAAGCGTGTCTGGTTCAGACTTGTGAAGACCTTTAAGGCGAGGTAAGCCAATGACAGATGGCATAAAATACTTGAATATCAGCATCATTTCATCTTTTCAACAACATACTCAGTGCCTACAATTGTCTGACTCATAACTACTGATACTTTCGATCTTCACTGTGTAACATTGCAACTACCTTCCCGACCCTGTTGACCATACAATAGTATGAAGTTCTTACGTTTTGTGAATAGTCTGGAATAGCTGTTGGCCCTCCACAGAAACCCCAGCACTGATTGCATAGGCTTGGGACAGCTTGTCCTCCTTTTCTGTCCGTGCTCGATTGGCAAGCTGTGAAGATTTGAACAGAACAAAAGGCGTTCTTAACATCAAACATTATCACATTTGACAGCTTTGAACTAGGAACAGCTCCTTATTTTTAATTGCTGTATGAACAAGTCAGGACAGTTTCAACATTTACCTTCTATTGTTTTTTTTGTTAATGACTCAAGCAAATCATGCTCAGAATGTTTTGTTCCATAGGACACTCTAGAAATGCACATTTTCTAAATATAATTTGCATACATAATTGCCTCATACATAATAACTCTCTCCCATTGGCTCAACAACGTTTGCATTTCACACTTTCACTGATTTGCCTTAATTCTAACGTAGGATCACAGGGGTAGAGCTTATATCCCAGCTAGGGCCACCAGTTAATCACAGGGCATTACTTACACGTATGATTTATTTTAACAATGTAAAAGATTCATCTATAAACATTACGGTGTTTTTTTCCTGTTGGGTCCCAATTCAAGGGCTGGATCCTCCGTAATTCATATTTCTAGAGCGAATATGTTATCGCAGGCTGACCACGCCATAGGCTGTAGTTTCCCAGCCTCATTATAACAGAATCCAGTGTGACTGATAAGTTCTTTTATGGAGCATTCTCTGACCCTCGTCAACTTAAAGTCTGCAAATATTCAGCAACTGTGTCATATTTGCAACTACGTGGTCACCAATCACTGGTAAATACAGTCCTTGAACTAGATCAATGAAAATGCCACTGTAAGCTGTAAATCAAACGTTATATGTTTAAAAGTTGCCCATCATGTGGTGAGGCGACAAATCACAACTCCCACGTTGCTGGCCGTTTGAGAAAAACTGCCTAGTGACGGACTTGGAAATCTTTAACTTTAAAGTTGACAAGGATCGCCTGAACGCACCATTAGATTTGGACTCTGTGAGGTGAGAGGCTCATGCTCAACGTGGCCTTCAGATCCTGTGAAGGACCTACCTTCGTGGGCCACATCATTTGGGGGGATCCAGGCCCTGAATTGAGTCAAAGCTCAGACTAAACGACGAGCTATGGATTACACGTGTTTAAGTTTAACCTCATTCATTCACTTACAGTACAGAACTTCTTGAATTGATCTGGCTCTGAAAAGAATAATTCTCATCACACTCGTCGTCGTCATCAATGGAGGCACACATGTAACAGACAAAAACAACGTTCAAGGACTTACCTTGCTAACATTCAGTGATGCTAGTGGGGGTGGAGTCTCAGTGCGGTCATTTATTATGTCCACATCGGAAACATAGGCTAAGTTGATCAGGATGACGTCGTTGAGGTTTGGCTTACCGCTGGAGGAAGCACATTCTTTGAAAGGACTCAAGTCAAGGCACACAGTTTTATGAAAATGCATCACAACGGATAACGACTATTGAAATCCCACCCCCGATGAACATGAACACCATCGGTTGGACTGAACAGAGAAGCTTATGATACAGAGAACACTGGCTGACTAACACTGACAGTGAAAGGTAGTGCCAGTTACAGCATGTGACCACCAAAGCCAGTGCTGCCACCTATAGTAATCATGGATGAATTAAATCTTTTTAGAAATGTGTTAAAATGGTATACAGCTTATGCACATCCATGCAAGTGCTCACTTACTGTGATTATGAATGACTCTCTTTGCTGAAACCTCCACTAAATTAATTGTCTTTTGAGTCAGTTACCCGATGGCAGCTTGACTTATTTCATGAAGTACCTCATTAATAAAATAAACTCAACCATGGGCTCTTGATTTTTAAGCACACTGGTTTGCAGTCAGATTAAGTCCTTTTTAAGTATCTCAGGATGAAAGGTGTGTGGAAAAAAACAGCAAAATTCTGTTATAAGTTGTATATACAGAACCAAGTATACAAACGTAAACAGGGAAATGTCGCCAACGTATCTTAACATAAACCTGAGGTTTTCAGTAACCCTGACAGACCAGGGCCTCGAGGCATCAGCCCCACCTCGCCCTGCCAGTAACACAGGCACGGCTCGTCAAAGCACAAGCTTTCCCCCTGTATAAGACCAGTTTGTGACACACGGATGCCATCAGTGCTCTTTAAATTCTTTGGCCCATTGATGCACAAAAAAACCAACAAACAAAAGAAACCACACGAGCTAGGACAGGATTTGACAAGAAGTGTGACCTGAGCGGTAGAAGTAAAACTGCTGAAACTTTCAACGTCAAGTGTAATTTAACGCACCAAACGGGGAGATCCTCGTCACACTCCCGAGCTGTATATAGTAAGATTAAATCTAAGCCCTGGAAAAGAAAGCTCTGTGTAAAATGTCGAGGCTTCTCTTGAGCAGTCTACTCAAATGATTTTCCTGAAACCTAATTTGGCTGATGTTAGTCAGGTTTACCTTGGACAGTACTTCAGTGTCAGACAATATAGAGGCCTGTGAAGCCAACTGTAAAACCTCCACATTGTAGCCTCTTCATTCATTTGGTGTCTCACCCCACAGCTTGATGTTCACTACATATTAAGACTTAAGTTGGTGTAAGTCATTAGGTGGCCCAACAGGCCATAAATGTTCATATCACACACACCCATGAATGGGTGTAGGCATGTTCATCAGCAGGCTAACGTTAGTTGTAGTGGACTCGTGATGCCTGTGTCACCTGAACCCTGTTGAGATTAAACACAACTGTGGGATAATTGAGCCAAAAATCACAATGTCAGAAGAGTCGGGCGAGACACAGGAGGGGAAAAGCCCAGCTGATAAGCTTGGGAATGCTAATACCGTTAATTGAGCTAGCAGCGCTAGTTGACCGAAAGTTAGCACGTTAGCTCGCGCTAACAGCAACTTGATTGTGGCGTGGAAGCGTAACGTTACTCCGTGTCCACTCATCGCCAGCTTTCGGAAAATAATCGTGGGCATCTTCACGTAACCGCATCACAAACTATCCGGGGCCACGTTACATGTCCGTACACGAGCCAGAGCGAGGCGCGCTAGACGTCCGTTAGCTTGCTAACTAGCAACGGTTAGTGCCCGTTGAGAGCGCACAGCCATGATGCCTTACCAGGATCCGTTGCCAGATAGTGATCCATGTTGAGGTCTGGCAATACAATGAGCGGATTCACAACACATGCACTTCCTAGCAGATAACTTGAAGCCACGGAACGGCCCGGCAACACCAACGGGGGTCTTCAACGGATGAGGAATGGATGGCCAACTATCTCGCAAATTAGGATATTTAAAACGGACAAAGATATGTAACTCAGCTACCACCAATTACGCCTGCGCGGATCACTATTTGACATATTTTCGGTTACCCTACAGGCCCCGTGCAGCCAGGCAGGCCAGCGAGCCGCCCGCGACTCGGAACAAACAAAGGATACTCAGAGTTAACATCTTGGACTGGTAGTCAAACGCGACCACTTCTCCTTGTAGACGTTGGCCCAAGCAGGTGAGGCAAGAGACATGGCTCCCGACGCTGAAATACTCCCCCGGTCCAGGAGCCGCCATCTTCTCCGCCAGGAAACCGGAGCGCCTGCCTTACGTAAACCGACGCGATGTCGTACCGCGACGGAGCCTGGGCGTGTCGACGCACGTCGCGCTGTGGTCGCTTATTCAAGCACGATGCGGTATATCGGCCCCGCCACACGCTGGAGCTACGCCGCTAACTATTCTGCTTTAGTTGTGTTGTTGCTGTAGATTAAATGTTGGTATAGTTTAAGGAAGCGAAGCAGAGAGCTGTGGCTTTGTCTCCCGGTTGAACGCCTTCCCGGGTGAAGGGCGCCCCCTGCCGGTAATGCGGCGGTACCGCTGAGGCTCCTGAAGTATAAAATAATGAGTGTCGCGGTTTGATCTTTCTGCGTTCTTCATCGCAGTAGAGGCGTCGCGGGGAGGACGTGGGGATGGAGGCCGTCTACACCCAGGGCATCTGGGTGGCTGAAAGTCTCCAGCAGAAGACGATAAGTCAGGAACAAGTGTGGCTAGTCGTCACTCATATTGGAGATCCCAAAGCAGCGTTCCTGCTCGTCTTTCCTTTCACATATTTCGTCAGCAGGCGAGCTGGCGTCGCGGCGCTGTGGGTGGCGGCTGTGTCGGAGTGGTTGAACCTGGTGTTAAAATGGTGAGGCATGACGTGCTTTTAGACGTGCTTTTAAACGTGTAGCGTCACTTCTGCTATCTCTGACATGTTAGCGTGGAGCCACACGTCCCGTTTACGCTCAGATCAGCCAGTGTCCGGTCGATACAACGACAGCTGGTGTGTTTTTTATTTTTCGGTTTTTATTCGCGACGAACGCTTATTTTATTCTGTTGACGTCGCAGCTTCCGGGGTCCCGTGCGCCTCGTCCGACGGGAAACAGTGAACGGCGAAAGCTTTTCGTTCCAGTATACAGGCGTGGCATCTTCTCCTGGATATATCAAGAACCCTATGGCGTTATAAGAAACTCAGAATAAGAACAGCTTTAGTGCCAAGTAGGAATTTGCACGCGGATAATTTGCTTTGGTGGTTTTGGTGCAGAACAATAAACATAATACGAATATAAAGAAACATAAGCAAGTATAAAACCTGATAATAAGATATTAAATAATGCTAAACCAAAATGTTATAAGAGAAAAAAAAATCATAGAATAGAGTACAATATGACAACGTGGTATTTAAATGATTAAATAACACATATTTAAAGTTGTATGCGCAACGGAATGGTAAAAAGGGAAGAGAGAAAGGGTCAGAAAGGAAAACTGATAACATTGGTTACTTATCACAACATATACTTAGCAGAATAGCTGTCATATGTATTAAGATATTTGTACAGATGGATCCAGGGATATCCAATAGCTTATCTGCACACACAGCACAACTGTTATTGTCATTAGTCCAATGGACAGAGGAGGTTAGAACACTAAACACTAACATGTCGCTGCTGAAATGCAGTTTTAAAACCGCCGCGGATCTTTGTGATAGAAATATATTTGATCATATTAAAGCTTCAGAAACTGGCAACAGATTTACGTCTGCGTTGACTGCCAGCACACGTGGATAGTATGCTGATAAATTGGCGCCAGGAGAATTAAGAATTGTGACACTGATAATTTTTGCAGAGCTGAAGCAAGACCATTTATACACCATGAAATGTTGGTAGGAAATATGGGATAAAAACAATAAAGGTTTTGAATTTATAGAGGTAGGTGTGGAAAGGAAAATGCACTTTTTTCTGAATTGAGGTGAGGATTCATAAACAAGAAAGTATCAGATAAATGTGAGGTTTGTAACTGTAAGGAACCTGTTGAGAATGTTCTAATAGGATGTAACAAGTTCAGTCGAAAAAAGCCAGACTTCAGGATAGGGTAGTAGAAACCGGAAGGGAAGGGAGTATTAAATGATTGTTGGACAAACAAACCGAAATATCCAGTGTACACACAGTACCTAAAGTCATGATATTACACAATCTGGTACAGTTGGTGGCAACATGCAGCCTTATGGCCAATAGAGAAATGTACACTTTTGTATATCATGTGTTGTGAAATACGTTTTTCCCAGGATGCTGTTTGGAGAGAGGCCATTCTGGTGGATAGGTGAATCCCGTCTGTTCGTCAACAAGCAACCCAAAGTTCACCAGTTTCCCTCCACCTGTGAAACCGGCCCAGGTGAGAAGTCCTCCAAGAAAAACCTAACGTGTATCAGTCACAGACAAATGCAGCTGATTCACTGCACAGTCAGAGCTCTAAAGCTGGCGTCCGTCTCTCAGGCAGCCCGTCGGGACATGCGATGGTGACGGCAGCAGTCTGGTGGGTCGTGGTGTCCTCCCTGGGGTCGTTTCTGTACTCGCACACTCACAGGTATGCCCTTTAAGAATATGCCATATATGCTGTTTTGGCTTGTTAAAGTGCACAGATTTTAAAAACAAAGAATTGGAGCATATCAGAGCTATTTCTAATGGCTGTCTCTTTCTCTGTGCCTCCAGCATGGTGTTGTCAGCTGCTCCCTACCTGCTCTATGTGGTGATGCTGGTGGCAGTTGGAATCTCCAGGATCTTCATCCTCGCCCACTTCCCCCACCAGGTCATTGCTGGCTCCGTTACAGGTCTGAACACCATTCTATGCACAAGCTGAAACATGGGGTATGGGTAGGCTATATGGATGGAATCTTATATCTGAATGTATCATTTTACTTAAAAATATCACCATATGTACCAATAGACCTGGAAAATAAGTTAAGAAATCATAAACGGGTAAAACAACCAGACAGTATTGGCTGTTTTTGAGCCTCCAGTACTTCGTTACACTGATGCAAAAATCATATGGATCCAAAATTACCATTAAAAACTCTGACTCATTGATTTGCAACAATCCCCACTGTAGCCCAGTGCACTCAGAGGTGTTAAGCACAGTGTAGACGGTATGGAGAAATCTCTTGACAGGTGATCATTTGTGTTAGTAGTACAGTGTTTGATAGCGTTGCTTTCCTACCCTTTGTTACCACAGAGGTTAAGCGAGAACATGCAGTATAGCTTTCATTGCAGATTTGAACTGATTTGAATTGTTCTTCTTCTCAGGCTTCATTCTGGGGGTTGTTCTGAGCCGCAGAGTACCAGCAGGTCGCCCCCTGCTGTTCTTCTTTAGCTTCAGCATCGGTCTGCTGCTCAGTACTCTGATGCTTCATGCCGGACTTCAGCAGCTGGGAATCGACCTCTCCTGGTTAGCCTTTTTACTATATTTACGTGTGTATTGATGAGTCTGCTAAGTGCATAATGAGCTCCGCAAAGGGGGACGTTGTACATTTTCCTTGCCTACACTGGACATATTCTATCTATTCCACAGGTCTATTGCTTTGGCTAAGAAATGGTGCAGCCGTGCTGAGTGGATTCGTTTGGATACAGCCCCGTTCTCCTCTCTGACTCGAGACTGCGGGGCCCTTCTGGGTTTGGGGCTGGCCCAGTACTGGAAGCCTGGTGGATGGTCTCTGCCTTGGGCTCCACGGGCTTTGTCTCTGGCCATTTCATCCATGGGACTGTACCACGTCAATCGTCTGCCCCTCCCGGTCCGACCGCAAGGCCTCTTCTATGGCCTGTTCTTTGTCAAATTTGTCATCGTGCCCCAGATTGTCATGGTGCTTGTGCCTGGACTGGTTTACCTTTTCACACACAAAAAGAAGAAGGACTAGAAACCATTTTCCCTCCATGTTAGAGGTGTCTTTTTCGTACCTCCAAGGACGATAGCTTCCGCCGCACTTTCTCTAAACACTTTAAATGTCCATTTAATGTATTTCATGGGTAGTCTTGCGTGTAAAGACTTTAATTTGTCACGCCATGTTGATATTTCTTCTCTTACGATTCAACAATTATTTTTTCCAATGAGAGGACATGAACCATAAAGGTGTGGAATGTACCCAATTTTTTTTATTTACTGCACATCTGCAGTAAATACATATACCGTAATAATAATTGTTGTAAATACTACAGATAGCAGTAAAGTAAATCAGATGGGAGGGGGGAAAAAAAACGATTTACTGAATGAAAGTCTGAGGACTGTAAAATTGTGCATAAAGTGGTTGACAGTGTGCGGAAGTCTTTGTTTTTATCTCAAGGAAGAGTTTTTGATCCTAGACTTCCTGCAAGAAATGTACTTTTGTTTAACGTAACCCAAGACAGGTCAAAAGAGCACTCCATCGGTTTAGCATTGCACTCCTGTAACATTGTCGGACTCACGAAAAGATAAAAATTGATGCAGCAGAACCAGAGAAAGTCTTTTCTATTTCACACATTCTTCTTCCTTGTCAAAACCTGGCAACTACCTTGCCCAGAATGCAACAGTTCGGCTCGGAGATTAAGGTGCGTTATGCTAGTAGCGGCTAATGTACTGTAGCCTCGAGGCACGAGCCTCAAGCAGACATGAGGAGCGGGCTACGGAGGTCTGCGCACCCCCCAGATTTGTTTAATTTTCAAACTTGTAGACCCGACCGACGCTGACTCAACTGACATCACTTGAGGCAATTTATCAGACTTCAGACAACGTTTTGCTCTTATGCAGTAGTATCACCCAAGATCTGTAAACAGACCTTGATGTGTGAAATGGGTGGAGTTCCCCTTTAAAATTGCACAACATAAGCCTAAAATAACATTCTGTGTAAAATTCAACATTTAAAAAACAAACTGGTGCTCATAAAAGGTCAATGTAAGTTACATGAGCACCTGAGAATATAATGAGATTCAATGCAACACCATTAATAGCTTTACAAATGTGGTATTTTGGGGAGTTGTACTGTATTGCATCATATTTGTTACTGTCGACACACTGGTGTTCTATGTTTTGTCGACCAAAGTCAATATGAAGATTACACGTGTATGCTGTATTCAAATCAGTAAAATAAATGACTGCCATGCAGGGCGTGTTTCAGTTGGTAACCATTTATAAATATGTTCATTTTTCCCCCCAATACATAGGTTTGACTGTACAGATTACAATCAGTTATCATGAGATAAAAACACATTCTTTTTTATTGTTTTAATTAAACTTTTTATCACAGCGATCTGAAAGCTCACATATACAGACGAGAACTCTGCTCAGCAAGCAAATACATTAAAATAAAATAAAAGAACCTTTCGCTTTTGTCTGGTGAGGTTGAAGGAAAATGATAAGGATAGTTCAGGGATAGCAGTCTCCTTATCTTGATCCGAACGTTGTATCACACACCAGAGTCAGAACACTGCTATACATGTTTCTGCTTGAGCTCATGGAAAGAATAGAACATGCATCAGACTATTTACAGCGAACTAATATACACAGACAGCTTGAAACCATACACCCTCAAATATCCTCAACGTAGAAGTTCCTGTTTAAATTAAGTATAATACAGTTTATACCTTCGTTTCTGTAAAGATAAGTAGGGCATCTCTCTGGTAGCCGGTGAAACTATGAACGAACGGGAGACAGTCAGGAGGAACGGTCTCTCTTTAGGTTATCTTTATCAGAGGACAAAACTAAAATGTTACAGACAAATGGTCTATAACTTTCCCCACATGTACAAATGACTTTAATATTCTCATTATTCCACTTTCTCTATCACCCGAACTCCAAATATGGAGTTTCTGGGTACTTTTTTTTTTTTGCAGTAGATTCGACTTAATTCCAAGATGTGTGCAAGTGGATTAGACTGGCTAATTCAGAGTTAGAGGACTTTAATGGATGTTTTTTGTGATGTGGAATACTTAACTATGATTGGCCTCTTGAAACGGACTTGCTTGGCGAACAAACCACAGCTGGACTCAGTGGAATATCTGAATCAGTATATACAACTTGTGCTAGAAAGTCTATACATCTTCACCAGTTTAAAAACATTGTTTGCTCTTCATATTGTCATTCATCGCTGCTTTGTAAATCATATCGTAATATTGTCTATGATAGTCTGGTATCACTGGTCGGACGTATCGCACACCCACTTTCTCCAAGTTCAACAATCATAACAGCAAAGTAAGTAAAATACATAAAGTGCACCCTTAGTTAAGAACTTAACAGGCATTTTTAGTGCAGAAGTGGCAGAATAAAAATGCATGTGGGTAAAAAGAAACGACACAAAATAATGCAGGAGAAAGGGAAACGTCTGTAACAGTGGTCGTGTATGCATTTGCTTGCTTTTAATCGCTGCGCACTATCCATGTTAACCCATCACTAGCATATGTACTGTACGTTCTACTCACTCTTAGGAACATACAGCGCCATTGCGTACGAAGGAGGGACACAGGCGAACTTTGATACTTGCGTGCCACATGATAAAATCACCTACCACAGGGTTTTTTTATTCATCATTTGACGAGCATCCTTCAGTTAGAGATGATATAATAATTCCTGTAGCCAAAGATTCAAACGAAAAACACATGTATTTCACTCAAGGTCTAATTATTTGTCTAATACAGCAATTTGTCCTCAAAACGATTCTCATGAATTTGCAGCCGGCACAGCTGGTCTAACGTCACACTAAGGCATATCATGAGTTCTGTGATTCAGTAATGCTGCTAAAAAGAAATGCGAAAGAAATGTGTGCGTATACGAACCTCAGAAATGAGGGGAAGGGACTTGTTTCAAAAATGACTTAATCAACCATGATTAAAAAATGATGCAAAAATACGTTTGTGCCGTTGGACTTTCATTCTGACGGTAGTATTTTAATACCATCTTAAAGCTGGACTTTTAAAAAGGTGCATACTGCACACGCACTTTCTGTTACCCAGGGTAAGATTTGAATCTACACATGTGCTTATTAACTGAAAACAATCCGTTAATCGATTGACAGGAAATTAATAGGCAACTATTTTGATAATCGATTGATCATTGCAGTCATTCAGTCACTCTGGCTATCGCTTCTCCAATGTGAGGATGTGCTGCTTTTCTCTGTTTTTATATCATTGTAAACTGAATATCTTTGGGTGTTGGACTGTTGGTTGGACAAAATAAATCATTTGAAGGGGTCACCTTGGACTCTGGGCATATTTGACTATTTTCTGACATTTTACAGAAGAAAAAAAAACTATTCTAACTACCAATTCTATTGTAATACAAAAATAATCTGCAGGTTAATCGATAATAATAATCGAAAATAATCGTTATTTTCAGCCTTAGTTCATATCACCGAGGACCCTACTGCAGCATAGAAAGCATTTTCTTGCATTAAACCACGACAAAATCTTTCTTGTGACACAATAGAGGTAATTCTATCATTCAAAGTTGGTCAGTGTCCCTCATTCCTTACCCTGGTCAGTTTTCCACATCCATATGACTAGCAGTGGGACACAAAGGCAGGGTTAACAGAATACAATTCAAACGCAAACTATGTTTTGCTTTATTTCTATGTACAATATATAACTTAATTATAAATATTGTTATTTTTCTCTAAGTACTGAGTTGTTGAGCCATTTGTATTTTCTGAGCAATGTACAGTATTGAACATATAATATTGTATTACATAGAATAGAGCCTACTAGCAACCTTGGTTAAGAGCACACTTTGAAAGAACAGAAGATGGATACAGAGTCCACAAGTAGAGTCCGATGATTAGTACTTTTACTCTTACAGTTCCACCTGTTGTGTTCACTTGTGGGAACTTTGTGCCACACAACATTTTGGAAGTGCACTGGTCTTTGATTCAGTATAAGATCAGAACTTAGGACCCTCCTGTTATCCTGTGTGCAGAATATGATAATGAAATAATTGCTTCTCACTGTTAGTTATGTTTTTCACATAAGATAATGTCTAATACCTTAAGTGTGTGTGCCAGCTGTGTGGTTTTCTCTCTGACTGAATATGTCTCTCATGAGTCCTTTAAGACGAGTTCGTCCATGTCACACACACAAGGGTCAGCAGCATCTGCTGTTGAGCTAAATATTTTTCTATTTATGTCCTCTCACTCCCACTAACAAGCCCAGTCCAACTAACCAATCACAGACAGGCCATCACACATTTGACTCCACAAATGGTCTCTTTGGTTTGATGGGGGAGGTGGGGCCTTGGGTCCGGGAGTCACGCGAGAGCTGGCGGTACATGTTGTCCTGGTAGGCCTGTGCCACGGGCAGAGTCCTTGCCACCTTCACATCCGGGTAGGTGGGCACCTGGCTGACCCGCTCCAGGATGTCCCCACTGCCGCGGGAGCCGTTGGCCAGCTTGCCCAGTGAGGGGGGCTGGGTCTGGGAGTAGTAGTCCTCCTCCAGCAGGTGTCCATTTTGGGCGTTGTTTGTCTTGTTGTAGTAGGCGATATTGCCGAGCGAGGCGGGGGGACTGTAGGTGGAGCCTTGCTGGACTAGCTGGCCAGGTGAGGTGGGGCTGATGGCAGAGTCCATGGATGTCATGGCCCTGGACCGTGAGGGTTGATGCAGGTACTGCTGAGTTCGCGCCGTCTTGTCTATGATGCCCATGAAGGGCGTGTTTCGAGAGCGGGTGGTCTCGCCTTGATACAGCCCCCCGCCACCCTGGGAGGGAGAGATGGGAGAGATGTCATCGCAGGTGCGCTCATATGTGGCTTGCAGGGGGATCTCCATCTGCTGAATGGAAGAGGAAGGCCTAAAGCCCGGTGCTAAATTCGAGGTGGATCCAGTTGAGATATTGTTGCTGGAGGGCGAGAATCGAAGGCCTACACTCTGAGAATGGATGAGAGGCCTGGGGGTGGGCACGTGCTGCTTCATCTCAGTAGTATTGGCACTGACGGGGCGTCTCACCATATGGGGGATTTCAGGAGAGCCCAGCTGGCAGGGGGGCATGGCATTGGCGCGCTCCAGTACGTGTTCAGAGACTGGGTAGTAGGCGGCTGACTGGCTGCGGCTTATCTGAGGTGTCTGGCTGTAACGGATGCCCCCCGGGCCCCCACTGCTGGCGCGGTAGGCAGAGGAGGGGCGCTGGGGTAGCTCATCCTTCAACAGGCCCGACTCCATAACCCCTCCTCGGCCGCCGTGCTGACAGAGGGCCCCAGAACTGAGGCTGGCCTGGACCTGGGGCATAGACCGTCCATCCAGGGAGGGCTGGTACATCAGTCGGCTTTCCACGTCCACTGAACCCCCCTGGTAGCGACCACCAATGGAGTGGCCCATCTGACCACCGTAAATGCTGGGCTGATTTGTGCGGACTATTTGGGCTATAGAAGGCTGAAGACGAAGGCCTTGGGCTTGGTGGTGCTGTGAGGACAGAGAGGGCTGTGAGCTCAGCTGAAATGAACGCTGGCTGCTCATCTTAGAGAGGGGAGATTTGGGTCGGCCGGGGAGCTGCTCTGTCTGGTAGCGCACAGGTGACCCAGACTGGGACCTGTACAGACAAACACTCTCTACTGGCGGACTGGCTCTGTATTGAGCAGCCCGACGTAAAGGGGAAGGCGGTGGGCTCTGGTGATCCATACCCTGACCCCCAGTACCCATGGGAGGCGGGCTGAAGCTGTAGGACTGCTGGTGCACCGGGGAGGTATGAGGCGGGCTGTGTCGGTAGTGGGAGTTCTGATGTGTCGGGGAGAGGGAGGGCGATGTGGGCTGGTATGACCCACGGGTTGGAGAGGACATGGAGGAGGAGGTGGGGTGATATTCGTAGGGCTGGCCCATGGGCGAACCTCCAGCTAAGTAGATCTGATCTGGATGTGTGGGGGAGAGTGGTGGGCTCTGAATGATGGGAAGGCTGGAAGGATTGGTGAGAGAATCAGGTGGGGGCAGACCCACAGACATGGCCTCCAGCTCCTGCTCCAGGTAGTCCTCGTCCTCAAACAGGTCCTGGACGGGCTCCATGTCCTCCAGACGGGGCTCTGGGGGAGGGGGAAGAGGCATGGCCAGGGACAGGGACTCCTCCTCTTCTGGGGGAGGCGTAGGAGGAGGGGAGGGAGGAGGCTCCAGCTCCAGGTCCTGCTGCTGCTGCTCCTCCTCGTTGAGCTGGTGACACTCCTCCTCCACCCTCTGGAGCAGCCGCAGGATCTCTCGGTTGTTGGGGCACTGCTTTATGGCTTCATTCAGGTCCTCTAAGGCTTCAGGAAATTGTCTGGAATTGGTAAAAAAAAAAGGTTATTGTTGGGGAAAAAATTCACATTTGTCTAAATAACAATTGATAGGACGTCCAAAACTGTATGGAGTCACAATACATTAACACAAATGCAGAGCGTAGCTACAGAGACAATTTAAAATGTATATCCAAGACAGTATTTGACTACGTCTAGAGTGATAAAAGGGGCGTACCTGCTGCTACGTTTGGCACGTGCCCTGGCATAGTATGCCTCATACGATTTTGGTTTCAGTTCGAGTGCCTTAGTAGCAAATTCCTCAGCCATCCCAAAGTCCTGGAGCGATTGAGCAGAAGAGAACACTTATTGAACAACACCCAACACATATCAAGACATATGACCAACAGCCTCATTATGTTTCGATGTATTATACTATTTGGTGGGGTTATTTTATTGAAAAATGTCTCAAAAGTTGTCAAAAGTGAATCTAAAATAGCCCTAAATCCCTGAAACTGTGACACTGGTCACTTGTGCTGGTCCTCTGCTGACTTACGTTCATTTTCCTCCGACATCGGGACAGGTTGAGGAAGAGCGATACTTTGAGTTCCCTGAATGTCTTGAGGTCCTCGCTGAAGCCTTCGCGTGGAAACTTTTTGAGGGCATACTGATATCGCTGCGCTGCCTCCTTCACCTTCCCCTTCTGTTGGACAAACAGAGAGAAGTCTGGTTATCCTCCCTTCACAGTGGAATCCAAAGCCAATCTGCAACCTTCACAATATAAACCACGCCCAGACATAAAGATACATTTAGCATAACATTTGTTGAGAATCTGACGGGAATCTTATTTTCACTGTAGCTTAACTATGAAAGCCTTAAATGTACTTGTGATAAAGATATACTAAAATCCCACAAACTTTCTACCTTGCCCACACAGTATGAAGAAAATTATGTAGAATTTATGAAGAAAATATATTATTTATGTCAAGGGACATTGACCCAAGTCTATATTGCTCATAACAGTAAGAAATCGGTTAAGTTATACAGTCCTTGGTGAAAAAGTAACACATATTGAATTGGTATATGAATGATATGAGAATATTTTTACATTTCACATTTAAAAGATAGGTATAACCCCAGATATTTATCTTTAATTCAAACAATGAAATCTGAGCTACGGCGTGCAGGGCCCGCCCTCTGACCTTGTAGTAGCTGTCCCCCTCCTCGATGAGTTTGCTGAGTAAAATGATCATGATGTCGGGTTTGGAGGTGGCCATGGCCCATGTGGCTGGACCTGGGTAACACAGGAAGGAGCAGATAAAAAAAAAAAAAAAAAAAAAAACACAATGAGAAAGACACACAGCAATAAGCAGAAGAGGAAGGAGCGACTGGGAGTCACACTACACACAACAATAATAACGGGGATGAGGACAACAGTCAAAATGTGGAATGGAGGAGAAAAGACAGGCAATCCACTGCAGGAGAAAAGATTACAAAGATCTGCTCTGACACCTCGAGAACACTGTGACCTCGCTATGGGACATCAGACCTGGGTCAAACACTATTTGCCAATGATTAAGAGTGTATTTTAATCCTGCTGGGAGTCGAGTTTGCCTAATTGGAGTGCAGAATTAGCACATTTTGAATTGTTCTCAAATGGTTGATGAAAATAAACTGTAGTGATTACCTGCAAATATGTTTTGGCCCAGGCAAACCCAGATTAGATGTACAAAAAATGTAAACTAAATATCCCGCTATCTTGTCTTTCTATTGAGACATATTTTCTGTCTTGTCAAGAAGTGCAGATGTACAGTAACTCTTTTTACTACTGACTGATTCTGGGACGTCATCATTGACAGCAGGAAAAATTCCCACTTCAAACAAATTGGAGTCGTGTATTTAAAAAAGAAAAGAAAAGGAAAAAAAAGACACTTCATCCCTGCAGGCTTTTTTGTGACTGAAAAGTCAAACAATCCCTTGACTGAAACTGATGTGTCTTTTCTGTATCTGCGCAACAGCAATCCTTGACACATGTACACACACCACGGAGATGAAAAGGAGGGGATCTTGCACAAGGAGACACAGGGCAGGTACAAGAAACAAAAGAGGCAAGCAGGAGGGATATAACAGAACTCTGCAGGCGTTAGCTGTCCTCTGAGCTGCTCGTGGTGGTGGAGGTGGTGAGGGTAGGAATGCTGCTGACTGGCCTAGCTGACACTGAGGAAAACGTCTGGAAGATGAGCGATGCACAGTACAGTGGTTCATCACCTCAGTCTGTGGTGGCGGTGGTATAGAGGAATTACAAATACATGCATTTTCCGTTAAATCACTACCACGCAAGTGTTACTGAGGGCTTCCGTCATGCATCTGTGGAATGGAAAGTTAACACCTCGATATGATGTCACAGGCTGGAGGCCGGGCATGCTGTCATTAACCACTTGAACGTTAGCTTCTACCTCTAGGCAATCCCGACTGCATCACTGTCAGTGCTAATACCTTTGCATGTTATTATTTGTCAGTTTGAGAAGGTTTTGGTAGCTAAGCTGGCCTGCCGACACTTAGGACGACACAGACAACACAGAGAGAGGAGATAGAGCTGTCAAAATGCCTGGTGGGGTGAGAAGTCGACAGCCTTGGCTTTACCTCGGGGCCGACTGGGCAGCGTCTGACATCCTGGGGCCGGAGAGAGAGGCGGGGGATAGGGGCAAGAGGGGGGTATTGGGTGAAGGGGGGGAAAGGAGGAGGAAGGAGGTCATGAGCAAGGGAAGGAGTGTAAGTGGGAGGGCAGAGCGGG
>CM022492.1:19692972-19710937 GCA_011952105.1 Coreoperca whiteheadi
GGGGGGGGGGGGGGGGGGGGGGGGGGGGGGGGGGGAAGAGTTGTCAGAGGCAAAAGAGAGAAACAGCGAGGAGGTGAAAGAGAAAGAGAGGTGATGGCAGTGGTGGTGGTGGTGGAGGAGGAGGAGAAGTGAGAAAAGGAACACAAAAAAAGCAGCAGTGAGAAGCGGAGATAAGTGCCTCAGCAAAAAAGAAAAAGGAAAAAAAAGAAAACAGATACCGAAACGAAACACCGCAAGCGCTAATAACAACCTGTCTCTGAGCAACCGCAGAGGGATAGAGAGAGAACATGTGATTGAGAGAGAAACAGGGAGATAGGGTGAGCGATAGAGACAAACGGAGGCACTGAGAGAAAATGACAGCAAAACAACACAGCGGCATCTGTAGTACAATAAAAAGAAACACACATCAGAGCCATAAATAGCTGAGGAGAAGCAGCACGATGTGGCAGTGGGGGGGGGGGGGGTTGGGCGGATGACATACAGTAGCAGGAAGTGGTTTAAGCTACATGGAGACACAAACCTGAATCCATGGCTTATTGCAGTAAAATGCTACAGTGCTCTATAATGACCAGCAGGAAGTGTGTACTTAAAAGGAAGTGCGTTTTCATCTTTGGACTCTCCCTTCAGAGACTTTCATGCAGCTCATGCTTGAACTCCCAATGCACGACCTTCTCAACCAAAACACAATCTCAAATTGTATCTCATTTCACGGCAGGCAAATGACCTTTTTATTATGGCGCTACAGGACAAGGATGCTGCAATTAGAAGAGGTCCTTTGTGAGCTAAATGGTAGGCTCTTAAATCGGTCAACCTGCTCTTACCTATCTTGGCGCCTTTCTTGAGCAGGGCGACCACCACCGACGTGTTTCTGCAGCCCACCGCCCTGTCGAGAGGCCGCATCCCACTGTAGTCTACATGCTCTATCATGGCCCCGTGGTCAACCAGGAACTGGACCTGAAAAGACAAAGAAATGTGGTGAGAATAGCAGCGGAACGTTTTGAAGATCAATCAATTATACGTAGTCCAGGTGCTGGGTCCAAAAACTGTAACTGTGAATTTTAGCTCTCATCTGCTCCAGACTCCTTCTTTTTTCACATAGAGAGAAGAGAGAAGAACATTTCAAACCCGAATTGGCTCTTTGAGAAAGCATTTGATGCCAGATTTTGGTTTTTGACAATGTGCTAAAGACACATTTCAGTCGGTACCAAACAAGACTTAAACATGTCCTCCAAACCTGTTTTAGCTATTAGCTATTCGGAACAATAATTTCTGTCTGATATCACGTTACCTTGTTAAAAGTTCTTACATCTACTCCTTCTCCCTCACTGAAAACTCCACAATTTACTTTATGAATATGCAAATATGTTTGTTTCCACATCACAATTGTGCAATACTGGACCATGATTGGCTCCCAAACGAGTTGTGATGTCACAGAATCTTGCTGGTACGTACAAGTCTTAAAATCAGATTAAAGGTGATCACAGAGAAACTTTCCCCCGTATAAACCCTTCTGTACGGTGAAGGTCAAAAATCCAAGGGAAGCAACAATGAGCAAAAGACATTTCTGATCGGAGGGGGACTTTAAGGCTCGATACCCTGCCCTTTTTGCATTCTGCGGTTCCCACTGGCCACTTACCACTTCAGAGTCGCCGTAGAAGGCAGCCAGATCGAGGGGCGTGCGTCCGTTCTTGTCTGCGTGGTCGGTGGCGGCTCCACTCTCCACCAGGCAGCGGACGACAGGTAAATGGCCTTTCAGACAGGCCCAGCTCAGAGCGGTCAGACCCTCCTTATCCATCAGAGACAGAGAGGCTCCTGGGTAAAGAAAGGGCCGCAGTGAGACACAGCCAGGCACTCTGAATTCTTTTATCCGTTGCCTGGTTTGTCATTTTTGCTGTCTTCTAACTAACTGCTTAATTTGTTTTGATGGATTTTTAAAATCTGTTGCTGATTTAATTTTGCTGTAATTATTGTAAACATCATTTGAAAACAGTAATTATGCTCATTTTTATTAGTTGCAGTGGCAGTGTGTCTCTTGTATGAAGGACTAAAAGGTTCAGACAAGTATGAGAAAAGAAAATACCCCGTTACACCAACTATTTTTGGCTTGCATGTTAATTGGAGACAATTATCCTTCTTATGAATGTTCTATATTTCAGCTTCCGCAAGGAGATTTTTCCTCAGTGGCTCCATGGACGCGTCAAATCTGACTCTACTGTATGTCTGTAAAGCCTGTCTCTGACATGCAGTTTGTTTTTGAATCCATTCCAAATAGGGAAAGACACACGGGTACTGCTGTCAAAAAACACTGAGAGCAGTAGCATTGTGACTGCAGTTAAGAAGACACGTTTAACAGAGCACTTCAAAACGGTTCCCTGCATAAATCTCAAGTCTATCCTTTAAACTGACCATCCACCGTCATTTTGATTTATATAGTGTATTTTTTTACATTAACTTCAGGCTTTGAATACTAATGATCAAGATATTTATTTACTTAGCTTTTAATTTAATGCATTCAGGCCTAACTGACCCAAAATGTCTTCTGAAAACAGTTTTTTAAAATCTTAGTTATAAAAACGTACCTTGAGCCAGTAAAAACTCAACAGTCCCCAGGTGTCCCTCTGAGGCGGCCATCATTAGAGGAGTACGACCCTGCTTGTCAGCAAGGTTGACATCTGCGCCGTGTGTGAGCAGGAGGTCCACGATCTAAAACACCCAAATACATTTGAAGGTGAAGAAATGACAATCTTTTTTTATGCAATCAAAAGGAAATAAAACAAACACGACTGGTTTCTAGAGCATAACTGCCACGTCTTTACTGCCTTTGGGGATAAGCTGGAGGAAGCAAAAGTTAGTCTTGGTGAACTCAAATCAAAGCCAATGCATTTAATAGTTTTTTAGAGCAAGGTGTTCTGAGAGTGAGAGGAAGGGACCACTAACCTGCCAGTGTCCCTGTCTAACGGCGCTGAACAGTGGCACGATGCCTCTTCGGTTGGGCTGGGCCACAGCAGCGCCCTGCTCCAGTAATAGACGACAAACCTCCAACTTCCCCCGACCAGAGGCTGCAGTCAGAGCTGGACGCACAAACACACAATGAATCAGGGATGAGATGAGGAGAAGTAGGGTAAACGAGGCGGATAGAAATCTGATTTGGGTTTTTTTTTTGCTCTTCTGAGGGCCTTCATGCGTGGGTTTTACACAGACACGATTTTTGTTGGAAGAGGTGGGAGTTACTTGCAATTAGTAATTATTAAACTGTAGTAACTGATTTCTTGGCCACTTGGGGGCAGCGGAGAGAAGCTATGAACTCAACGTTGACATGTCATCCCCTTTTAAGTCGATATGGCGAACTTGTTAGCAAACAGTTGCTTACTTACATATCCAGCAGTTATGGAGCAATATTATTAGTTTGTGTCTACCTGATTAATGTAAGTCCAATAATCACTCTCTCTTAGCTCTGTTTGTTTCCATATTGTCATTCGATTCACTGTTATTATAAAAAATATAAATTATAGCTGAAAAAACCTATGCCCTATGGGCAAACACAACATTTCTGGGATTAATTTTAAAGCCTTCTAAAGAGGAGCGAAGAGGATACCCTTGAGATTTTTGTGAGAGCAAAGGCCTTTGAAAAGACATCTTCTCAAATGTAATGACTATAATTGGAATAATTTAAGCAGAGTGAACAAATCTCTTTTAAGCTGAGTGGAAGCAGCCCCAGAGGGGTGACCCTGATTTCAGCTATAGCCCAACCGATACCGGATTTTTTGAGGTTTGAGGTTACTGATGCCAATATATCGATCGACAGCAATTTTTTTTAAACATACAAACATAACATAATCAAACAATCTCATTCATTCGGATCCCTTAGACCCTTTTAAAGAGATACACACTAAGCAGGACATTTTACGGTTGAAAAATAAACTTGTTTGTCTTTGGTAATTACTCTAAATTACCTTAAAGGGACAGTTCACCCCAAAATCAAAAACATGTATTTTTTTGCCATAGAGAGGTCTACCTTTTTAAAAATAAATAAATAATGGGACTATATTGAACTGGGCTTGTGTATCATATATACAGCATACTAACTCTAGTTTCAACTTATTATATTATTAGAATATATCCTTTGCTGGAAGAACACTTTGATCTCCACAGTTCATCAGTAAGTATATCTTTATAATGGATCCTACTGATCCCTTATAAACAATAAAACTATGGCTGAATGAGTACCTCTTCAGCTGACAGTGAGAAGCAGCCTCTCCAACACCGCAGCGGGGGAATAAGGCAATCAGGTTTCATAGCTTTAGGTTTGATACATTACATTTCTCAACACCCTGCCACAGGGCAATCAGACTAGTCATTTCTAAGCACCCTGGATCACATTCATCCTCCCCCCTCCCCCCTCCCCCTCTGTGTGAGCCCAGCCCTGTCTATGCTCCAGTGACACCACTGCACTGCCATCAGCATCTGACGCAGCAGCAGCAGACACACGAGAACGATCTCTCATATCCGCACTGCAGCGCTCTGCCTCTCAGTGCCACACAGACAAGCCCTCTCACGAAACACTCCATAGATCCTTGACAAAACATTTTCAAGGATGTCTCAGGACAGAATAGAGTTTATTTTTGCATTTGTCCAGGGACTTGACAACTACATGAACCATCAGGCATTCACAGCCATCTGTCAGTATTGAATGCAGGGTTTTATTGGTGTAATGTCTGGCTAAAGTAGATATTCCCACCTGTCTCCCCCCACAAGGTGTCAAAGTTATTGATTTGAGCCCGCTCCACCTCCTCTTCATCTTTCTCTGGCAGGTCCAGCAGGTAGGACACAATCTGATGGGGGACAAGATTCAAGATGACACAGATTGATGTCCAAGTTTACGTTGAACAGATAATCATGTTACATATAAATGATAAAAAATAAAACCACCACTAGTTATTATAAATCTACTTTCCTTTTGAATGTAATTTAATTTAGCGTAATCTGATCTAAAAGGCTGAATGTTAGATGATTGATAGTCATCATTAACAACTACATCGACCACCAGACCTCGGTCACTCAGCTGCTGGAACGAAATTGCCATTGCTTTAGCCTAGTGAGAGCCGAAGTAGTATTTAGCACATAAGGATAATTCTTACGTGGTTCCTCTCTCTTGCCCTCTTCACATCTCTCTATTCATTCATATCATACTTGCATATTCAATCATACCCTTCCTCCTTCACTCAAATTTCTCAAATTCAAAGGAGTGTAAGTTTACTGGTCCGCAAAGAGATTTGTTATATTTCCAAAGTGCTTTCTCTCTCAGCCTGAGAGACTGATGCCATCTCTCCTGGGACTCAGAATATTCGGTCACTAGTGTGTGTTTGAAAAATACACTTTACCCCACACTTCCCTGCAACATTTGTTAACATTTTAATGCTGTCTGATTGTTCTTGGACCGCCCTTTTCCTCCTGTGACCAAATGAACAGGACTTTGGCAGCTGTTCTGCAATGTAAGCTCAAATAAAAAAATGTTAAGTTATTACTTATTTTAGTGCATTACTGAATATATTCTACCAACAACCTTGAAGTGAATATGACTCATAGCCACATCTAGTATTTTAATATTGTCTTTCATCTGCAGCTTCAAAACCAAGCAAAATCCACCTCAGCAAGTGTAGAATTTTAAAACACAAGAACTCCAAAAAGCAAAATTGTCAATTATAGTGTCGGAGTTAAAGTTAGCAGTGGTATAGTAGCAGTAGTAGTCACAGGAGGTAATTTCAAGCCCTTAATCACTTTTGAGTCCCTAATTTGGGCTGAAGTAGATATGTTACACTGGCGAGCAAGATAATCAAAACCATTACACCACTACACATCCACCTCCTGCCTGCCTCCCTCCCTGCTGTACCTCTGTGTATCCCATACTGGCTGCAGCGATGAGGGCCTGCTGGACCGCGTGGCTCTTAGTGAAGGCCGCCTGTTGTTGGGTTGGTGGTGACTGCTGCTGCTGTGACCCCATGCCCCAGTCACACTGGATGAGGAACTTCACCACCTCCATGTGGCCCCTCAGGGCTGCATGAACCAGAGCGCACTGGCTGTTCTTGTCCAAGTGGTCCACCTGTTAACGGGACATGGACTTGTTTAGGAAAACAAACAGCAAGTGCAAATGGGGCTACTATGTATCTCCAATTATCAGGACATAGAAATGATCTCTATAAAAAGTCTGAATCCAGAAAAAACAAAAGACAAATTACAAAACACATTCAATCACAGCCTTGAAAACGCACCAAGAAAAGTCAAACTCTTCTCTCACACACACTCTCCCTCTCCCCTTGCCATTTTCCTTCACACACCTTCGCTCTCCTGCGGCAAAGCGCAGTCACAATGGCCATGTGTCCCCCAGCGGCGGCGTAGCCCAGTGGCGTGAGGCCGCTCTCAGACTGAGCGTCGACAGAGGCGCCAAACTCGAGCAGCAGAGCCACCATGTCCATGTAGCCCAAGTGGGAGTGGACACACAGGACGGGGGCGTTGTTCAGCACCTCCGTACGATAGTTCACATTGGCACCGCCCAGCATCAGCAGCCGGCTCACCTGGACTCACACATACAAAAAAACAAGTTAAATGAGGAAATAAAACTTTAACATAGCAAAGTATCTTAGTCCAGAGAGAGGAAGATTTCCATGACGCATATTTTTGAGAAGTATTCTTGATTTGGCACCCAGAACATGTTGAAATATTCTTTGAGTGTGACTCTTCTCTAGCGCCTGTACCTTGATGTTGGGAGTGTAGAGGTTTCGGAGGGAAGAAAGTGCCGCTGAAAGGCCCTCTGTGCTGTAGGATACCCACAGGCCTTGCAAGATAGATGAGGAAACCCCGACTTTCTTGCTGAGACCCTTGAACAGAGAGATAGATTGTAAATATTCATTACTTTGGAGCCAGACCACAGCTGTGTGGGGGCGTGTATGTGTGTATGTCGATGTGTGTGGAGACAAATAATTGTATACCTTGAAGATATGTGCTTTGAGGATGTGATGGCCCAGCTCAATAGTCTGCTGCCTGTTCAGTTTGTTCTCCTGCCGAGAGAACCAGAAGGCCAGTAGCGTGTGACCGCTCCTGCAGAGAGGACAAACACACAGACTTTCAATACTTGAGACTGACTCATCAGGTCATTACATTGTGTTATCATCTGCACAGTCGGTGCACTCGGTTTTAATTATTATACAGGAAATAAAATGTTCTGGCTGAAAATACAACACTTCCTCTGCTAGATAAACATCACCTACTTGCGAGTAAAAGAGAGAGTTCTTTTCATGCACGACTGATTAACTACACGGTCGTGGCTGTGGCCTTAACAGTACATTTTAGCATGTTATACACAATACAGCAATAAGTAGGTGCAGGAAGATTCATTCATTGTCAAATGTTTGGTAAAACTGCGGTGAATAGTAACGTTTAAATGGGGGACGTTTAAGTGGGGTTTAAATTAGGTATTCCGTAATTTAATTCCTTATATTATAATATCAATATATTACATAATAAATGCTAAAAATATATACCTTTGTACTTTTCCATAATTTTTAATCAGACTCTTATTAATTCTGTTTCTTGGAAAACAGCTGAGATTTACTGATTACATCTTTGTGTAGCAGCAGATGAACACAACATTTGCAGCCAGTGATTCAGACACTTCTCACTCCTTTTTGAACAGTCTCCTCCTCTTCCATAAAACCTGCAACTCGTGATGTGAGTGGCAACATAGTAAGGCAGGGCATTTCGGGTGTTCCCTCTCCAAAAACCTGGTTTCCTTTTTCCAAGACATGATGGTTTTAATGTCCTTTTTATCATCCCTCCCTTTGTAACGTCCCACCCTGACACCCTGTTTTCAGATGGGAAACATTTTAATTTCCTTAAGCATGACATTAAGGAATTGCTGTTTCCTTAAGACCTTCCATCAGCAGAGTTTGAGCATAAACCGTTTTTATAAACATACAGTATGATCACTATCAGCCTCACGCAGAAAGAGCCTCTCCTCTTATTCAATCCACCATATCTCCTGCCCGTGCTTACCTCGGATCGCAGAGGAACTTTGTCTTTTCTCCTTCTTCTCTCCAGATCAGCCACTCCCTGAAGGAGGGGTGAACAAACATCCTGGTACCGTCCCTCCTCTTCACCAGGAAGACCGACAGGTTGTCTACGCGTTGCTGGAAATCCTCCCAGTCCAGTGTGCCCTGCAGCCACAGACATTGTTTCGATGTTATTTGTTGTTAATAGCTGGGTCATGCTGATATTAGCCGGATTGCTTAGCATGGAACAACTTACATCATTGCAAATTGCTATTGCTTTTTTATTTCTGTGGTAACTGATTCAATATTTGATACTTAGACATTTACGGACACAGAATGAATCCAAAACACTGTGCACATTAACCTTCTCACTGATTGAGCAATAAATGTCAATGTTGCTCAGTGCACACAAAAAAATAAGAAGACGGCTATTGGATCTTACAGTCTTCCAGCACCAATTCAATATAATATGCATTTATTTATTATTTTTGTTTGAATACCAAAAGCAATAGGCTCTTTTCATCAAAATGTTAAAGCCCCTAAAAACTGGTATTTCTCTGTAACATTACATTTTCATGACTAAATAAGCAACAATCAAGTGGACCATTGTGTAAGACAACGCTCCATAAGTCCAAATGATATTATATAAACTTTCATCTTCAAATCTATTAAGTGACGTCTGTGACTGTCTCTGGTGCTATGTCCTTTTGTTATGTCTGGCTATTAGGGTTGTCACGATTTCAGATTTTCACTACACGATTGTCACGGCCACAAGAATTCATGATAACAATATTATCGTGATATCTATAGAAAAAACTTTGAAGCTGTTCTGGAGGCTTGTGGTGGCCTGACTCCATACCAAGACACTTCATGTTGGTTTTTCTTTAATGTGTCACCCATTTGTATGCATTTTGAATGAATCAAAGACTCATTTATTTTAGCTCAAGAATGAAGTAAAATCACAGGTTAGCAAGATCGATTCCATTAAAGGGCTTGAGATATTTAAAGGTCTGAGGTCTTGTATATTTTAGATAACTACCTGCAGTGAACCAGCGTTGATGGCCTGATATATCTGCTCATCGGTCAGTGGATGAAGCGAGGCCACGGCCACATTGAGCAGAGGAAGCGCCCGCTCGAACGAGGACTGCGTGGGGAAGCGCATGTTGCACTGCAGCAGGTACACCTCTGCCAGGTTGACTGGAACCACCTGAGGAAGGAAGAGAATCTGAATCGCAATGCTGATTTCCCTTGGATGAGCCCAACAGAATATGAATAATGCATCGGGTTTGTACAGCACGTCTTCAACTATTCCACGTGGTCTTCCTCAGAGAGGAGAATGTGAATTTATCAGTTGTCATTTTTTTTTTTTTTATGGAGTCTGGAAGCACTTCTGAATACATGAAACTAAATGAATCTGTGGGTGTGAGATAAAATATTTCATTATGAAATGCACACTAAAACAATTCAGCTGCATTATTTATCAAAAAAGGTCAGGGGCTTGACTGTCAAAAGGATTTTATGAAACTTCTTTTACACAAAGCATGTCAGAGTGCAGGTAAATATAAAAATGCCTTTCAAGTATTGCCTATGAGCACTATATTTAGTTTAGATCAGGGTTTTTAAAAGTGTGACACAGTGGTTCCCTCCTCAAACAAAATCAAGAGTTACTTATGACTCTGAGAAGGAGAATGATTGGCAATCTTTTGTGGCAATCGGGCGCTAAAGGATTTAAAGCACCATCACTGCCTGCATGAGCTGCGTGTCACAGCCACTGCTGCAGCGCCAACTTCTAACTGAGTTGGTAAGTGGGAGATATCAGTGTGCCAAACAGTAACTAACTTCAAGTTGTTTTAAAACAGCGGCATGCACCTGGCCCTTTCGCCTCACGCAGTATCTTCGCCTCATGTCTGTAACTCCACGCTCTCCTTTCAGCTTTCCCACGTGCTCGTGGGGAGGCGCGTCAGCAGTTTGAAAACCTCAAGTTTAGATATATCAGTCTAAGCTAAACCTGTGAAAACCATTACAAACTAACCAATAATGCCATACCTTATAGCTGGAGCTTTTGAGGACAAGGTAGCCCTTCTCGATGAGGTCAAAGGTGAGCTTGAGGTACAGATAAGAGCCCTGGCTCAGGGCCTTGAGGTGGGTGCTGAGCTTGCCGAAGGTGGTGTTGTCCATCTTGCCATTTAGCGAGATGTTGTTCTGGATCTCTGGGCTGCTGTGGATGCGGTGCAGGATGTAGCCCTGCAGGTCCTGGTCTATGGCGTCATTCTCCTCCAGGCCGTCCAGAGAGATGCGGTGGAACGGCAGCGCGTTGGTGATCTCCTGAACAGTCAGAATCGTTTCAGTCGGGAACTCGTTTTTGGCGATATTGTTGCAGAGACATCTTGATAAATTTCACAACAGCCTACGTACTTATTCACTTAGGTAAAATGACTCATATAAAAAAGGTAAAAAATAAAAGTATAACATTCTATGAATAACAAGTCTACACCTATTTCTTTCTCATGATTGAAAGGTAAAGGGAGAGGAGACAGAGACAGCAGATACAACAAAAGAAGTCAGATTTTAAAAACACTGCTTTTCACATCCTATACATAATAGAGGGAAATTTAAAAGGTCAGCGGCAAAGAGGGTGGAGTGCATTCAAGAAAAATTCAATATTGTCAGTTAGTGGCCTCCAGTTGATGCAACAATAACCCACTGATAATAGTGAAGTAAAACCCTCTTAGCTGGCAGTGGTAACAATAATGGAATAATACAACAAAGAGCTAGTTGCTGAGCCAGAGTTGAATTTGATTAAATATGAAACAGCAGAGGACAAGATACAAACAGTTGGATTTATTGACGTGGCTACAATCTGTCCGTCCTATACCTGTAACGTGGTTCTGACTGTGACCACCAGTTTGAGCCAGGGAGGGAACTTGTTGATGGTTTTGGTGAGGAAGGACACGATGGTGTCTCCATAGTCTGGCTTGTGGAACTCTGCCTCATTCAGACCGTCAATGAGGATGATGAGGTCCTCCTCGGAGTTGATCTTCCTCTCTGAAAAATAACAGTCAGCATGAAAAAAGATACTATTTAGCAGATGTACTGTATGTATGAATGATGGACTGTAATGAAAAACAATCCGCATCGTTAGCTTGAAGACTCATTCTTGACTTTGGAAACAGCAGATTAAGAAAAAGAAAATCTGGTCCAAGTTACTTGATCTTTAGGGATTTAGTATTCGTCTCTGTTCAAAATGAAAACTCTCACAATATTAATGTTAGAAAGGGAGAGAAAAATTCAGCAGCACTGAGATTAAGAACCTTGATCTGGACCACATTGAGGACATTGTGCACGAGAAGCATCTAATATCATGCACCATTGATTTGAGTTAAAGAATAAATGGAATACAGAGGTCTAAAGACGCATCAGTTATAAACTGCCAAAAGCAGTGTTTGAATGTGAGACAAACACCTTTAAATTATTACAAATTCCAGTTTATGAAGAATGTGAGGACATTTGGACCAACAGAGCAAATAATTCAAGGTTATACCAACTGAACAAGAGGCAGAATGACTTTGAAAAGCCTTTTATGCATTCTGTACTGTTGTTGAGTTAAATTAAAAAGGATTAAAAACAGGGCTTACTAAATATTTTGTATAAATATCAAAATAGTTTTTATGAAATTGATTATTTACAGATGGAACAGATGATTTCAAACATTCCGTTTTCCCAGGAGAGACGAATACAATGTGCTTTTTCAAAATTTTCGTTGAAAAGTCAGCTCATGGCATAAAGTCAACACTGCACATCCATTATTTTTAAGGGCTCCTGCTTTTGTCGCACAAAATGATTTTTTGTTTTCTACCTTAAAGGGACAGTTCACCCCAAAATCGAAAATACATATTTCTCAACAACAATGTCTCTTTTTAGAAATTATGACCTGGTTACTCAAGATAACCCACACACCTTGTTGTGAGCAATTTCATGTAGGAACAATAGGAAGGAAGAAAATAGTTCCTACAGGAAACAAATCTGTGGATTGTCTTGAGTAACCAGGTCATGATTTCTGGAAAGAGGCATTGCTGATGAGTTTTTCAAATGCATTTTTTGGCGCTTTGAGCACCACAAGCCGAGCGCCATATAGTCCCATTATATTAAAAAAATGCCGACGTCGCTACGGCCGATATCTCCAAAACTCTGCAACTCACACCCAAACAATCTCGATGCATAAATAGCACTACAGGTAAGAGTAAAAATATGTATTTTTGATTAAGGGGTGAACTGTCCCTTTAAGTGTATTCGGTGACTGCTTCGATCCCTGTGTTGGGGTATAAACCACCATGAGTACATTTAGATTTGGGACAACTTCAATTTAAAGCCCCTTTCACGTGCGATACATTTGAACAGATGCAACTAGCACCTCCACGCGACTGCAAGCGTATCACCTTTGTAAAGTGCATCCAGGGGCTCTAGGACCCCCCTCCTGAAGGTGGCCAGGGGGTCCTGGACGCAGGAGCGCAGACTCAGGATGCTCTGTAGGTGGGGCTCCCTCAGCATTTGCTCCCTGTAGGCAACGAGGTGCGGCGAGCGGCATAGCAGAGCCGCCACGTTGTGCACAAACTCCGGCACCAAGCAGGTGTAGGCGTTATCTGCCTGGCAGTAGTGGTACGCCACCACCTGGGGGCGACAGAGAGTTGGCAGAAGATTGTAGCCAGGTCACTCAGAGCTGTATAAAAGGTGAACACTCCCCCATTCCCTTCTGGTAATCCTAACCTTGACCAGACCAGTTGGGTATTGCACAACTGATTGAGGATCAGTGTCAGCAAACGTGGGAGTCAGATGACAGACTTTTAGAAATAACATTTTTCCCAGATCTCTGTCAGTGCAGAGCCGGTTTTCCCAGCATCTACTAAGAGGTACAACTCATTTGGGATTGAGTCAACTTCATGGTGGATGATTGCAGTATAATGAAACATAATACTTCTCGTTTCGCTGTACGGTTTCAGCTATTAATAATTCATCACTTCCGGCTGCCAAGAGAGACTGATTCGGAATAAGCTCACGCATGCTCACGTGTTAGATGATCATGCACGTACGGAGTCAAGTGGTAAAACTGTCATATTTCACAGCCACGTACTTGAACCATGTCTGAATGAATGATTAAATGAATGAATGAATAAAAAGTATTTGCAGGGACTTGCAGTGACACTAGATAATAGTCGAGGTTCGTCAACAGAACAATAGAAGCAGGTGTGACCAAGCGCTCCTGGGGGCTGAGAGATTACAAAGAGTATACATTTTTTAGAGGCAATGGCAGCGATCAGAGGGCAGTGAGGAAAAGGGGATGAAAAAGAAAAAGACTAATCAAAACGGAATGCTAATTTTTGGTCACAATGGAATAAAGGGCATTAAAACAAAAGGGGTGAAAAAGGGAGTGAGCTCAATTATTAATGCACAGAGTTAACAAGATCTAATAGCTTGGCTGGGAAATGGCTTTCTGCAGATATAAATATTTCATAAGGCTCCCTGGCAAAGTTGTTTTTTCTTTTTTAAACACATCTGCATAATGCATCAGTCTGGGACTGGGGATGCAGATGGCTAAGCAGCGGGGGGAGAGGGACCGAGGTGCAACAGCAGACAGGAAGAAGAGCAGGAAAGAGAGAGCCGGTTTCGCACATCATATAGGTTTACTTTGCAGGCAGGTTAAAACAAGTTAAATGCTCCAGTATTAGTATATAGTATTGTTTTAAAAGTCAACATTTAACACAAAAGTAGCTGCACATAACTTTTGAAAAAAAGGTGAGTCGTTGATAGCGTGCAGGTGGCATGAAACATTAACTTTCTTTCAAAAGTATTCTCACAGAACCACTACTTATTTTTTGAGCAAATGGCGGAAAAAATAGATAATATGTGCATGTAAAAATAAGCCAAAGGGATTAGAAGAAGTCAAAGACACACCGTTATTGAGTATTTAAGTACTTAGAGACACATGTTCCACGCACGTTATTTTGGTGGTCTTAAGGGTGTTTTGTCTGTAAACCAGAGGCTGAAATGTAAATGTGTGTGTGTCACAGGTGTATCTGGTACCTGAGACGCCAGCCTCCTCATGGCTTCTTCCTGACGTCGCCTCATCTCAGGGGTCCCGGGACAGCTGCCTCCTCCCAGGGTGCCATGAGTGGGCTGGGGCTGGGTGAGAGGGAGCCCCTCTCCATCTGGACACAAGGCGCCACAGCACACTCAGGGAGAGCTCTAACGCGTGTCACATTCATGCGATCTTTTCACACTGTTATTTTCTGAACAAAGGAAGTGAAGATTGTCCAACATTTCTAAACTACTTCAGTTGCTAAGAGGGAATTCAGGAAGGGAATCTTCATCATCTTCACTTGGGAAATAAAAAGGACTCTACAAGCACAGCAGGTTTGGAAATCATATGTAGAAATAAGTGGATGCCTACGTTTGGGTGAGGCCTGGGGGCTGTCGGACGCAATCTGTCTCATGCGGGTGCCGTGGCAGCTGAGCGCCACCAGGCGAGAGATGATCGCGGTCTTGCCGAAGCCGATGTTGCCTACTACCGCCACGCCGCGGTTGGTGCTGGCGTTGGGGCTGTTGAGGTGGGCATCGATCTCCTGGAAGAGCCACTCGCGGCCAGTGAAGACGGAGTCCATGGTGATGCTGGGCACCTCAAACAGCAGAGGTTTGAGGGCGATGTCTTGAGGCCGATAGGGTGCAAAACGCACTGGCGGGTCAAGGAAATATAGAATTGGTTAGTGGCTATTACAGTTATGAGCCACATTTATGTACTTACATTAATGCTTTGCAATTAGAGCCTCCCCCTCGCTTGCAGTAATGCATCTGGAAACTGAAATACAGTAAGTAACTGCATGTAAAAAGCTTCTATACGAACATGCCAATAATACTCATTCATGGGTGCATACTGTATATACTGTATATGATTAACAACATATGAATGCAAACATAAACACCCACATATCTATGCACAAACAAGAACTTATTTCTTTTTCTCATATACAATCAATATTTGTGCTCTCTAATAAGGGATGTTAATTGTTTACATGGTTTGCACTTAATGGCCATGAATTCACCACTGATTTAATCTTTTACAAATATACATTCAACAAAATAAGTGTATTTACGTGTGTAAATTTGAAGATTACAAATAAAAAGCTAAAAATAAAGGATAAACAATGATGTTCATGTTATTTAACATTAAAGATCGACTGAAGAATGTGGAAAGTGCTCCTTCTGAGATCAAATATATACCGACGGGCCAATGATTCATATGTGAAAAGGTATGTCTTACGTAAGAGCAAGAAAATTTAGCTTAGGAGTTCAAAGGCATTGACTCCTTTAATAACATTCCAGACTTGTGTGCTTTAGGCGCATTTTGTTGCAAAAGAAAATGTACAAAAGGTCAAGGGAGCGCCTACTTTAACAGCCACTGCTGACAAGTGTTACTCACTAGGGGGAGTCATTAAACTAAAGTCCTCCAGAGGCAGAACATATGGACCATTAAAGACTAATGAGGGTAAATGAATCTGGTATGAACTTCTGAAGCTGTGTGATAAATTCAGTGTAAAATTTAGTCAGCTGCTTCTGGGTGTCCTCTCCAGGGTCCCGTCTTTTAAACCGATATGAGCTTTGAGAATAAAAACATGCCTTCTTCTATCTTGTGTGTCATTTCTTTAAATGATATATTAGCATCTGGTAATCACGCCTGACCTAGAATGCGAGTTGTACGTGAATAATCCACTTTGCTGGCAAGAGTGCGCGCCACTTGACTAGAGCACTTTGACGTGTAAAGCACCAGCCGGCAAGCAGGCAGGGCGGCTGGGAGCAAAACGTGCCGCCTGACGCAACAAATGAAAATTAAAGTAACTTACGTGACTGGGATTGCCAGGCATGGGCGGTATTAGCGGAAGCTGAGACGAACAGCAAGCAAAAGACAGAGAGAGAAAGAGAGAGAGTGAAAGAAGACAGAGAGTAACGTCAGAGGGAAGTAAGAAAGGCAGTGAGGCCAGGAATGAAAACTGGCAGCAGTGTGCAGTGTGTCAGAGCACAGGGCAAGGTGTAGCTCAAAGAAAAAAACAAACAGGAAGCAGCAATAGCATCAGCACATCATGATGTCAGAAATATGGGGAACCACCAGACCGGGGTCGATTACTAATTGAAATCCTTTAGATTACATCGAGCATATTCCTCAGTATGTCTGGAGGGGAGGTTGGGGAAGGTTTGCACTATTAGGAGAATCTAATTGGTTCCATTGCGCCGGGCAAGATCAATCAATCCCAATAAATTGAATCCAGTTCTAGTAGTTCGACCCTGGGATGGGAGACTCCAACCTCAACTCCACAGACTACTGTGTGTATTACAGGCTGCTAGAGTTAGCCACATCTTAGGATAAAGTAATAAACCTCAGAACAAGACAAATCACAAATTGTGAGTTATTATAGACAAACTGTAAAGTCAGTTGAGTCTTTCTTTTGGTTCCTTTACTTTTGATCAGATTCTTGCACTGTGCAGTGGGGAATAGCTGCTGGTCAGGTGATAGCCAGTGCAGTAGGGCATTTCACACTCTGCAGCATATCAGCAATAAGAGCAGTAGGAAACATGCATCATACATTAGACTGGTTGGATAAGATGGTGAGAGCCTGCAGAATTTTTTTTTGTCGGCAGAAATGTCTATACTGTGTACAGATACAGTGCTGCAAAATGTATTGGGGGGGGGGGGGTGTTGCATTAGAGCTGTATTATGTCTTCTGTAAAGGACTCCAATGTGCTGATAAGGAGCATTGCTACATAACATAATGAGCTTATATTGCTCTTAATGTACTCTTTTACCACACAGCACTCTTTAGTGCTGTTGCAAGCATGACTTCATTTTTTTTCCAGGAGTGCTAATTATAATCGCAGGGTGAAAAGAAATGCGATGATCATGCTAAGAATATTCGTACTTATGCAATCAGCAAAAAGTACAAACAGATATACCTGGAAGTGGGTGAAAAGCCGTCCCCGTTTTATACCGAGTGCCTGGCCAACACTGCATTTTACTGCACTAAGCTCTGTGCCAGCTGCAGCCCGATGTAATAAGAAACATTTCATCCATATTCCCTGGTCAGATTATTTGACTGCGAACTCAACAAACAGACACATACACACACACACACACACACACACATAAACACACACGGTCAGAGAGAGACAGAAAGAGACAGAGAGAGGCTACTCTACCCTGTCTGTAATTCACAAACTGATGTAATATTCTTCCAGTTGGGTGTCACGCTGTGAAAGAATGGCCCTGATGCAACATTGGTGACAGGGAATGCAAAAACTACCCAATGCTGCCATTCACAATATCATAGGCCACGGAAGTAAGTGGCCAAATACCCAAAGCTACTCTGTTTTAAGTGGCGCTAATCCAATTATCTTGGGGGTGACTGAATGCCAAACGTGCCCATAAAGCTCCTTCCGTCCTCGTGGAATTACGAAACACACCCTCGCACCATCGGGCACCATTCTCCAACTGGCAGGAACGATTACACCGCTTTGTGCGCGATAAGTCGTGCCGCCACTACTGCTCCACTGTGTCACGTATTCCAGGAAAACATGGCAGCCATGTTGTGAACGGGTGCTGAGGGAGTTGTTTCCAGGGCGGTGAAAGCAGATGTGTGTGTGTGTGATGGACGGATGGATAGCAGTTGCTCATAATCCTGCCCATAACACTCCCCCTCAGGCGACGTTGAGCAAGGTATCACTCCACCCCCCCACCACCACCACCACCACCACCACTCAGAGAGTCTCAGACGTCTTAATTATTCACCAGGTGAGGATGACTCACGGTGGCTGAACAGCCTTGAGAAGGAGGAAGACGATGAGAAGCAGAGGAGGAGAAGATGGGAAGTGGGGGGGGG